>MNCI01008651.1:549439-609082 GCA_015680685.1 Gnetum montanum
TTCACTTGGGGGACTCCTACTGCGGGCACATGGAAAATATTCTATCTCTAGGGTGATCAATCTGCCAGAGCTTTGCTACTTAGCCTATCTGATGTGAAATGAGGGGAGTGCCACCTCTTATTTATAGATTTGGAGGCAGACTGTGATATCGCGTATGCGATATCGCAGGGAACGACGAGATATCGCATCCACGATATCGCAGGGGATGCAATATCGCATTGGATGCGATATCGCATCAGATGCGATATCGTGGCCTGTGCAATTCGCGTCTCATCATACCTCCATGACTGAATGAAAACTCATCCTCGAGTTCCTTACAATAATATCAGGTAGGTATGGGATTATTGAGGGGAATGGAACTAATGGAATGACATGTGAATGGTTCATTATTACAAGACTTGACAAGACTGGTGTTCATGACAACAAGGGTGAACACCTTATTACAATGACATCAGGCCATAGTTGGCAGCTGACAGAAAAGAGGAGAGAGAAGATAAGAGTCTTGTTGCTGCCAACGCCTAGATTGTGCCTTCCGTTGTCCATCCGTAAGTGCATCATCAATCTTGCTCCTTGCATAGCTGCTTCAGCGCTGCTCCATTCCAAATGTTTACTCTAGATCCATTTCGTTGTTGTATGATTGTCATCTGCACACACAACACAATCATATATTAGCAAGGGTAATTGAATCATCATGTAATTTGATACCTTGCTTTGGTGTAAACGCATTGGCTAGGTTGTGGTATGGCTGATATGGATCTAGGAAGATGTAGGTGATGACTACCGAAGGTGTAGGGGTTAGGAAGAGAAACGAAAAAATTCGGGGCTTAGGAGAAAAATCGAAAAGTCAGGCCCCATACCCCCATGACTAATCGCAAACCTCTGGTAGCATTAGAATGGAGAGAGAGAAGGAGTAAGAAAGACAGGTAAAAAGGAACAACTATGGCATCAATGAAAGGGATGTCAAGATGGAAATGAACAAAAATAAAATTAATTGCAAAATGTTAAGGAAAAGAAGTTAACTAATACTCCAAATAGGAATGTCAGTGGGTCCTCCCTAAAGCAAGCTTATGCCCTTAACGCCCTGACACTCCCACATTCAAAGAGTCCATAGGCTCTCGGAATGTCCTTTGGAACAAGAGTTAAAGTCTTAACTGGAAGAATTTACCAAAAAGAAAACAGTGCATCAACCAAAATATATACACTAATGATACAACCGGCAATGAGGTGAACAATGGAGAGAAGGATGGAGAGAAGAGAAGTGGAATGAAATCCCAAGAACAAAGTGGTGTATAGCCCCTTGTGTGTTGCAAGGTTAATGTGACTTGGCAAGTCTCATTCCAACTCCGGGCTCAAACCAACCACTTCCAGTGACTTCGCATCAATGCATTTGGTTAAACCATCCACTTGGATAACAAGGATGCATCTTCAAAGAGCCACCACCATTTCGACAAAACAAGGGAGAGAATGGGAAGCGAGAAGGGCCTTAGTTAGAGGGAACACTTTGGTTCCATATCCAATGCTTGCAGCCCAAATTTTATTTCGTCTAAGGGGTGTGCTTTGAATCCTCACTTTTTCCTTTCTCTTTTCTTTTCTTCTTCTTTTTTCTTCTTCTTTTTTTTCTTTTTGCGTTTTGAGTTTTTATGCATGGGGACCACACCATGCAAAGACTTCTTATTTTTATTGTCCCAGCTTCCGAAAATTGGGTAACATTGGAACAGTAAGAAAACTCAAGAAGGAACATCCAAGCACCCAAGAGAATGACCAACACAAAAGCATCAAGTTCCTTTGAAGTCACACCCTTTGCAATCCTTGAGTCCTTCCTTAATTTGAGAAATACCTAGTCACTGATTCGTTAAAGTTCTTATTAAAAGGGAACTGTACATTTCCAAGCCAAGAGAAACCATAGACTTTGATGGATAGATGGATGAAGTGAACTCATTCTCTGCCATATCAAAAGAACATACCTTAGTATCAACATTGTAACTTGAAGGTAAAAACCAAACATTAGCAATCAANAGAAGCTATCAACCACGGGGTGTCTACTACTTCTTGTGTGGTTGCTACATACAGGCATCTTTGTTGTAGAGTTTCTTGGGCACACCTATTACATGGAGACATTTCCTCCATGTCATCACCCAATGAATCACTGTATGTGATGCATGGAACTATCCTCTTCTTGATCTTTCCACATATGTTTATCTTAGAGATTTCTAAGGAATGATCATGGATCCTAAGGCATGTGTCTACTATGCTTAGCCATCCCCTTCCCATTATAATGGGGAAGTCCCCTTCATTGTTGTTCACTTCGATCACCAGAAAGTTAGCTGGGTAGGACCAACCACACACAGTGGTATTAACATCCTTCACCAATCCTAAGGGAATGGTGATGGACTGGTCTGCCAGCTCTAGTTGGATGTTTCTCTTCTTAAGTTGTGGTAGGTTCCAGGTGTGATACATCTTTTGTGAAATTAAGTTGACTCCGGAACCTGAGTCAAGAAGAGCCCGATGTGGTGCATTTCCAGCAATCTGCAAATAGATAAAGGGATTTCCAGGGTCAGTTAGTTTCCTGGGAAGGTGGCCTACCTTGATCCAGTTAGTTATGGTATGTGTTGACATAACCATATGCGTTACACTCTTTTGGACTGAAGGGTTCTCCGAAGCATTAGTGGTTAGAGGCCTATACATGTACCCACCCGCTTGTTGTTGCGAGAGTTTTTCTGGGCTCCTAGTCCTGAAAAAGGGTCTCTTCTTTGTACAGTTGTTATCAGAACTAGCACCTGGTTGGATATTTACATGCTGAATATTTACAGCTCTCGCAGCGTTACGTTGCTGAGGTTGGGTAGGATTTACTCTGGGCTTTGTTGGAGCGGTTGGTGGTGCGGCCATAGATGCAAGAGATGCGGATGGATTTGGAGGATATCGTGGGTATGTGGCATTTCCCAAAGGGGAAGGAATTCTAAAATATTCCTGAACTTGGTTGTAACATGGCGATTTTATGTGACCCGTAGAGTCACCTGGAGAAACTGGCTGCTGCACATAATAACCGTAAGGATTGGGCTGCCAGTAAGGATATTGATGTGTTGGTGATGGCATCCCCCATGACTGTGGGTATTGCCACTACTGATGCTGTCCAATGGGCTGTGGAGGTGTTCCACTTGGATAGTATGTTAAGGGTTGGTGGAACTACCTTGGGTTACCTTTTGGATAAGGTAACCTTTGGGGTGTTTGTTGTTGATTAAGTCTTGGATTTAACGCATACACCCCAGACTCTTGCAAATGTGAGATAATTGGGCAACATCCCTTAGGATGGTCATAGTAGCAGACCTCACATCCACTATGATTATCTGAATCAGAATTTATAGCCTCATCGGAGATAGGAATTTTCCCCTTACCCTTGTTATGTGCAGGGCTTAAGTTTCTCTGCTTGGTTTTGCCTTGGTCACTACCTTGTTCTACCTTAGACTCTTCTATAATTTTTAGGATTGTTTCTATTCTTGAGTCTAAGGAATCCCACATTTGGTCTACCTTAGCCGATGCCTCGGTTGTTAACTTTTGGATTGGCATGGTTTTCCGATTCACCAACTCTTCGAGTGGTGACTCATCCTCCTCATCATAGAATTTTACTCCCTTCTTGTGAAGGGAGGGGTCGTGGTTGTATTCTTCCGCACTTTCCCTCTTACGTAGCTCACCCTCTTCTTGTGCTACTTGTTCCAACAAACTTTCAACTTCATGGGCTCTTAGTTGGGAAAGTCTCCCTTGGGCGTAAGTCCCAAGAGTTCTTCTCGTTTCATTTCTTAGCCCATCCACGATGTGGTGAAGTTGATTCCACTTAGTGTACCCATGGCCTGGGCAACCATGTAGCAGTGTATAGTAACAGGCCATGGCAGCATCCAAGGGTTCATAAGCACCTTGTTTCCAGCCTTGGATCTGCTTTCGTAAATTGGACACTCTAGAGTACGTTTGATATTTGTTGTTAAATAGTTCAAGCATCGTACTCCACCTCCTGATGGTTTCCGGTTCTAGGGACCGGTACCAACTCTCTGCTTCTTTAGTGAGTGTCCTTGGGAACAACTTAAGCTTTTGCCACTCATTATCTATATTTTGCAAGGCATAGGCATCGTGGAATGCCTGTAAATGATGTTGAGGATCAGCGTTGTATACCCCTTCAAAATGTGGGATATTATTTATGTCCAAATGCTTGATCCTGCTATCTTTTAGATGCCTTGTGGGGATCCTAACTGCCTCTGTGATGTCTAGCATGCTTCGGGTTGCGAGTAGGGGTTCTTCATGATCATCTCCATCATGACATCTATGATGTCTTCGTGGTGGTTCCCTACTCTCCCTACGTCCTTGCCCTTGTCCTAACTCTCGACCTTCCTGTCGAGGTCTTTCATCTTCCTTACTTTTACCCTCTCTGTTATGCTCACGATGGTTGCGCCCAGATGTGGAAGGAGAGTGTGAATGGTGAGATGAAGGAGAAGAGGAAGGGGATCCATCACCATGGCGATGTTTCTTACCTTCTCTTTGGCTGCTTCGACCCCAATCGTTGTGATGATCTAAGTGTCCATCCTTAGTGTGAGTGGTTGTTCCTACCGTGAACAGTTGGCGCTCACCAGGATCAGAGCCTGCAGCATGTACAGTTGATCGAAGGCCCTGATGCCTAACCTCTTCACCATTGTGAGAAGGAGGAACATCATTTTCTAAGAAACCCATTGTGAGGGGTTTCTTGTCTCCTATTTCACTAAGGACATGGGGGACCTTGCCCTTCAACAATGAATGTTGGCTCTCCTGCCTTTCGTCCCGAATATGTTGGGCATCTATGGGATGATAATCCCTTGTGTCAAAGTTATCTAGAACATATTCTGCAAATAGTTCTTGCATGTCAATCTATGCTAAAGCACGGAAAAGCATGTTAGGGACTGATCGATCTGGGGGTAACACAATGTTACCTTGCAAATCTCTCCACTGCAATTGTTCATCTTGATGGAGAATAAAAGTAAAATCAGGCACATACTCATTGGGATGAGTATATGTCACCTTAGATTGTTTAGGACTTGGCTGATTTGGGTTATGTGTATGATGCTGACTATCTTCTGTGTTATCCCTAGGCGAGTTAACCTTATGAGAAGAAGCCATTTTAATGGTGTGCTATTCACCGTTATATATGTTCTTAATTAACTAATTAACCCAAAGGTTCGTTAAGGCTCACAACGATGTGAAAGATTTCCTAATGTTCTAATTGGCGTAAAAACACTTAGTCCCCGACAATGGCACCAATGATGAGTGGCGAGGTACCCCTACACTCAACCATATGAAACAAGCATAGCACGCATGATCCGGTCGAACTCCGTAGACTAAATGCCTAACGCAACAAGGAACACTTGAGGTTAATTAATCACTATCTTCCCAGACTTACTTGTTGTTGTCACGGTGTATGGTTAAGTAAGTCTAAGGTATATGATTTTTTTGGTCTTTTACAGTTTATCTCCTATGCTAAACGATGAGGGGTTGAGAGACTAAAACTAATTCTAACTACAACACTAAGTCCTAGCATCAGCATCCGTTCCCACTTGCCGTTCACACCCTAAACTGTGCAACTGTGGCTACCAAATGCTAATCGTTACTGGGATTACCACACGTAACGCACGTGCTCGAAGTGGTCGTACTGAGGCACCTAACTAGCCTAAGTGTGACAAGCAGCTGATTCCTTGACTAGCCATACACATCCGTAGATGCTCGTAATCAAGTCGTACTTGCCCCACGTTCTGGGAGGTAAGGGTAAGAGAATCTAATCGCGATGAGTAGCCGATTCCTTGGCTAGCCGTACACATTCGTCAATGCTCGTAACCAAGTTGTACTCATGCCGTGTTACTAGGAAAGCAATAAATAACATTAAACAAACCTATCCATGCACTTCAAGGTTTATCCACAAAGCTTGTCTTTATTGCCGTACACAACTTGCGTTCAAGTACAAAGCTACTCGAATAAAGAACCGTTCACTTGGGGGACTCCTACTGCGGGCACATGGAAAATATTCTATCTCTGGGGTGATCAATCCACCAGAGCTTCACTACTTAGCCTATCTGATGTGAAATGAGGGGAGTGCCACCTCTTATTTATAGATTTGGCAGCGGACCGCGATATCGCATCAGACGCGATATTGCGTATGCAATATCGCGGCCTGTGCAATTCACGTCTCATCAATATGTGAAGGCCAAAAAAATGTTTTTGCAACTACTATGCCTATGGGATGTACCTGCTCCATCAACATTGCTCAATAAGCATGAACGATACATGATCCCAAGATAGAAGAACAAAAGATTTAGGCACTCTTAAGCAAATATCAATTTCAAAAGCTTGACGATAAGGGGAAGAAGCTAATGGAAGAGCCTCCATTGCCTGGAACATGAACTACATCACGCTACTTCAAATTTTATTTTGTTTTGTCATGTAACTATGTCATTCTATAAAAACACCACTGTGGCATTCTTAGTCATGTATATAGTTAGTCATGTCAAGTCGAGACTACCTCATAATTTTGTAAGGGACTCTATCCTCATTTTTTTAAACTTGGGGATGAGTTTCCAATTAGTCATGGGGGTATGATAAAGTCAAATTTTTGGAGAATGCAATATCATAGCTACAATGTCGTAGATACAATGTCATGATCCATGCTATGTCATCATTGATGTGATTTCTTGGGATGTGCACAACCCTATAAATACCAACACTTGGACACACAATTACTAGCTTTTTATTGCAAGTCTTAGGGAAACTCGTATAATTTTATTTTGTAGTTTTAGTGATAAAGTGAATGCCCACAATGTGATGTTGAGTAGTTGTTCAGAATCTTTATTCGAGTAAATTGTACTTAGACATAATTCATGAACAACAATAAAGATCGAGATTGCTTTTCATCTTTGTAGCATCCACTTAGTTTTCTATGTTTACTTGGAATAATTTTCTTTTTTTTTAGTTAATAATTTACATTCCAATCACTTTATTTTACATGTCATTAGTAAGTAGTATGGATACAACTGGTATCAAGAGCTAAGGATAGTTATTTGGTAATCTAATAGTGGTGTTGCTTGATTCACTCAATAGTAAGTATAGTTATCTAGTAATGCAATGATGACTACATGAGTCCAAGGTGTGTACAGTAAACTAGTACCAAACATCCATCACACTAGGCTAAGTTAGATTTATGTTTTCCGAGTTAATTAGACTTATAACTTTATCTTTAATCATATTTACCTTTAGGAGTATTAAGGGCCTACAACATCAACCAATCATATGTCTCACTAAGAGTTAAACAATACACCCAAACTTCACTAACTCGAAGTGGGAAGATAGTGATCTCAAACTTAACATCAATTACTAGAATTATTACATTATCCATTCATGGATTATGATTTGATCATGTGTGAGCACTCATGACTTGTTTGGTAGAGTGTTGGATGCTTCACTGCTTCTTACTCATGGATTTGTAGATACTAGGGATTAAGTCAAGAAACTAGTGCTTAAAGGAAAGTGTTAGAATACACTTCTAAGTTTAGGTACAATAATTAGTTTCATAAATTAATCTAATAGCAATTATAAAAGGTCAAAATACTTCATGAAAAGACACAACTCCTTATGCAGTATAAGAGAGCACAAGTCCTCATCCTATATGTGAGAATAGGTGGATAAGAAGAATAAGAACAAGAAATATGGAATAAAAGAAAAGAAGAAAAAGAAAAAGATGGTAGATGATGAGGAAAGAGCAAGTGCATAAGAAAAAAATAAGGAAGAAACATTGGAATAATAGCTACAAGTAATGTTCATGAACCAAAAGATAGGAATAGTTGTGATTCATAAAAATTTGAAGGAGAAATACCTTATGCCACAAAAGTGAACAATAGCATTAGAAACTTATCAATTATAAAGTACTAATAAGCAACTATTATAGGAGACACGTGATCCCTATAGCATAAGTTCTAGTTTCTTAAAGAAGAACCAAACCTCCTAGTTGTGTTATACATATCCTTGTTCAATTTCTTTAAGAATAAAAGAAGGTCATCTAAATATTACAATGGAAAAAAGAAGTAAATACTTATGAAGAAGTAGTTTGTAAGAAAATGAAGCTAAAACAAGAGTGCCTTAGTAAAATCAAGAAAGAAGTTGGTGTAATTAAAATTCAGCAAAAACTTAACTAAACATAGTAGCCAAAGTGAAGTTAAATTGAAGGAGACTTAATAAAGTATAGTATAAGACTATGATAAGTCCATGTACAAGAGTTCATAATATAATGAGTTATAAATAACATTAGTAAATGTATCATAACCTTACAATGAAGGAGCAAACATAATCCAACGTAAAGCCAATGCCAATGATGGTATAGCTTCTCAATATTTAAACATAGCAAATTAGCCCTAAAACCAACGTAAAGCCAATGCCAATGTCAAATCTAATGTATAGACCAAGCCAATATAAAAAAATTAAATGTTAATATGTTTCCAATAACCAAAGTGCAACTATTAAATCCAAGAGCAAGCAAGCAATTTATTTTAAATTAGATCGAGGCACATCCTTTTATAGATTATATGCCTAAGAACTTTCCTCACCATACTAAGTCTAACTTGAGTAAGAGAAATGTCTTTAAAAAAAATTTATTTTCAGTAATTTCTATCTAAAACATCCCATTTAAAGCATAGACATCCACTCTATCACTAGTTAGCATTCGGGTGAGATGTCAAGGTTTTGCTAGGATTTCCACTCTGAGATATGCTAGCATTAGAGTGGGATATCAAGGTTTTGCTAAGATGTCCTAACTTAGGATGTCCTGCTTTTAGATGTGACATCCACCTTGGACTAGGATCTCTTATTTGAACCTAGTTAAGCTTTTACTAGGACATCCATCCTAGAATTTGGACATCTAATTTTTGGTTGGAATGTCCACCCTTAGGCTAGGATGTCTAAAAAATTCGAGACTTCCCACTCAAAAGTGCATGTGATCTTCAAGACTCTTCAAAACTCTTCTTTGATGATCTTCAATAATAATAAGTCTTTGAATTTTGGGTTCTCATCTCAATCTTGCCTTGAATCCATCGAGTCTTCAACTAAAATATTCTAAGAGAATTTGGAACTTTTCAATTTCCAATTTGGAACTTCCCAAATAATTTTCAAACTTCCCAAGAATACTTTTAACATTATAATTTTCTTTCCATGAGATCTCAAAATCTTTCAAAAACCTTCTAAATATCACATTTTACATTGTATATTAGCTTCCAAATATCTTAAATCTCCTCAAGCCTGTACACAATCGTAGCCACCAAAACACAATTCTCTATTTACAAGTTTCGATTCACCAAAATAGGAAGTTGGTCATTAATATAACTATAAGGGAATCGATGATTATAGTACATAAATAATACATAAGTTAAGTAAATTAAGTAATAAAAATTCAAGCAATTAAATATACATAATAATCTTCATAGCTTGTGTACTAAATAGAAGTATAAAATAATAAACAACAAAATGTGAATAACAAGGATCTGCATTTGTGTCTATATAGACACAAAGTATAGGAAAGAACTTGATAAGATATAGTACAATGAATATAGAATACAACTATAAAATAATGAATTTGAGACAATAGAGTATAATAATAATTGTATATATTGTAACCAACAATTATGATGTGTCTCTTATATATTAAATTTCATATGAAGAACTTGATTGTATAGTATTTTTTATTGCTTTTGAAACCCAAGAGATATGTCTTTTCTTTAACAAACACACCCTTTGACAATACAATTAATTAGTTATATCTTCATGTAACCTTTAGAAGTTATATATCTTTTTAATGACATACATGTTGAGATTGATAATCACAACATTACTTAAAACATCACAAATCACATTCATTGTCATAGTCAAATCAATTTTTTCCATCATGAATTATGGTCTAGATGTGGTTTATCCATCATGAGCCATGGCTAATTTATGATCCATTATAATAAGTTTTGAATTAACTTAACTCATAATCTAGTTATGGTCAATTAACCATGACCTATGGTCAAGCCATGATCAAATCACCACAAGTTATGATCAAGTCTTAATCTATTAAATTTACCATTCTAAATTACCACATGTCAAATTTGGACTTATCATGTTGTTTTTAACATATTTGAAATATTTTCCACCATTGGTTATTATGGTTTTGATTTCTTTCTAACTAACATTATTTTGAAACTTAATTTTTATGATTATGGTTGAAGCTAGCACTAAGGGAGTGGTCAATTTGTTGATTAACAACAAGCTTAAAACTTCCTTCATCTATAGAATATGAGGCTTTTTTCTTGGATCCCATCCAAAAATACTAGATGATTGTACATCGTATAAATCTTCAATGCATAATAGCTTCAAAAGTTTCAAAGGTCATAGCTAAGGAAATTTCTAATGTCACCATCATACTAAATTATCATAGGCAAGACTGCTTTTGACATCATATTAGATAGTTGTAGGTAGAACCAATTCTAATCATACACATAAAACTAAGAAGTGCTATCATCTCCAATGATGTATTAATTTATATATTTATGCTTAGGGGTGATGGTGCTAGAATGAGTGGGGAAATTGTTTGTTTGACTAATATATTTTGTGTAGGTTTTTACCATGGCATTAGAAAATATTAGCTTCATGTACCTATGTATGAGTTGAGTTAGGAGGTGTTTATATTTTTTTCTACTCAATCATGTTAGACTGGCTCTTTCCTCTTTTCTTACTAATTTAGCTAGTGGATCAAGAGTCTTTAAGGATGTTTAGCCTAGGAGTTAAAATATAGAGTAATCTTAGTCATAGGCTAAATGTCGAATATCATTTGAGTTAGAATAATAAATTTATATGTTCTTTCTTACATCAATTAAGTGTTGTATTGGTACTATTTGGTTGATAGTAGTGGTTATACTTCTTATAGCATTCTCTAATTGGTATTGGTATTGAGCTAACTTTCTGCCTACTACTATTACTTTCAATTGAGATTTGTTACTTAATAATGTTACTATACCATGGATATTGAATTATGTACAAACTATTAATTATTAGTTAAGGGACTCATACATGCTTTACTTATAGTTGTGTAAAAAAGTCTTGTGTATAAATGTCATTATCTTTGCTTGGAATGTTTAATATTTATAATGAATTTAATAACTACATGCTTACTTGTATTGTTTTTTTTATATCATAATAAATAGGTTAAGGGAAATATCATTTGAAGTGATGGTAATATGCTCATTTATGAAATCAAAGATCTAGGTTTGAATCTAGGCATAGCCACTCAAACATGTTAGGCTTTCACTTAGCTATCAACCCTCTTGAGACCCCACTTAGCAAGATGAGCACTATGGCTCCAGGTGATTATCCTTTTTAATAGTAAATAGGTTAAGGATTTCTTTGCTTTCCAAGGATCTACAATGCTAATTTTTAAAAATATATATATATTTTCCTTAGGCTTTCATATGATATAGATGCCTCTTATACTGTCCTTTTTATTTTTACCTTTAATAGTACGACTCTTTGATTTGAAAGTTCCAAGTCATGGATTTGATTCTAGTAGGTAATGTTGAGTTGTAAGGCTCTAGCTAGACTATATATTTTGGAGTATGCCTATAGTCAAATTATTTCAGGATTTCAACATCCCACTTTTATTTTTACTTATTAAGTAGTATTAATTTTCTTTTATGTAATATATTACTGACCTAGAAGAGGATAAGGGGTGTTACAGTCAATAGAAGTGCTAGAAATAGATAGTAAAAACAAAGAAGCATAGTGTTAAATAATGAGATGTTAGCCTAGTGGTATGACTCTTGATTTAGAAGCTTCAAGTTGTGGGCCCAATTATAGTGGGCTATGCAAAGTTATAAAGTTCTAATTTGACTATATGTCTTGGGGTATATTTATATTTCAATTATTTTGTAGCTAAACCAATCCCTTATGATCCTCCATCCTCCCCATCTCTTCCCTCCTCACTCCCCCTTCCCTCCACCCAACTTTCTCAAAAACATTTTTTAAAAAAGAATTAGTTACTATTATAATTGTGAAAAAATTTAGCAACTAAGAGGGAATATCATAGCCCAAAATAATTATTAGTAATAAGAACACAAAATCTAGAGTGCATCACAAGCTTAACACTAAGAAAACATCATTAAAAAATATATGAAAAGAAAAAAGTTTTTGATTTTAGAACTATCTACTCATGTGTACAACCTTACAATTAATACTTTTAAAATACAAGTGAAGAAAATTAATTGTTAGTAGAGAAGAAAGTCCTAGTCCTAACAAAATTTACATCACTTTTCAACATCCATGTTTGAACTTGAAATGGCAAAAGGATTCAAGATAGAAAGTTGTGGTGTAACACCCCATATTTTTGGAGCCTTGATACATATGATCCATAATCAAGATTATGTTGCTTGTACCTAGGTGTGTTATGCATGTTAGCAATTTAATATATTTTATGGTTATGAAGTTGATATTTCATGTTGATGAGATTTGTGATGCATGTATGCATTAATGTTATTATACATCCTTTTGGTATCTATATATACATATGTTTCCATTTAGAAGATGTGCACTTATCCTATTGTTAAATGTGGTGTGATTTCATGAGATGTTTGGTTGAGAACATGGCATAGTTGATGATCTATGATTTACTTAATATTCCCTAGTGAATATTTTATTTATGGTCTTGTTTGACATATTATGTTGGTAGCTACTTGATTGAAATTCAATTTAATTATTTTTGTCTTATTTTATAAGATTTATTAAGATAGCCTAGATAGTTGTTTATTAGCATATACTTTATTAAATATTTTTATATTTATGGATATTATGTGAGAGTAAAGATAGTTACGTATGTGATGATAGAAATTAATGAATCTATTCTTTTAGTTAAACTCATTTTTTTTTTTTGAGTAACTAGCTAATTTATCCATTCCATGATTGTTGGTAATATTTCATTAAAACTTCCATAGTTGTTTCATTTCACACACCTTGATGATTTTGGTAAACATGGTAGAGAGGTGTTGTTGAAGATTGAAGCTTATGAAGGTGCTAGTAGAATTTTGGATCAGGGATGCTTTCAATTGGATCTTTGTTGTGTTTCATTCTTCTCATGTGGATTTCTTCATTCAGATCTAGAGGTGATTAATCTTGACTTCTTTTCTATTTAGATTAACAAGATTATGCACATTCGTGAGATGGGTTTGATGATATTAAATCTAGTATAATTGAGCTATTTTTGGAATTATAGTTTTGTTCTGGACATCTCGGAATATTGATTTGATAGTTTGATGTGTATAATTATGATTGTTAGTATTTTTGTTTTTGTTACTTATGTATGGATTTTGTGACAATCAATACCAACAATTTTGTGGATTTAGATTTTGTTTTTCTAATTGATCAATATCAATGGTAATTGTAATTTATGGCTACTGGAATTCTTATCATATATAATTTGGTTTAGGAAGAGATTGTTAATTTGTCTCATTTTGATAAGCAATTTAGAATCTTTGGATTTTTATTCCTTATTTTGTACCTTTCCTTGACTTCTTTCTTCCTTTTCAATTGTGAGCTTTTGTTAATATTTTAATTATTGTCCCTATGCTTTCATTCTAGTCTTCAATGAATCCTTTTTCTTGTTATCTATGTGTTCTCCCAATTGTATGGGTATAATTCCTCTTTTTTTGTAATTTCCATACTAATTTTTATGCCAAATTAATTCCCATACCAATACTGCAATTAGATTATCATTGTTCGTCATTTGTTCTTGTTTCTAGGTTGTTGAACCTTTGTGAATTCATTTCCTATGGTTTCCTTAACATTTTTCATTATTTTGACTTCATTCTAGATGATTCTTTCTTCTTCCCATCTTGTACTATATGTCTTTGGTCTCAAAGAGGTATCTCCCCCACAAGCCAACACTCCTAGGAAGATGTTTCCACCTTGTACAAGACATCTCCTTCCTAGTGTAGATGTCTCCCCAAGCCTATAGATGTCTTCCTATGGACATCTCTTACCTTGTAGGATGTCTCCCCTATGATATACTATTCCCAGATGCCATGGAAAACATCAAATATATGTTATATTAGACATTACACATAAGAAAATAAAGTGGAAAACATCAAATATGTATAACATTCGACATTATTTGTAATGAAAATAATAGGGAAAATGTAGAAGAAAAATGGAAAGAATGCATTATTGATGTAAAATAATGTATCTGGGAATTCCTTAGGGTTATCTTCCTTCAGCATCTATCCCTTAGAGGCTATCCAACACTACAATCACAATTAGGCCTGCAACTAGTCAGAAGGAATGACCAATCTTCTTCCTGTTCTGCTTCACCCAACACTTGTTACTCACTTTTACCAACTCCGCAACTCCATGTTAATATGACCTCTAATGCCTGGGTATAAATACCTTAGGAAAAACCCCTAAAGGTCACCTTGAGAGACATGACCATTATTACAACACACCCTTTCAAGTCTTATTTACAACTTGTCCTTCTATGTCTTATTACCATAATTACAATACTTATTATGAAGAAACATCATCTATGTTATGCAGTGGCACCATTCAAGAATGAGGATATGACATCCTTTGTTCTATAGACATCTCCCTCCTCCTGTAAAAATCTCTCTTATAAGCTTAGCACTGCAATAAACTTGTTCCTTGTAAAGTTTGATCCTTCATTAATTTTAGTATTTGGTTTTCTTGATTTTGATTCTCCTTATATTCTTATTAAAGTCTCCTATTCCTATTTAAAACCTTTTGTAATTCCTTTTAAGTTGTCAAGTATTGGACATTCTCCTTGCATAGGTGTGTATTACTTAGCTTAGACATGGATTAGTTTGTAACTTTCCTTCTCAATTATCCTAGCCCCCATACTATTGGAACTCCATTCAATTTGTTGGAACTTGGTGTTTATGATCTATCTCCGTTGGTTTGACATTGATTTAGATTCCTTGAATGGTTGGATTCCCTTAGGTATTTGAATTATTTTGATTTGGATGTTGGATATACCATCAATTTCGATAGCCATGTTTATATGCTTGTTGGGTGATTGTAAGTTGGAGCTATAATCAAGTTTATGTGGCCAGTTAGAGATGGGCTCTTTGGAGATGTTTGTGCATTTGACCCCCACTACTATGCATTAATGTGGTTTCATTATAGACATCATCCTATGCAAGAGGGTGATTCTGTGATTCCCTGGTCTTCTTGTGTTTAATGCCTTAAAAACATTAGAGATAGTTTTGGAGATGCTTCTAATACAGGTATATGTGTTTGGTACAATTACGTGATTCTTGGTAGATGTATATCATTATGAGACTAATAATAAATCCATGCACATGGAAAATTTTATATTTGGTTTAGAATCTAATAATTAGAATCAAATAAGTATACATTCCAATAATTGATACATATATGACACTGAGTGCAATGCATGCTAATCTCCTTGTTTCTGATGATGATTGGAGTTGGAAAATTTTGGCATTGATAATTGATGAGTGGCGAGGTACCCCTACACTCAACCATACAAAACGAGCGTAGCACGTGCGATCTGGTCAAACTTCGTAGACTAAATGCCTATGCACTTCATGAAACACTTAAGGTTAACCATTCATTGTCTTCCAAGACTTACTTGTAGTTGTCACGGTGTATTGTTAAGTAAGTCCAAGGTATATGATTTTTATAGTCTTTTATGTTTTTCTCCTATGCTATGAGGTGAAGGGTTGAGAAGATTAACTAATTCTAACTAATGACTGAGTCTAAATTAACTAGCATCACCATCCATTCCCACTTACCGTACACACCTTGAACCGATGCAACCGCGGTTACCAAATGCTAATCGTCACTGGGATCACCGCGCGTAATGCACATGCTTGAAGTGGTCGTACTGAGACACTTAACTAGGAGGAAAGGGTTGAGAGAATCTATCTAGCCTAAGTGCGATGAGCAGCTGATTCCTTGACTAACTATACATATCGGGGTGTATGACTACCGCTAGGATTACCAAGCGTAGATCCTAAATATGCCACTGGGTTACCAAGTAGTCACACTAGATGCTCGTAATCAAGTTGTACTCATACTGCTTGCGATGAGCAGCTGATTCCTTGACTAACCATACACATCCGTAGATGCTCGTAATCAAGTCATACTCATACCGCATTCTAGGAGTTTAAGGGTTAGAGAGAAACAAGAAATAAAATCCTATTCCATGCATTGCAACGTTTATCCAATCAAGTTCATCTTTATTGCCATACACAACTTGTGTTCAGGTACAATGTTGCTCGAATAAAGATCCGTTCACTCTAGGACTCCTACTGCGGGCACATGGAAAATAATCTATCTATGGAGTGATCAAACTGCCAGAGTTTTCCTACTTCTAGACACGGATGAGGAATAAGGGGAGTGCCACCTCTTATTTATAAATTTGGCGGTGACCGCAATATCGCGTACGCGATATTGCAGGGGACGACGCGATATCACGACAGCCGCAATATCGTGTATGTGATATCACGGCCTATGTGATATCATGTCTCATCAATAATGATTAGTGATTTTATGCTTGTTTGTATATTTGTTTACTTTATTAGATGTGCTTGAGCTAACATTTTATGCAAGATAGTGATCCTCCACCTAGCTTCCATGGTATCTAAGCATTCATCAATTGAAGATGGCATTAAGGTTTCTCATTTATTTTTATATTGATATCCCCTTTTTATTATAGATTAATTAGTTTGGGTGGATATTGGAGATCTTGGATGATTCACTAATTTGTTCTAGAGTGATTGATGATATCATATTTTTATATTTGAACTTTATTAGCTATTTGTGTATTAGAAATTTCAGCATTGAGTTAAACATTATTTCCTTTTATCCAGCTTTTGGATTTATGAACTTTGTATGGGATAAACCTTTGTTATTATGTTGATTATACTCATGGAGATTCATATTTTCAATTTATTTATTTCTTTTGTTCAACTCATATTTTCGATAGATGATTTACATTACTTTATATCTATTTATATTTAGTTTCTAGTATATATCATCATCATCATCATCATCCTAGCTTTTTCCCAAAAAAAATGGAGGTAACTACATGAGTTCTTTTTCACCATTCGCCCCTATGAAAAGCTAGATCTTTGTTTATTTATAGTTTCTTTAAATCATCTTCAGTCCATTTTTTTTCCCATGTCTTCTTTACTCTTCCTTTTAGTGGCTTTACTAGAATAGTGATGTAATGTTATAGGTTACCATCTAAAATTTCCATCATATATGTTTAACATAATTCTATAATTACACATTCTTTTTCTTCTACTATTTAGTTTCATCTCTTTCCTTGGGTTATGGCTTCACACTAGGTTTCTTGTGCTTCTTTTCACTATGTAGTTCATTCTTTATCTTATTCCTTACCATGGCCAATCATTCATTAAGGGTTTTACTAAACATAATGCTCTCCAACCTAAGGTTTAGAAAGAAGCATGTTATATATGGCTTCATACTAGTATGTATATCAAAGCAAGAAAGTGATGCTGCTTATGAAAGATCTTTATGTCTTGTTATTAATTTTACACCAAGAATCTTTACCATTAATTGTAACCTTCTTGTTAATACTAATTTTAATCTTTGAGTTAAAAATATTATTTTTAGATAAGGAAAAATTTTCCTTATAAGTTACCTATCTAAGCTACTTAATACATTCTCTAGTACTAGTAAAAATATACATAGGAGATTCTAGTTTCATGGATTCTTTATTACTATTTGGTTATTCTTATCATTGACATTAACTTGCTTTTCTATATCTTCCACTTCATAATAGATCCTATGGATCTTTAGACATAATAAAGCACAATTTCATTTCATATTTTTTTTTTTAATCTTTAACTTCAACATATTTTTTTCTTTTTCTCAAAATCTTGACAAGAAAAGGATAACCATTAAATAAATGTCCTTCATAATAGCAAAATTTGTAAGAATTATGAAGATTATAATATGTAATTGGTTGAATATAAGTTTTTCCTCCTACTTGTAATACCAATTCCATTTTACAATTGAAAAGATTGATTTCAACAAAAAAAATCTACAAAAACCAAAAATCGTAGAAATATATTTTATATGCTTAATGGGATGAAAAGGACTAATAATTTTCTATTAAACTTTCTAAAAAATCAACAAAACATGGAACTTTAGCAACTTCTTCAAATTGGGCATCAAAATTTAATGCCCACTTACAAATGATTAACACCGCATACTTATGTATAAAAAACCCTCTATCTAGGACATATTGCACCATCGAAGAATTACCTAACTCAAAAACCAAAAAAAACAAGAAGAATAATTGGCATGAAGGACTTAAATGTCATATTTTTTCATTACATCATTTATCTACAAAGTAAAACTTCAATTACAAGAAAGGTAACCCAAAATTTAAATGAATACATATTATGATAAAAGAACAACCAATGACTCATATACATTGTTAGGAAGAATAAAATTAGGTGTCTTAATTGCATCAACATCACTAGAACAAGGTGTCACAACCTTTTCTTACTAGTTTGTAAATCTGCATTTTCAAAATCAACAAACGTCTTTGCATCAATAGAAGGACTAGAAATTTCAACATTGGGTGAAGTTGAAAGTAATATAGAATCCCCCATAGGGGAATGCTAGAGAAATCAAATCAAATGAAAAAAAAAGATTGAATTCATTGGAGAAACATCGAATTTTCTGTAGAAACTTCAAATCCATTGAAAAAATAAAAGATTCTATGAAAAAAATTAGATCCATTGAAAATATCAAATCCACTAGATAACATCAAATCTACTGAAGAAACATCATATCCTAATTACCAATTTAGCTAATAATGGACTATTCCCTCTTATCATGGACAAAACACTAAATTGAATCCAAAATAAAGATATTTTACATGTGGATTTGAATTTTTCCCTACAACTATGATTTTTCTCTCTTCAATTTTTCCCCAATGGATCTAATCTCTCTAAAATTCCGCTATGAAGGATTCTAAATTACCTTCAATTTCTTTAAATCTTGCTGACATTTCTACTTTTTCTATTGATGCAGAAAGTTATGTTAATTTTGATAATATAGATTTGCAAGTTGGTGAGCAAAATTTTGAAATGTCTTTTTTTAGTGATGTTGATACACTAAAATACCTAATTTTACTCCTTATTAATGTAGGTGAGTCATTGGTTCTGATCTGATATCATGATATGTGTTCATTTAAATTTTGTGTTACCTACCTCATAATCAAAGTTTTGCTTTGTAGTTAAATGATGTGATACAAACATGTGACATTCAAATCGTTTATGCCAACTATTATTCTATTTTTTCTTCTACTTGTTAACCTAAGAAATGCTTTGATGGTATAGTGTGCCCTAGATGTAGGGTCACTTATGCATATGTACTATTGATCATTTATAAGTGGACTCTAAATTTTAATATTAAATCTGAAGAATATTCTAAAGATCCATGTTTTGTCAAGCTCTTTAATCTTCCCTTGATTTTTTAAAAAGTTGAAAATAAAATTATTTGTCCTCTCAGTCCCATTAAGCATATATGGAATCTATTGCTATAGCCTTGGATGTTGTAGATGTTTTTTGTTCAATTCAATCTTTTCAATTGTATAAAGGAATTGGTAGTACAAGCAAGTGGGAAGCCTTATTTTCAACCAATTATATATTATAGTCTTTCTAATTCTTGAAAATTTTGCCTTTGTGAAGGACTTTTAGTTTAATGCTTGTTTTTGTTTTTCTTTTTCCTCAAAATAAAAAGATGCTATAAAAAATATGTTGAAGATGAAGATAGAAAAAAATAATATGAAGTTAAATATATAAAAAATAAAGTTAATGTCAATGATAAGAATGATCAAATGAAAATAAAGAATTAAGAGAAGATAGAAGCTAATGAGCTGCGATATCGCATACGCAATATTGCGTCCTGCCTCATCTTCTATAAATAAGAGGTGGTGCACTTGGTTCCATATAGTTAGACTTAGACCCTTAGCCAAACTCTTGCAATTTTATTAGTCCAGTGTTAGAATAATTTCTATGTGCCCGCAGTAGGAGTCATAGAGTGAATGGATCTTTATTCGAGCAATTGGTACCTGAGCACACATTTGTGTATGGTAATAAAGATAAAATTTATGATAAGCCTTGATCTCAGTAGCGTTGCACTCATTCAGGATGTGTATGGCAAGTGGGAATGGATACTAGTGTTAGGAACATTTAAGACTTAGTTAATGGATACTAGTTCTCTCTCCTTTCCTTTATTAGCATAAAACATAAAAAATATAAAAGCTATAAAAAATCATATACCTCAAGCTTACTTAGCCATACAACCGTGACAATACAAGTAAGTTTGGGAAGACAACGATTGATTAACCCTGAGTATTTCATTAAGGTGCATAAGCACTTAGTCCTTGGAGTTCAACTAGATCGCATATGAAACGCTCGTATTCGTATGGTTGGGTGTAGGGGTACCTCGCCACTCATCATTGGTGTCGTTGTCGGGGAATTAGTTGTTTGCGCACTACATAGAACATAGGAAATCATTCATATCGTTGGAATGCTAGAACAAACCCTTAGGGTTAATCAAAGAAAGATAAGACAATGGTACATCACACCCCGAACAAGACAAAAATGTCTTCTTCTTCGCATAAGAGCACTTCACCGCCTAAGACTAACACAAGAGGTAGTCAACAGCATAATACACATAACCAAAATCCTCCAGTTCCTCAACAATTTCATGTGGTATATACTCATCACGATGAGTATGTACCCGATTTCACCTTTATTCTCCACCAAGATGAACAACTGCGTTGGAGAGACTTAGAGGGTAACATAGTGTTGCCTCCAAACCGATCAGTCCCCAACATGCTCCTTCGTGCTCTCACATGAATAGGCATGCTGCTTTAATACGTGGAATATGTTGCATGCGATCATGACACAAGGGACTATCATCCCATAGAAGTGCAACATCAAAGGGACTTGCAACAAGAAAGATACCATACATCCTTGAAGGGTAAATGGCCCCATGACGCTCCACACATTTTGAGCGAAATTGAGGGTGGTGAACCTGCCTCAACAAGTTCCCCACAAAATGATGTTCCTCCTCCTAACGATGGTCAAGAGGTGGTGTATCAAAACCTTCACTCCACTATTCACAACCCTGGTTCTGATACCCACGAACATGAAGTGTTCAAAGAAGGAACACAAACACACGATAAGGCAGACGTTCTGATCGTGATCATGATCGAGGCCAAGACCACCGAAGAGAAGGTAGAAAACACCATCATGGTGATAGTTCTCCTTCTTTTTCACCTTCATTGTCACCTTCACCCTCTCCTTCAGTGTCTGAACGCAGTCATAGGGAAACCAATCATGAGGATAAGGGAAAACAAAGTGAAAAACATCGATAAGATAGTTGAGAATGAGGACGAGGGAATTCTAAATAATCAAGTCATGGAAGAAGGGAGAGTAGGGAACCACATAAACACCATAGACGCTATGAATAAGATGATCATGAAGAACCCCTACTCACAACTAGAAGCATTCTAGATATAACGAAGGTTGTAAGAGTTCCAACAAGGCACCAAAAGGATAGTAGGATCAATAGGATAGACATGAACAACATCCCATGATTTGAAGGGGGATACAACGCTGATCCTCAAAATCATTTACAAGCATTCCACGATGCATGTGCCTTGCAAAACATAGAAAACAAATGGAAAAAACTGAAGTTGTTCCCAAGGACACTAGTGAAAGAAGCTGAAAGCTGGTGCTGGTCCTTAGAACCAAAATCCATTCGAAGGTGGAGCACAATGTTAGAACTGTTTAATGATAAGTACCAAACGTACTCCCGAGTGTCTAACCTACGAAAGAAAATCCAAGGATGGAAGCAAGAAAATCATGAACCCTTGGATGTTTCCATGGGCTGCTATTATGCACTGTTACATCGTTGCCCTCACCATGGTTATTCACAGCGGGATCAACTATGTCATCTCGTGGATCAAGAAGAACCCTTAGAACGTATGCCCAAGGAAGATTATCAGAGCTTAGGTCTCATCGAATTCATAGATTGCTAGAGCAAGTAGCCAAAGAAGAAGGTGAGCTACGAAAGAGAGAAAGTGCGAAAGAATACAACCGAGATCCTTCCCTCCAAAAAAGGGGAGTAAGATTTTGTGAGGAGGAAGAAGAGTCCCCACTCGAAGAGATGGTGAATAGGAAAAATTTGCCTCTCCAAAAGTTAACAACAAAAGTATCGGCAAAGGTAGACCAAATGTGGGACTCCCTAGATAGTAGGTTTGAAATTGTTCTTAAAATTGTAGAGGAGTCTAGGGAGGAAGGTAGTGACCATGACAAAAAAAAGAGAGAAGTGGACAATGCATGTAACAAGGGTAAGGGCAAAATGGTCATCACAGAAGAGGTTGTGGATTCAGACACGGACAATGATGATGGATGTGAGATATGCCAATACGACCATCCTAAGGGATGTTGCCCAGTGATCTCACATCTACAAGAATCTGGGGTGTATGCAGTCAACTCATGACTTAATAAACGACAAGCACCCCGATTGTTACCTTATCCACAACGTAACCCAAGGCAGTTCCACCAACCTTCAACATATTATCCAAGTGGAACTCCACCACAACCCATTGAGCAACATCAACAGTGGCAATACCCACAATCATGGGGGATGCCACCACCAAGGCAACAATACCCCTACTAGCAACCAGACCCATATGGCTACTACGTGCAACATCCAATCTCTCCACGTGACTCTATTAGTCACATTACACCACAACATCACTACCAAGCTCGTGAGTATTATAGAATTCCTTCTCCTAAGAGAGATAACCCATAAACATACCATCATTCAAATCCATCCGCAACTCTCACACCAATAGCTCCATTACCACCTGCTCCAGCAATGTAAGGGGAATTTCCTAATCAACCACAGTAACGCAATGCCACAAGGGCTATGAATCTTCAATTTGTTGTTGATGCTGACAACCGTATGAAGAAAAGACCTTTCTTTAGAACCAACATTCCAACCAAGCCCTCACAACCACAAGCAGTTGAACCAAGCATACAGTTATGTTAACACATTTTGTTACTGACTAGATTAAGGTTGGCCATCCTCCTAGGAAATTCTCTAATCCTGGAAGCCCTCTAATCTATCTCCAAATCACTGGGAATGAACCATGTAAAGCTCTTTTGGACTCAGTTTCTAGAGTCAACCTAATATCACAAGAGATGTACAAAGCCTAGAACCTACCTCCATTAAGGAAGAGCAATATTCGCCTAGAGCTGGTTGACCAGTCCATCACTGTTCCCTTGGGACTGGTGGAGGACATCATTACCACTATGTTTGGGTGGTCGTACCCAGCTGATTTCCTAGTGATACAAATGAATAACGATAAAGGAGACTTCTTAATAATAATGGAAAGGGCATGGCTAAGTACTATAGATGCACGCCTAGGAATCCTTCCCTAGAAATATCTAAGGAGAACACTTTTGGAAAGATCAAGAAGAAGAAGGTTTCATGCATCGCATACAGTGATACAAGGTGCAATTTCATGTAGAGATCATGGGTTGGGAAAAGTTTAGCATTGCCTACATGCAACCAGTGTGCACAAAACCTTAACCTACAAAAGTGCCTGTATGCAGCAACCACATGATAAAGAGACACCCAATGGCTGATAGCTAATCGAGAGAGAAACTCACTAACATGCATGGAGCTAACTAAGGTAATAACTAGTTCTTACATCGAAAGCATAGATGTACTCGAGCAAGTCTGTCGCCAACTTCCAAACCTTAACCTAGAAAGCATCAACTGGGGGAAGTTGGAAATTCCTAAAAAAGTTAGACCAGAGCCTTAATAAGAGATTGTTAGTCAATGTGCAATAGACCAAACCTTACCATGAATCTAAAATGGTCAGTTCTTTTTTTTAAGTTTTTGTTTTACACATTTTTGTTTTACAAATTTCTTTAACTTTTCTTGTTTTTGTTTTGCAACATCGTTGATACTTTTTCATTTCTTTGTGTGATTGTTTGTTTTGTTTGTTTTTGTTTTTATTTTTGTTCTTGTTTTGTCTTTGTTTGTTGTTTTTGTTTTGTTAGATTTGTCACCTAATAAGTGCTCCTGATGGTGGTATGAACTATATTCTAGTGATTGCTAATGTTTGGTTTTTACCTTTGAGTTATAATGTTGATACTAAGGTATGGTTCTTTTGATATAACAGGCAATGAGTCCACATCATCCATGCATCCATGAATTTCTATGGTCTCTCTTGGCTTGGAACTGTATAGTCCCTTTCTTAATAATAAAACTATTAACAAATTGGTGACTGGGCATTTCTCAAACTAAGGAAAGACTCAAGGACTGAAAAGGGTGTGACTTCAAGGGGATTTGATGCATTTATGCTGGCCATTCTCTTGAGTGCTTGGATGTTTTATTCTTGAGTTTTCCTTACCATTCTGACATTGCTCCATTATCAGAAAGCTGAGCTAATAAAAATAAGTCTTTGCATGGTGTGGTTCTCATGAAAAAAAATAGTGAGAATTCAAAGCACACCCCTTAGAAAAAATAATCATCTGGGCTACAAGCATTGGTTATGGAACTAAACAAACATGTTCCCTCTAACTAAGGCCCTATCTCCTTTCCTCGGAATGGTGGTGACTCTTTGGTGGAAGCATTCCTATTACTTCAAGTGGATGGATTGGCCAAGTGTATTAATGTGAAGTCACTGGATGTGGATTGTTTGAGGCTATATTTGGAATGAGATCTACTCAGTCACATTAACCATAAATACACAAGGGGTTGTACACCACCTTGTTCTTGTGATTCCATTCCATTCTTTTCTTCTCATCATTCTTTCTCCATTTTCCACCTCATTGCCGATTGTATCAGTAGTCTATATTTTGGTTGATGCATTGTTTTCTTTTTGGTGAATTCTTGTGGTTAAGACTTTAACTCTTGCTCCCAAATGACATTTTTAGAGCCTACAGACTCTTTCAATGTAGGTTTGTCAAGGCATCAAGGGCATGAGCCTGCTTTGGGGAGGACCCACTAGCATTCCTATTTGGTGCACCAATTAACTTCTTTCCCTTAAACATTGCTACAATCAACATTTGTTTTCTTCATTCCCATCTCTGACATCCATTTTATCGATGTTGTCATTGTTTCTTTTTCTCCATATTTCTTATTCCTTATATTTTTCCATTCTATCGCTACCAGAGGATCGCTCTTAGTCATGGGGGCCCTGGTCTAATTTTTTCAATTTTCCTAACCCCTACACCTTGGTTAGTCAAGAATGTTATATCTCTCGAATCCGTATCAGTCATATCACAACTCAGCCAATGGACCTTACACCGAGGTAAGGTATCAACTATATTGTGATTTACTTATCCTTGCTCATATGTGACTGTGTTGTATGTGCAAATGGAAATCATATAGAAATGAACTGGATCTACAGGAAACACTCAAGATGGACTAGTGCTAGAACAATTGTGCAAGGAACAAGACTAATGGTGCAGTTATAAATGGACAACAGAAAGTGAAATCCTGGCATCGACAGCAATACGTCTTCTTCTTTTCTCTCCCTCTCTTCTCTCTCAGCTACCAAATAAGGCTGGATTTCAATTGTGTATAGTATTCATTCTTGTAGCCATGAACACTAATATTATCATGTATTGTAATGATTGATCCGTTCACACATCATCCCATTCACCATTAGTTGTCATTCAAGTCAATAATCTCATACCTTCCCAATATTTTGTAAGGAACTCAAGGATGAGTTTTCATTCAGTCATGGGGGTATGATGAGCCGTGATATCGCATCTACCATGCAATATTGCATACACGATATCGCGTCCTGCCTCATCTTCTATAAATAAGAGGTGACGCCCTTGGTTCCATATAGTTAGACTTAGACCCTTAGCCAAACTCTTGCAATTTTATTAGTCCAGAGTTAGAATAATTTTTGTGTGCCCGCAGTAGGATTCATAGAGCAAACGGATCTTTATTCAAGCAATTTGTACCTGAGCACACATTTGGTAACGACAATAAAGGTGAACTTTATGATAAGCCTTGCAGCATACAAATTAAGCTAATTAGTAATTAATTATTATTGAATGTTTAATGCTTTCCTAGTTAATTAATATCTCTCTCAACCTTCAACCCCCTTCGTTAAATACACTCAGTACGACCGCTTCGAGCATGCGTGTAGCGCTTGGTAACCCAATAACGATTAGCGTTTGGTAATCCTAGCAGCATTGCACTAGTTCAGGATGTGTACGACAAGTGGGAATGGATACTAGTGTTAGGAACATTTAGAACTTAGTTAATGAATATTTAATGTAAGTTAGTCACTTAGTTCTCTCTCCTTTCCTTTATTAGCATAAAACATAAAAAAATATAAAAGCTATAAAAAATCATATACCTCAAGCTTACTTAACCATACAACCGTGACAATACAAGTAAGTTTGGGAAGACAATGATTGATTAACCTTGAGTGTTCCATTAAGGCACGTAAGCACTTAGTCCTTGGAGTTCGACCGAATCATGCGTGAAACGCTCATATTTGTATGGTTCAGTGTAGGGGTACCTCGCCAGTCATCAGAAGCTTTTGTAATTACTTTTATTTTTACTATAAGAAGTATTGATTAGCTTGGACAAATATTTAATAAGGAAATTTTTTTCCTTATTTAACAAGAATACTATTAACTCAAAGATTAAAACTAGTATCAATAAGCAAGTTAAAGCTAATAGTAATGATTCTCAATGCAAGATTAACAATAAGCAATGAGGTAAAGATCATCCATAAGTTGTGCTACCATTTTCTAATGAATACAAATATTGGTATTAAGCAATAGTTCTTTATCTCAAATCCTTTTTGCTATTTTAAGTTCAAAATTTGACATTGAAAAAATATGTAAATGTTGTTAGAACTAGGACATTCCTCCCTTGTAAAAATTGATTTTTTACTTGATTTTTCAAAGCATTAATTGTAAGGTTGTAGAATAGAGTAGACCATTCTAAAATTGGAAGGCTTTTTCTTTCAATATTTTTTTATGTTGTCTACTCAATGTATTTATTTAGAATCCAATACCCCTTCTGCCTATTTTACATGTGGAGAACCACACTTACAAGCTTAGTAGCAACAAAATATAGGAGGATGTTTCAAGTGTATGGATACATATCTTAAATACATTTATCCACTATTGGCATATAGGCAATGTTAAGGATTTGAGTATTCATATCAACCTCAACATGTGGTATAAATACCTAAATATATAACCATAAAGGTTTACATAGAGAGACTAATCAAATTGTTAGTGACTAGTTACTAAAAGACATGCTTATTGAATAAGGCATGCCCCTTAGTTTTGATGTATTAAAGGATAGTCACATGATAGTTCTACACACATACATATTCCACACACTTCAATAGTGTGGTACACAAATCATAACCATCAATTGTATTACCTAGGGTTATTCACTATGATCTCTGATATTGTTTCCTTTATCATGTATGGAGATCTCTATCTCTATATCTTCTTTGTTATACTTCATTCTCTATATCTCAATTGTTTGACTATATCACTGATATAAAGGTATATAGTTTGGTAATGTCATGATGTACACAACTTTCTATCTCATTTATCATGTTAATGATCATTCAATATATTTACGTCCTGGGTTATGGACCAATATGTATTCCATTCTTTTTGGCATGCTATAATAGTGGTTTATACAAGTTCTAATTCTTATGGTTTACTCAATTATACAACTTATATGTATTTTATTAGTCAGACTTCATTACTCTTATCTTAAGAACCTCAATTTTTAACATGGCATTGGAGCAAGATTTATTTGAGCATCTATCCCATTAAGGACTATAACCATGAACTTTAAAATGCCCACACTTATGAATTGGTGGTGGTATTTATTACACTATGCAATTGAAAAAATTTATTTATAGTGCAATATGCTTTGTATCTTAGGGTAAATTCTTTAGCGCAAGTTTAAAGTTCATCTACATGAGCTGCTTCACAATCTTAGCAAGCTATTTATGTGACTTGATTGCAACAAATTCTCCATCATTATGATTGTTTACATAATTATGTGTTGGTCTAGTTCATGTTTTTTTTTTAGGCCTTCATCTACACTTGTGTTATTAACCTAAAATCATGTAATGTTTTCTAAATTTGCAACTTCATGATACTTTTTGGTTATTTATCCCTTTATTGATGAAGCATCACATTGATTAATTACACAATTTTGTTTAAATATGTTAGAAATGGTGCCAAAGCAAAAGAGCATCATTCCAAGCAACAAGATTTCTTTGTCAAAGTGCAAACATGATAAGGACTTGATCTTAGAGACAAGTTCTATGTATAATGTGCATTATATTGTGGTCTCCAAATTACCATGACTCTATGACAAGGAGCTAGATAAGAAATAAGCTAAGCTCTACATCACTCTAGAGTTAAAGATCTCAATGCACAATTATGTGGTCGATGATGTCGAGGCATTGATTAAGAAGCTCCTCAAAATTTTGTTAATTATATGCTACTATCATTTGCTACCTTTCAGCCTCTCAAAATTGATCATTAGGTAGTTTCTATCATTCTTAAAAGTTATTTTGAAGATTGACTTTTGTATAAATTCAACATGGACATCAGGTTTTTAAAGTCGTTTTCCAAGTATTTGAGGTTTTATTTGAAAACTACAATGAACAATAGTGAGGTGGATGCAATTGGTGTTAATCATACCAATTTGTTATACATGTTTAAGGACACCATCAACTTCAGTAAGACTAATAAGTCAACAAACTTGCAATTTCCATAGTCCTATCTATAGAAACTATCGAGTAGTTTGACTTTAGTTATCTCTAGCTACATTATAGCATGAGGCAAGAAGATCAAGATCACATGAAGAGCTCTCAATCTACTGCATACACAAGTACAATTGGGAACAAAAATCAATTGACTTAAGATCCTTAAGAATGAAATAAAGTAGCAAATAAGGTTATGCTATCATACTAATAAACAACATTGTTCTTATGTTTTTGTTATTTCTTTGTACATATTTGTTATGTCTCATGTAAATTTTGTAGTGGTTAAAATCCTTGTAAAAATAAGAAATACTCAAGCCATTGATAATTTGTATACTACTTTAGTTGTTAGCCTAGAAGAATAAGGCATGGGTGAAGAGGGAGAGCAGTAAACAAAGGGAACTGGGATGGTTCTAGAAAATACATGGTTAAAGTATTCTGATGTATCATTGAGAGAAACATCATGGATCTAATCATGCATCACCATGCTCTGGAGAATAAGTTCCTAAAGTATGAGGCTAGGATTAAATTCTTCAACTCAAATATTAAGAAAACTATTCCAAAAAAAATATACATCTACCACTTCTCCACCTAGAAGAACTTGACTCAATGTAGTGATGAGCACCTATTGTCCAAAGCCATGGAGAGGATGACAATGAATATGTAGTAATTTACACAATAGTCAACTATTGCCTCTCCACATAACAACGTACTCCTCTCCCTAGTCTATTCTTATTACTATTCATAGCCTATTTAATGAGAAACATGAAGGTAGATGAGCTGGTGAAAACTTAGTTCATCCACCATGATACTTTGGCACTAGTAGATGAGTTAAACCAAAAACTTAAAGACTTAAAATTCCAAGGGTTGTTAGACAGCTCTATTAGAGAGCAGCTTGAAGAGTACAAAAGAAAAAGTCCTCAACTATTAGAGAAAGGAAAGTAAGCTAAGAAGGAGTTGTTGCTATTAAAGAAGTCCAAAGACCTTCCGCCTATCATGATTGATGTCGTTATAGCTACAAATGATGAAGGAGGAAAATAAGGAATTGCAAGAAAATGTGGCTTCCATAAATGTCTATTTGAACAAGGGAAACCCTACAAAGAGATTTGCATCATAAAGCCTTGCAACAATCAAGTAAAATTTTACTATAGAGGTCAAAGTCAAGGAGAAGCCACAGAAGGAGATAAAAGAGTACTATAGAATTAGGAAGCTAAAAAGAAGGCTCATCACCTACTTTGACCAGCAGAACCATTAAAGAAGATTATGCAAGTTGCTGAGTATGTTGATGAGCTTCTTAATGCTTTAGTTTCTAATAATATGGCTATTTCAAATCCTCCTTTGACCATGGATCATAATGTATTTGATCATGTAACCACCATAAAATTAAAATTTATGGTCTATGCATCCTTTCTTCCTACATCATCTTCCTCCCCTTCTTCTCAATCTTGAACAATTGTTAAGGAAGTATCTTAGCTCCTTGCTTCCCAAGTCATAAAAGAATCTAATGTTGATGATGATCTTGAGCTCTATGGATATGATAACTTCTTAAATTGTGAGCTTGCTAAATAAAATATTAAATAATCTCTAGCAAGTTGTACTTTTGACGATTTATGAAGTTCTATGGCTTCATTTTGATACTCTATCTCTATTATGTTGTGCTTATGCTTTCTTGTATTATTCATCTCTAGAGAAATATCCATAGTAAAATTTTTCTTACTAAAGTCCCCTTTTTTCTTTATTTTTAAAGAGCTATTATAACCATGGAGATATAACCAAGGTTGAATATACAAAGAAGCACAACCATCAATATGTATTTTTCAAAACTTTAATAGGTAGCTTTGCTAGTTTGAAGAAATGTATGTCTTATAATATTGTCACGGTGGTCAAAATTAAAAAATGGAAAATAGAAGAGGGATCCTCACTTGGCATAGTTTGGTCTTTCCAATAATTGTGATATTCCTAACATACTTCTTCAAACATAAAAAACAATGTTAAGGAGAAGCAAGGCTAATAATTCAAAAATCCTTTCTAATGTTTAGTTCAAATGATAACCATTGGATGAAATTTTCATAACCACAAAAAAAATGACTATGTAAAAGTAAAGTTGTAGTAGTGTTGTTAAAATGCTTTAACACATTGAGTTTGAGGGAATTTGTTAAGGATTTGAGTATCAATATCATCCTCAACATGTAGTATAAATATTTAGATGTATAACTATAAGAATTTACATATAGAGACTAATCATGTTATTGATTGGTTATTAAGAGATATGACTATTGAATATAGTTGTACACACATATTTAACACACTACAATAGTATGGTAAGCATACCATAATGTTAGTTGTATTACCTAGAGTTATCCACCAGTCTCTAATGTCATTTCCTATATCATATATGGAGATCTCTATCTCTATATCTTTTTTGTTATACTTCATTCTCTACATATCAACTGTCTGACTCTGGAACCGACAATGTCAAAGTACATAATTTGGTATTTTCATGTTGTACGCAAGTTTCCATCTCATTGATTGTGTTTATCATCACTTAATGCATTTATATCACAATTCATGGGCCAATGTGTTCCACTCTTTCTAGTATGTTATAATTGTGATTTATACAAGTTATCATTCTTACGATTTACACAATTATATAGCTTATGTGCATTATATTAGTTGGACTTTGTTACTTTTGTTTTGAGAATCTCATTTTCTAATAGGTAGGAAACCACATTCCAAACATCAAGACTTTATAAGGCTTCAATTCTTTGAATACAAGATTCAAAAAACCAAGGTTAGACTAGAGTTTATCAAAGAAATAAAACAAGGACATGGACTTGAATTTATGCCATGGCAAATAATAATACTAAGCAACATTTAATTGTTCTTGAAGGTCAACTTCATTTTAATAGATATGCAACTAAAGTTTTATTTGATCTAAGTGCTACATTATCTTTTATTAATGATAGGTTTGTTAAAACATTAAGAGTTAACTCTATAGAAGTGAAATTTCCTAATTTTAAAGCTACTCAACTAATAAAGCTTATTTTAAAGTTCCATATTATGAATGTAAATATGCCAAAAACACTTGTTTTCATTAGGAATCTTCAATTTAGTTTTAGGGGTAGACTAGTTGGATAAGAAGAGAGCTACAATTGAATGTAATTATAAAAGAATTTTCTTTCATTCATTCTTGTCAGAAATATTTCCTCTTTTTTTTTTTAACAAGAACCTATTTTGAACATTCTTTCTACCAAGCAAGTAAAAAGAATAATAAGCAAGAATCATATAAGAAGGTGGAAAATAAGAGTTGTAATAAAAGATATGCTTTTAGAAGACTTGTTAAACAAACCATCTATCAACAATTATGAATTTAAAATCACTATACAATTAGCCAAATTGGTATACCAACCCCCTTACTAGATAGCATTGGTAGAACTATTAAAGTTGAAAGCACAATTGTAATAATTGTTGCTTAAAGGATTTATTTGACCAAACATTTGCAGGGTACTCTCATATTCTTTGTAAAAATAAAGATGAGAAATTGGCAAAACCAAAACTAGATGAGTATATGAAACTCTAGACATGTTGCCAACAAGAAACATAAGGAAAAATTTTATACATGCTCGCTACCCACTAGAATAACACTAAGCTTAAGTTATTATAGCTCCTAGCAATAAGGCTCTTGATTTAGGAACTTCATTATAAAAAGTAATCTTACCACCAAGCTAACACCTTCTTGTAAAATTGAGGATAAGAAATGTAAGTTGTGTGAATTATAACAATGAAAAAGTACTTCCTAAAATTTCTACTTTTTAAATAAATGAAAGAAAAATAGCAAACATACTTCATTTATATTTAAAAATAAATAAACCTAAATAGGCAACCTTAATAAATTGTCTAACCTTTCACATACCCTAAGAAGTTATCATATATTGTTAGCATAAAAGCAACATGATGATAATGACAACCCTTGTGTGAAAGAAAAAGGTAAAAAGAAGCCCTAACTTTTTATCCCTAAAATGGGGTGCAAAAATTACCATATTGAACTTTTATAAAAATATTATTTAATTATTTTTATTTTATTACTAAAAATAAAAATAAATACTTCTTTCAATTAATTCAATATTTTGTAATTTACTATGTACAAATCCACTCCTTTTGTCTTATTTCTAATTGTTTTTTTATAAGTTCATTGAAGTGCAAGTTTATAAAGGGGGTGATGTCACAGTATGGATGCTTTATCAACTTGATATTAAATTCAATATTTAAGGCTAACATATCTAAAGCCACAACTCCCTGCCAATTGCCCTTAAAATTAATATCATGGTATACCTTTGATTTCCAAAGGTAAACTAAAATTACGAATACTATTCTTAGAAAGAATATTACTGAAATTTGAAATATTTAAATATTGCAACTCTAAGACAATACCAGGTAAACTGAAATTACAAATACTATTCTTAAAAGGAATATTACTGAAATCTGAAATATTTCAATATTGCAACTTTAAGACAGTCCCATCGATTTATACTTAGCTATGGTTACAATGGAGTATTGCAGCTTAAGTGTTTTTTCACAAGGATGAAGTACTAGTCATCTTAAGAAAAACATCACATTATATTTGTATTCCATTATACATATTTGTATTCCAATTTACTGTCCATTTTATTGGAACAAGATTAACATAATGATAAACACAATATACAAATAGTGGTAAGTGGCATTAAAAGTTTATGAATTAAACCTGAAATCTACCAAACCTATTAGATGTTTTAATGGATGATCGAAGCGATGAGCCCAACATGAAAAACTTTTTTGGAAAAAAAAAATGATACATAGCGTTGGGAGGGTGAAATTCTCACAATCAGAATCATCAATGAAACTGAAATATAATCATATGACCATAAAGGAGTGTAAATAAATATCAGTAACTTGTCTGTGGCTAAGATACAACATATGATACATTGATGAAGCTACAAAAATTCAAAGAATTTGAAGAGACTGTAGGACATGGCTTTACACAAGATATATGCCGCCCATAAATGCAAAGCAAAAAGAATAGCCGTATGCTTGCAGACGGTGAAGATGGATTACCATACCCACTTAAGAAGCCCATTCCTTCAATATCTATGAATGGTTCTGAATCCGTAGATGGTAACAGACACAAGCCTTTGTACAACTTACCCATACAGATCTTGAGTTACTTTCTCACTCATCTTTAAATTGACAAGAGAAATCAATGTTGTTGCAAAAACTGAAAAGCTGAAAGCTCACGCAGAAGAGGTGGAGTTTCTACATCTGAGAGATCAATGTCGGCTATGCTCTTAACTAAATCATCCACTGCAAATGGTATGCTGCCAACGAAACACAACAAATATAACAATTACGTTCGGTACTGAAACAAAAGCTCCTAGGGTCTTTGTTATATCATTCAATGAACTTATTAACATTTTAAGATTAAATACTGAGAAAGAAAATACTTTTTTTTTAATTCCTTTCTTCAAGAACTTATCAGCCAAGTAGATGAAACAGTAATTTTACCTTGAATCGTCATCAAGTAAAAACGTTTTTGTTTTGGCAATATCTGAATCTGCACTAATCATTTTCTTCATCGTTGATATAACCTGCATCTCGTCATGACATACTTCATTTAACAAAACAGATTTCATTTAAATGGTGGGAAAGTAGCACTGGACCAAAAGGTAAGCCCAAACTTACTTCACTGGACAGGCTGGCTGTTCCATACTTATCATCATAGTACATGTTGCTGATTCGATAAATTTGCTGGATACTTAGAACCTGGTCGTAAATGAAAAAATATAAATAAGAATCACAGTAAATACAGCAACAATCACTTGTGACTATAAAAATTATTAATTATTTCGGGCATGGGCATGAATAACACTCATACAGGGCACAATTCATGAGTGACGTCTTCCAAAGTTCTCTTCGGTTTTTGATGTATCACCTGCATAGATCAAAGTTAATAAGCTTACGCAAAAGCAGGATGATGAATAACCTTGATTTTTAATTACTTCTAAACAATTGTATGCTAGGCATTAGACAAATGATGTAGACCAGAGATAAAACACCAGAAGGAAAAATATAGCAGGTAATGTTCCTCACGGAGGAATCTAGATGCCAGAAATTTTGTTCCTGCTATATTGTAATCCAAGGACTTGACGGTTGTACGAAAAGATGTTTTTTTTAACTGTTGATTTGAAATTGATAAAATAAACCCTTGCTAAGAAAATAAAAAAGGTAAATATGTTATAAAATAATGCCAATAATTGATGCTGAATTTAAAATCAGCAATTAATTGGTGTCATATTGAAGACATGCAACAAAGGTTCCTGGGGGTAATTGTCTGCTGAACAAATGTTTAAAAAACACCTACATTTCGTTTTGAACATAAACTCTGTAAGCCATAGAAGTTGAAAATTTTCTTCCAACATATTGCAAAGCAAATTAAAAAACCCACTAAAAGGATTAGCAATCCCATACCAGAAACCATTCAAGATGCAGATCTTTAGGTTGATCAATAAACCTCTTTCAAACATCTAACAATTTAAAGAATAAATGAAAAATTAATTATGCTTACTAACCCTTTTGCATATAGAAAGTACAACTGCAATATGTCAAGCACCAACCTACAAGTCCAACATTTTAAACGAGTTGCTCACACAAATTCTGAAATGATTTTCAAAGCATATCTCAATGATGTGGGGCTTGTTAGTGAAGGCATGCAACTTCCAAGTCACACAATCAATTCTGATTAGTTATATTGAGATATATAGGCATTTTGCAACAGATACTGGCTGGATCTGAACTAGTCCAACAGATATGGGGATTCTGGGATTATGTAAACAAACTTTAGTTCAGTTTCATAAACTTGTAGCAAGCTCATAAACCTTTTGCAGTTCTGTGAAAGAAAACAGAGAATGCTCTAGAGAATATCTTCTTCTTCTTTTTAAATCAAACAGAGAGAGAATACCATTTATTCAAAAAAATTTGAAATGAAACTGTTATCAGCTATGTTCAGTATTTGGGAGCATCAGAGTGAAGGATCATGGAGGCATGCACCAAAAAGTTTAGGATTTTTGGAAGTGAAGCTGGAGTGCATCTGAAGTGTAAATTTCACGAAATGTAGTTTGAAGATCTTTTTGCAAAATTATTCATAACCAAATGGAAAAGAACCTAATAAACAGAATTAAATGAACATTCTCAACTGCACTGAGTTAGCCCAGACCTGAACTCAAATACCTACGCCTAGATAAGATGAGCACCCAGTAGCAGCTTTTGAATAATTAAAAACAACTGGTAAAATGTTATTCCAAAGAAACCAGAAATGTTTAATATCAATATTTTTAATGCTCATTATTTATAGGCATTTAAGGCATTTAACTACAAAATACTAAGCACCCGGGTAATGCCAAATCATGGGTCCCACGCCACCAACATGAGGAGAAGTACAAGAACTTCCAAGAAGCGGCGGCTTTTGTCTCCTCTGAACATCACCGGGCCATCCTCGATGCAATTCATGTGCCGGAAAGACCCTGTGACATTGCAATCAGCTTCCAAGACCCACTTAGGGTGGGCCTGGGTGTCTGCCCTTTCTGTTTCTCTGTCTCTGTCTGTGTCTATATGGCCTCTCTGTCTGTTTGGTGAGCCTCCGTGATTTCTGGTTGACTGGGTTTTTTTCACAGGGTTGGGGGTTTTGTCAGTTTGAATGTCTCGCTGTGGGAGGGCAGATTCCTCCCCTCAGGGTTCTCAGGCTGCCCCCGCTGATGTCTCTGAGTGGTGCTGTTTTCTGGGGAGGGGTGGCCTCCCCGACCCGGTTGTTTTCCCCTCCCCCTTTCTTCTGGCTTGTACATATATTTTTTGTTTTCGCTTAATATTAACACGACTATTTCTCCAAAAAAAACCTACAAAATACTAAAATAACAAATGTTTCATAGGGAAAGTTTTGCAATGCTTTAGCATTGCAGGTAACACAGCACTTCACCCAAGACAACGTTTCCACGGCAAAATTACAATGCCTCTGCCCTCTACCCTCACGCAATGAAATTGGATACATCAAAAGCAAAAACAGGTTTTATATTGCAAAGCGCAATATCATTAAACCACACCCTTTCAATATTGTTAAAACAGAATTATAGACCCTAGGACGCACTTGTGCACTGTACACAGCCTGTACTCTATACAACATGCATGGTGCCAAACTCTGCATCCTATGTGCAACATGCACTCACAAGCCTGCGCACGGAAGGCACCCAGAGTGTGAGGAAACACAATTGGGTGCACATGCCATGCTATGTGAGTGCTTGCTCCCATGTTCGGGAGGCACAACCAGACGTTGTAAGTGCATTCCTACTATCAAATCGTGGGTTCAGGGAGGCATATTGTAGGTCATTAGTAATAATTTGGGTACAAATATATAAACTGCAAAATCACATTATTATCTACCAGAATGTTAAAATGTGCTATGTAACTATGCAAGCTAAAAATTAATAAATAATTTGATGTTAATATTTTCAGCATGTTTCCTTATAATATTGACATTAATTTAACACTATTAATCCTAATCTTGAAACATAACCTAGATTACCAATTTTTTTTGGATTTGACCTGGCCAAAAACACAAGTAATAAAAACCCTATAAAACACAAAATTGAAATTGCAATATTAAATAATACGAAGAACATATAAAACCAGCAATAAAAATGTGCGAGAGTTGGATTTCAAGAACTTTTCCTTAAAATAAGCTTTTTTCATTTTAAAACATGCAAATTTGGATTTTGAAATGATTAACTTTAGAACCAGCAAGAATATATATATTGCTTAACATCTAGAATGCACGTGCAAAAAAAGATACCAATATTGCAATAATTCAAAAATCTTAGGATATGCTTTATCAAATATCATTCATCCTAAAGAGACTCGTACCAGAAATCCTACTGCTTGTCTAACATGTCTCAATTCCTCCCATGAGGTCCCTGCATACTGAAAATAATCAAAAATATTATTTAACTTCAGAAATCATATAGCAAGGTGTAATACAACACAGATATTCATCTCAAGCTATACTTGCTCTGAGGCACCACAAATCCATTTATCCAACTCAGCAAGTCCCGATTTCAAATATTCCCCATTGCTGAACGAACAGCATTCTCGCCGTAGCATAAGGCTATGAAAGGAACACACAACAATCAAGCCTTGTGAAAAGCACTGAAATATAGGATTAGAAAGGCCAAAAAAGAAGGATTGAAAGAATTTGAGCACCTGTTGAAGAGGTTGACATTGATAAAAGAGAAGATTTGAGTGAATAACTTACGTACTAAAAAGGCAGGAACCTGAAACAGAAAGAATCAATTCTATTTGAGATGTTAAAAAGCTAAAATGGGATTATATTAAATAATATACAATACTTGCCATTACCCATTATATGTCAAAAAAGCCATCGACTCAAGCACTATTTATTCTCTATCTCTCTAATTCTGGAAAGAGCAGTTGCAATTGATGATGAATCAAGTATGATTTAAAACAGCCATTGACTCGAGCACTATTTATTCTCTATCTCTCTAATTCTGGAAAGAGCAGTTGCAATTGATGATGAATCAAGTATGATTTAAAACATCTTGTATTAAAACAAAATAAAATATCTCTATGTTACAATATAGAACACTCAAACACAATGTTGGCACAACTGTGTTTTATTTCATTTATCATGTCTTGCTTTAGCATTGGTAGATGAAATCAATCTTTCATTGAGGATACTTTGCTGAGTGGCAAAATACCATGCCAAACACCCCCCACCACCTCCCCTAAAATCAACACAGGCACAAAGATCACCCTCTCCTTAAGACTTGCCAACATAGGCAACTGGCCTAACTGGCTAATCCACATCATCAACCATAGGGCCCCAAGTCCCAAAAAGCCCCAAAACACATGGCCAACATCGGAGCCTCTACGGCAACCGTGCACCCAAGCAATTCACCCTTTCCAAGGCATGTATATTGTCAAGCACCGCCCGGTGCTCCTCCATGTCAACAAACAAGGCAGCCTGTTGAAACTCCTTCACACTTTCTACCTTACACACCTCTCTTCCACCATCCCACACCCATCTAGGTGAAGCTTGGCCGTAGTCTGCCAGATGTATTCACACAAAGCCCTCCACAACAGTTCACAACAAATATTCATTACTTCATACGGGCATATTCCAACTTGTAACCACATTCGGATACTACTCGCATGTGCCCAATTAATTTGTCTCTGGCATTCCTCCTCTTCTCACCTCTCACACTCCTACACCTGCTCCTCAACTCTCCTTCGTTCTGCACTAATCCGCTCAGCCTATCGCAGCTCATCCCACAGTTGCTCTTGAAGCAAGTCCTCAAGCATAGCCCTTAGGATTGATTCCTTCAGATCCCAACTATGCTGAAACCCCTTTTCGTATTCCTGCCGTCGCTGCTCCACTACGCTCAACCACCGCTCGAAATCTTGTTCCCAGGCCACCCACTTCGCCTCCCACATGTAGTGCTCTGCTCATCGAGTTTCCTCAATGGCCTTTTCCACAGCCATGGCATCGCTAGTCTGAGCCGATGTAATCTCCAATCTTTCCTTCTCCTCCTATACTCTCCTAATTTGCACCTATGAAGCCTCCAACAAATCTACCAGATTAGGTACCAATGCCACCACCCCCTTCTCCTAGTCATTCTCAGAAATAGTTTCAGACCACTCCCTAGCATCCACCCGGGGCTTTTCCCTCTGACGATAAACAAGCCTTGGCTCTGACCTGACAAGCCTGGGGCCAACTAAAATCATCACTCTCCAAAGCACAATGATTAACCCTAAGTGACAGCCCCTACACTGCAAATGCAATGTGGCCAAAAAACATGTAGGTATATTAACCTGCCATCCCAACTTTAGAGACTTAAGGAAAGCAAAATGAACTGCCTAAAGCTTCGAAACATTACCAAAGTGGACAAAGTAACGGTCCACTAGCTCCACCGCATCTTGCCACAAATTTGACAACGCCATCTTAGGAATCTGCCCACTAACGATTTTCGAGATAGCTCCCAGGAAGAAAATTTGTACACCTTGAAACCCACAGCTGATCGGTAGAACCACCTCACTAGAGCTTGGAACCCCCAGAAAATCAACCAGTGCCTCCTCCGTGAATTGGATGTGGGTCCCCCAAAACATAGTCCCATCCCCACGCCAATTTCTGAAGAAGGCCTCATCCACTAAATTAGTGGTTCCCCTTCAACATCTAAATGACTTTCGCCCATCCCACCTATTGAACCATGGCCCAAAGCTCCCCATTTTCCTGGAACTGCATGCAATCAGGTTAAAAAGTGGGCATACGTCCCATAGCAACCATCGCCTGCTACCACAAAACAAACCCCTACACCACCACCTACCATGTTATCGACACACAAGCAGCTCTAAACATGCACGTGTTCCTCACTCACCACAAGGCCCAAAGAGCCGCAGTTCCCATAGAATCCTTGCTAAGGATTTGCTCACGATGAGCAGTAAAAATTGCAAGACACCACCACAACTCTTTCGAAACTTTGCATTGGTATAGAAAATGCCAAACTGTCTCAGATGCCCTTGAACATAATGGATAGGCGTCTGCGATTTGAAGACCTCAATCCTTTAAAACAACCCTGATAGGTAACACATTATGGTTGGCCAGCCAAATGAACATTGTTAACTTTTCTAGCAGGCATCCTTTCCATAATGAACTCCAGCCCTGCACCACTAGAAACTTTCTTTTTATGATTTCACGAGGTGGCTTACCCATTATATCAACAACCACCATATTGGTAACATGCGCACATAAGGTCTTCCAACTGATGGAGTCATTTCGATTCACCTACCATTGTGTGTACTTAGCCCTCATACTTTGAATCCACTGTGCAACCAGGGAAGAAGGTTGTATGAGCTAGTTAGCCAAACCTTGATAGCCCATCATAATCACATCCTGAAATTTTAGCACCCCTAGTCCCCTAGCCTCCCACGGTCCAACAACAATATCCCACTTCACCATGTGAAGTTGCGACCCTCCTTTCCCGCCCGACCATATAAACCCCCAAATCACTTGGTCCACTTTCTCCACCACCCTGGCAGGTGGTGTGGCAACTACCACAATGTAGCAAGCCATGGCCAACAATACCAAATTGGCTAAGATCATCGTCCCTTTCCTTGTCAAGAACCACACCGTCCAATGATCAACCCATTGTTGTAGGCATTGGATAAGGGACTTCCATGTCTATTTATGGTTCCACACAAACATAGGAAGCCCAAGGCACATCTCCTACTCCATTCCAGCCATCATCCCCAGACACTGCAAAATCTTACCTTGAAGCTAACAAGACACTTACGACAAGTGCACCGTACATTTGTCCCGATTCACTGCCAACCCAACCTCCCGCTCCATCCGATCCAATGCCAATTTTATGATTTATGCTATTATTTAATCAGCATGATTATGAAGCTTTTAAGGATCTATATCGTACAACGATAGCCAATGGCTTGGACAGGTGGAGCCTTGATTATGTCTAAAATCCTACAGTTCATAGGAAGAATTGGTAATGGCAAGCATACATACAGAATATTCATTATGAAGAAATTTCCTTGCTTTGTACATATGGTATGTATATATGCATAGTATGTAATCCTTTGAAGTAGACAGGATACAGTAAATAAAATTGCAATTTAAAATCAACTCTACAAATATATCTAAAAAATATTTAAAAATCATAAGTACTAGTTAAACTCAAGCAACCATGCAAAAATATTTTAGAAATACATTATATTATATTCTATAAAATGCTTCACTAAATGCAAACAAAACATAACATTTACAAAGAGAAATATATTATCTCACATGGTTTCCACGAAGGTTGTTCAGTAAAGTATTTAGAACTTTAATTATGCTCTGCCAATGACCACTAGATGCCTGTTGGGCTGCTGGAGCTGCATTGGGAGAACGTGAGTATCTGATTGATGCAGTCCTTGATATCCTTGGTGCCTAGACAAAGAGAACCAACTCTTAAGAAATTGTTGTTTACAAAAACAACATTAGAAGAAAGTGTGTCACAACAAAAGATTACCAAACTAGCAGATAAATAGGCAAGTTAGATTATGATTAATCACCACAAATAACTTACAAAAAGAGAAGGAATTCGAGAACTATAATGTAATGATATTCCACATAAAAGTTACCATTCATCTTAAGGAAAAAATTAGCTTTATAAGAAATGTAATTCAAAATAGATGAACTTACTTGAATACAAAGGCTAAGAAGTGGACTTATATCCTTCTTCACTTTATCTCGAATAATTCCATAGATCCTTTCCAAGAAAGTAATGATTTGTTGCTTGAATAAAATTGCTGGATACTTTGCTTCTACAAGTGCATTTTCATTAGCACCATGAGCCCCAGCGTTTCCAGGTGATCCAAAATTTGCAGGTGATTTGATTCCCTGCTAAATTTAAGTACTCCAATAAGGTTAAACTGAGCTTTTCAACAGCCAAAACTGGTAAGAAAGGTAGCAAGATCTCTAAGAAACAGCATTTCTCTTTATAGATTTCTAAATTACTTCAAGTGTTCAAAAAAATTAAAGGGAATACTGGCAATAAAATAAAACATAAATAGAGTTAAAAGAAAATAAAAAATAGAAAGAAACTAAAATAAAATAACATATTGTTGTTGAATACTGAGATTTATACTAAAAATAAGCAATATGACCTTGCAAAATGTCATAGACAAAACACTTTCAGATTTTCAACAAATTAATTAGAAGAAAAAATATCTAGCAGACGAACAAAGTAAAGATAATTCTAAAGATGGAAGGCTAAGTTTTTCCTGCCAATAGCATCCTTGTCATCATCATTATAGTGCCTTTATAACGGATCATCATCCAAAGGCTCAATGTTTATCCTACCCAAGTGGGGTCCTAGTAGAGTCAATAGATGAGCAAAAGCCTAACATCTTTCAAGTGGCTGCACCCAAGCTTGAACCAAGGTCTTACAACTTGAAAAACAAGCACCTTACTATCACTCCAAGTGATAGACCCTTCATGGTGCCTTATCACTCCAAGTGATAGACCCTTCATGGTGCCTTTATCCAATCTATATCTGGGCCAAGCTTTAAGATGGGTAAAGGATTTGACAGATTTTCTATGGTAGGCCATCTACCTAATGCCATAGCCTTTAGGTGTTTTTTTATTTAAAGAAAGAAAAACCATGCCCCTAGGTTGGCACATATGTCAGCATATTTCTTGGGATAGAACCTATGATGTGTAGATCACAAACCGCATGCTCTAGCCAAGCTATGTCTTGTATGCTAGACCAATGCTTAGTATCCATTTGTAGAATATTTCTGATTTGCAAGGCTGTTTTCAAAGAGAGTGCCTAAAGTGCTAAGTTGTTCGGTTTTCATTTGAATGCAATATCAATTATCAACAGCAGTTAAATACGCACATAATTATACCTGAATAAAATATTGCTAGTAATCCAATCATATATCAATAAAGAAGTGCCTTAAATGTCAAGTAATACATAATAAACTAATAGACCAAACTGTTTTTTCACTGTGAACAGGTAAAAAGAAAACAGAGTTTTTCTTAAGGATTCATCAGCATTTGAAAATGAAGTGACTCCTGCCAGTTTTTGGAAGAAGGTCCTTCATGTAAATATGTGATTAATTGGTATGAATACGAAATGCCTGACTTTATTTCCAAAGAAAAAATGGAAAATAAATTTCAAGTACAACCACAAATTGTCTTGGGATGTTAAAGATCACTCAATAGACATTCTCAATGTTCCATTGCAAAAGCTTCCTTAAACAACGATAGCAGTAATACATCAAATAAAAAATATTTATCTCAAGGTAACAATCCATTCTTAACCTTAGAAATACAGAATTTTATTATATAAGACACACCGACATGGGAAGTCAAATTTCACACTCTTTCAAACTTTTACTACTAACACACACACTCTATTAAGATTGTTTTCTATTCATTCAAAAGTTTATTGGTTTCTTACCTCCCAAAGTTCAATGATCACGTGCCAACAAAGAACTACAAATTATCTTAATATGTTTTGTTCAACAAATCCGTGTATAAGTTTTTGCTACTATTGTGAATATTTTCGCATGATCAAATGTTGATTTCTAGCTGCCGAACCTTTATTCCAAATATGGAAAATAAATGGCAGTATATGACAATATATGATTACCATACTCACGAGCATTTTTTACATCAACATCTATTATCCATCATTGATCCTTATTTCAATAAGTTAATCTATTGTTGAAATTTTTGCTCTTGATGCCATCTCAAGGACACATGAACTTTAGGAATGAAGCCCACTCTATACCAATGAATAGCTTGCTTATCTATTTGGCCTATGTGTAAATTACCATATGCCTCTATAACTTGAAATGAGTATTAATATTCTATAAAGATGTTACTAATCTTGTAAATATTTTAGCATTATCAACTGCTATGATTAGCATACTCACGAGCATTTTTACATCAACATCTATTACCCACCATTGATCCTTATTTCAATAAGTTAATCTATTGTTGGAATTTTTACTTCTGATGTCATCTCAAAGACACATGAACTTTAGGAATGAAGCCCACTCTATTTCAATGAATAGCTTGCTTATCTATTTGGCCTATGTGTAAATTACCATATGCCTCTATAAGTTGGTAAGTGTGTTAATATTCTATCAAGTTGTTGACTATCTTGTAAATATTTTAGCTTATCAAATGCTGAATTTTAGCTACCGAACCTTTATTCCAAATATCAAAAAGCACATGGCAGTATATGACAATATATAAAGATATGATTACCATACTTGTAAGCATTTTTACATCAACATCTATTATCCAATCATTGATCCTTATTTCAATAAGCTAATCTATTGTTGGAATTTTTACTTTTGATGTCATCTCAAAGACACATGCACTTGAAGAATGAAGGCCACTCTATTCCAATGAATAGCTTGCTTATCTATTTGGCCTATGTGTAAATTACCATATGTCTCCACAACTTGGTATGAGTTCTAATATTTTATCAAGTCATTGCTAATCTTGTAAATATTGTAGCATTATCGCTGTCAAACCTTTACTCCAAATATGAGAAAACAGATGGCAGTATATGACAATATATAAAGATATGATTACCATACTCACGAGCAATTTTACCTCAACATCCGTTATCCATCATTGGACCTTATTTCAATAAGTTAATCTATTGTTGAAATTTAATTTTTACTTTTGATGCGAGCTCAAAGACATGAACTTTAGAAATGAAGCCCACTCTCTTCCAATGAATAGCTTGCTTATCTATTTGGCCTGTGTAAATTACCATGTGCCTATATAACTTGGTATGAGTGTTAATATTCTATAAGAAAGAACAAAGATTTAAGAAGTTGAAAAATCAGAAGCATGAGCAAAAGTTAATGAAGAACTTATTGGGAAAAATTGGTAACATGTACAATGAAAACATTGAAAAAAAATTTATAGGAAATTGTAGACATTACAAAATAAATCAAATACAATTATCTGGACATTCCTCATACTCTTCAAGGCTTCTTCTTGAAGAAAGCTTGACCATTCTCTCTTAGAATCTCCAACTATGTCTCTGATCAGAAATCCATGTTCTAGAGCACCAACAGGAAACAAAAGAAGCAGAGAAGCCAAAAGCACAAGGATCAGAGCATCCACCTCCAAGGATTCCATGATCTTTAGTTTTGTCTTCTTTCCTCTTTTGTTTCAAATTCTCATTTTTTAGATAGCTTTTATGTAAAAAGTTAATCACAATTTTGTAATGTAAATAAGGCTAAGAGATGAGCTTCACCTAATCATGGGAGAATAATAAACCTCATTCACAGTCTCAAAGATATCAATTGATGGATATATGTTAAAAAATCTCCGGGGAAAAAGTGTCTGTATCAGATCATAAAAAGGAACAGTTGTTCATTTCCTGTATTTCATTTTCATTTCATAAGTAATACAGCTCATTTTATGGCTTCACAACACCAATGGGAGATCCTCGACAAGGTTCACTCCAGGGTGCAACCCAGATGTGCCCACTCCAATCTGCCCCACTAAGATTGAGGGGCCCCTGTTTCTGTCATTTGTTGGGCTATGCTTGGTTGGGTTTTTTGGTCTGTTTCTGGGCTTTGGTTCTCTTGCTCAAGTGTTTCCCTTCTTTTCCGATGGTCCCAGTAAAACAAGTAATGTTGCAATAGGCCACTTTCAGTGGACCATTTTGTTTTCCCGGTTAAGCCTTGTCTTTGCAGTCTAAGGGTGGCTCCTTGGTGCGTATGGCTTGTGTTTCTGGAGTTCTTCAGGGGTTGCCTCCCCTATTTTTTGGATCTAGGTCTTGCTTGTACATATTCTTTTATTTAATTTAATCCAGCTCAACTTTTTCCCAAAAAAAAATACAGCTCAATTTCTTTAACTTTGTTCCCTACCTTTTTACTATGTCAAATGTGCATTTTCCATCTTCATCATTATCATCCAAGCCTTATCCCAACTCTATGGGGTGGGCTATATGAGTTCTTTTATGCCAATTGCTTCTATTAAAAGTAAATAAACCTTAATACCCAAATCTTAGATGTTTTTCTTTATGCAAGCAAACCAAGTATGCTTTGGTCTACCTCTGTGTGGTTTCCCTTAACTTTAATAAAGCAATCTCTTCTAATAGGAGCATTTTTAGTCTCCTTAGCATATAATCAAACCATATAAGAATTACACACACACACATATGAGGTAATTAGTACAATGAAAATTGTCTCATACTTGTGCCATGATCCCAATGAATGTGACTGAACCAGCCGGCCGCCGTTGGGGTGTTGCCGCTGCATTGGTTAGCTTTAGGTTCCTTTGAAGAAGGCAAACCAGTGTTGAGGTATTCGAAAGCCAATAAGATAATTCATCAACATCATCTTTACCCTGAAAACAAATGCAGTAATTTTTATCTTTATAAGAAACATCAACAACCTTTTGCAGCAGCAGCAGCATCCTCTTATCCTTGTCTCAACAATCAAAAAACTTTTGCATACTCTAGGAAAATAATTTTCAAGGGAAATATTTGGCATGTACCATCAACATTCTAAAAATTTCAAGTCAGTAAATAATGATACACAAAATCTAAAACTGTTATCCACAATATGCCTCTTTTTCAAATGATAAGTACAATAGAAATGGTAAAATTAAATATTAAAATAGTGATTAAGGACCAAAAGATTCCAATCACACTTGAAAACATAAGTGAGCAGTGTCACAGGAAAAAGCATCAAATCAGCTTATCAGCCTTGAAATGACATACTGGTGAGCTGAAGAGAAATAATGCTCACAAACAATGTATTGAAATGGAAGAAATGATAAATCTTCAGATAATCATAGTATTTTGTTGGATGCCAAGGTCCTCTATCCTGGACCTATGTTCAAAGTATCCTTTGTAGTCATATATCATTGTTGTGTATACCATTTTCTTGAATTGAACATCTAACCGGGATACTACCAGTTCATAACAATAGCAACTTGTGCTTCATTACTAACAGCGTTTAATTGCACATTACACATTTTTCCATTGTTTAGCACCATTACATTATCTGTACCTCTATAGTTTCAGAGATTAAGATTCTTAGGCTTTGTCATTGACAATTTGTATGATTACTTTCAGATGAAAACAACTCCAACTATTGTTAAAAATATGCATTTTAATAACAGGTGGGCATGGTTGTATTTGTGTCACTCTACTATTTGTAAATTTTTGAATCTGAAAAGAATTTTGAGTTCCTGGTTTATTGCTGTACATGGATTGATGATATCTTAAGTACTTAACCTTTCAATTCAATCCTATTTGGTTTGAGCACATTCTGAAGTCTGATTCATTTTTCTTTCTATGTGCCTGATGAAGTGGGGGAAATCTAGGATGTTAACCCATTATTGTTTAATTCTAGCATTAATGTTAGATGTATTAAGGATGTGTTTATGGCTGGTTTAAATTTTAATGTTGTACCTTATATTAATTCAAGTTAGAATAGCTCTGTTGAAACGTTTTTAATACTTGATAATGTTGTTCAGAAACATAAAATATTACTTCACTGTTAAATAGATCTGAAACTAATATTTGGTATGTTTCTTTTCTAGTTTAGCCAACTGTTCATTTAAATAGGTTTATTAGTGAACTTTGTGTAATTTCTAGCTTAATAGCTGAATCATTAACATTGTAGCATTGAGGATGCTGTTGTGAATACAAGTGTTGCACACACAACAGCTGCTATAGTTTTTTAGTTTCTTTGTATTTCAATATGCAGCTCATTTGGGATATGATTAATATATTTTTCTACACTTTGGTGTTCTATATGACTAATTATGTGTCTGTCAGGCATAAATCACTTGGTTAGAGCATGTGGCCTATGATTGTAAGAGTCACAAGTACGATCCCAGAGGCACTTGGGGGCAGAGCAAAAAATATATTTTCAGGGATTATGGCATCAGGTATACAAATGACCATAGAAAATTATTGTCAATCTGTTTGCTTTCCTTAATAGGTTAGCCCATGTTTTCAGGATAAAAGCATTGTGATGATGATGATATAGCTGATTATGTATTGCTGCACATAATTTTCAAAGGTAGAATGATTCAGTTTGGTTGCTTTGTTTAATGTTGTTACTAGAAGGATATGAAATCTGATTCCAAGCTTATTTCACTTTACAGTTGATTTTCCCCTTATATAAGATATGTCAGTCATCATATTGGCATTCTCTTAAAGCCAAATGCATAGTCTGTTATTTGCACCATATAGTTTTCTACATTTATGGTTAATCACTTATAAAGGGTCGTCATTTGGAATGATGGTAACGTGTTTGGTTATCAAGTTGTAAGGCTTGGGAGAGCCTGGGAATAGCGACTTGAAAAAAGGTAAGCTTTTTTGCTCATTTACTAACCCTCCAGACCTTGCTTGGTATGATGAGACCTTGCTTGGTATGATGAGCATTGAACCTCTCGTGAATGACCTTTTTTATGGTTGATCATTCATGTTGAATTAATGTTTGCTAATGCTAAACTAATTGCAACACTGAATTTCTATTAAAGGTTTTTCTGGGATTTTTCTTTTTTTAATAAATTGGTTGATTAATTCAGTGTTAACTTCACTCAATAACAAAGGGCATTACACATTCTATAATAGAAACAAAGTATAGAATCCTTATTATCCCACCATACTTATGATGGCTTATATTTAAAATGATATCATAGTATACTTTTTATTTCAGGGTAGAAGGGAAACTTACCTCAATAATATCACTGATAGCATGAATAATGTGATCAAACACAGGGGTCCAGTCTGATTCAAATGCACGCCAATGAAGAAGGCATTTATAAATTAAACATGCAGCAACAGGTTTGTCATTGTTAAATCCTACATCATTTGTCACACATTTTACCAACGCTTCCTGATTTTCCTGTTTCATAATCTCATCGAATCAGGAGCATTGTTCATGCAATCATTAATAAAAGGTATAAATCAATGATGAGGTTATAAAAATCACAAACATTGCGAGCACCTGTTGTCTCTCAATAAATGACCTCGATTGCCTTGTTTCTGCAAAGGCAGTACTCCTCAAAAATTTCATGTTTTGTGATGACAAAGGTGAATCCTGCGAAAACACGGTAAAAAAACAGAAAAAGAAAAAGAAAACTAAATCCCAGGAGCATACGACTCAAAACAAAACTGTTATGCTGCCTATTTGCCTGTGTTGAGAACTTACAAACATTGCTTTTTGAGCGCCAAAGGAATATCTGTGACCATCTGGAGTCTTCAGAGCCTAGGAATAACAGAAACAAAAATAATCTCAAGAGGGATCAACTAGCACTTACCGTCCCAAACAAGCACAAAGATAAAAACCATTTAATTACATTCCAAATCACTGCCATATTCTCCTCATTATAGGATCAGTCAAAATACAACTAATTTAGTTAAGAAATAATTAAATAAATTATTTTGAAATGCAGTTCATGCAATTATTTAAGATTGAATAAGAACTTGCTTTAATATCTTACTAGATACAGAAGTGTGCAACTCTAGCTACTCAATAATCCACGTACAGAGAATAAACAGATACTTGTGATTTGTCATATTTGTCCTTCTATCACCATCTCTATACTAGCAGGAATAAAGTAGGCGTTGTAAAAGACAATAAAACTGTTTTCAGAATCCTGAAATGAATTTATTGCTATAATATCATGGATTCACAGCAGTATGACCATTATAGCATAATCTCATTTCAGAAAATGACAAGACTTGAACATTAACAAATACTACCAATTTTGAGTTGGCGCATCCTTAAAATATAAAAATTACAAGACAGACCTTTATCGGTATGGGGGTAGTATTCTCCATAAGCCCATTTGTAGGAGAAACAACTAATGCTTGCTGCCTCATAACATGATTCTCAGACTCTATATTTGACAGTTTTTCTTCCAATCTGTAGAACAGACAGAAAATGCAAAGAAAGTTGTCAAAACCACAATATGTTGAGCGTCAATGCATATCATTTGCATTGATCATGATGATATTTCCAGCAATCAAAATTCTAAACAGGCACAGTGCTGAACCTTCGCAGACTTGCATCTGCATCTGCAATTTTTGACTCCAAGTGTTGAATTCTTTGTTGTTTATCATTATTTTCCTTTAGGGAAATATCCAAGTCTCTCTGCAAAGAAGTAACCTTCTTCTCAAGTACATCAACAGAACCCTGTTAAAATACATCAAAGTACTTTAATACAAGGATAATGTCAACTTCTGAACCTTGCAACACACACAGATCAAAAACTGAATGAAAGTTCGTCAGATAGAGACCAGGGTATTCTAGTAAAAACCTTAAATGAAATATAACCTTACTCAATATGCAAACAATATTTTTTGGAAGAGAAAACCAAACCTTAAGTGACTGCTTCTCAATTTTCATTTCCTTCAATCTTGTGTCATAGCTATTTTCCAAAGATGTATATCGTGCAATAGCTTCATCAAGCTTGCATTTTAGAGCTTTATTTTCTTCCTGCATTTGCTTATTGAAAATCTCGGACTTCTGAATTTGTGATTTCATATCTTCCAGCGATCTCTGAAGCTTAGTAATCTCTATATTTCTACTTTCTTCTAGATCAACCTGTGTTGATTGCAAGTGTTTATAAAATGCATGACAGTTTAAACAGGTAAAAATGAAATAATTTCTATTCCTCCTCCAACAATATTATATGATTTCTATTACTTGTTTTCGTCGTTCAATTTGCAATAGCAATGCCAGATCATCACATCTCTTCTCTAGTTTGTTCTTTGCCTCCTTCAAAGCACCTGTCTCCTTAGCAGCCTGCAAATTAGGATAAATAGAAAAAGAAATCAACAATGTTTCTTCCAACTAATTATGCATAAAATGTAAAGCTTCCTTTTGCATAGCAACAACAACAATTAACTCAAACAAAATAATCATTTTTATGTTAATTTAATGACAAACAATAGTCATTGTGATGTTCAATCTTGACCTAACGTCAGATTAATCTGCTTATAATTGTTAGCATAGGTTAAGTCTTACATAACAATGAGAAGCACAAGAAGATATAAATATAAGTTCAAGTTGAATCTTAGGCAAACAACTTGCTGTAAAAAACTATCAGAAGACTTATTACCCTATTGGCACACTTAACTATGATAGCATAAAGGCAATATGATGACAACGGCGCTGACTGAAGCATAACATATGGTAGTCAGCCAATCTTTCAGATTTCCAAAACAGTAAAAAAAGATGCAACTAATTCACAATTCAAAATACAGACCACATGAAATATTGATTGTGTAACCCTTAATATATCAACGTTAGCTATCAGCTTTTATACTGTCAATTTCAGCTCAATTTTATTCAAGTTTGCACTATAATGAAAATGCATCAAGGAAAATTAAACTCAAAACTACATCTTTTACAAATTCAAGATCAACATGCAACTAAAGTTCACAGAATTTTTCATGTACTCTTGCCTTTCCAGGCTCAACATTTAATTTCTATTGGCCAACAAGCACAAATGAAGTTTGTCCAGAAACAAACACTGGCACAACTACAGCAATACAAGAAACTGATCTGCAACTACCGTTCAGGTCAGGTTTTAGCCCATCCAAGTGTTTACAAGGTTCAATAAACCCTAAACGCAGAACTTGCAAATACTTTGTCAAAGCTAGTAATTTACCTAGTGGATATTAATGACTATAATGTATATGAGAAATAGCCAAATTGACAAACAATTATCCGATTTTTTCAGTAGGAAAAATTCTTCATGTGATCTTTTTGGCCAATTTTTTCTACAAAGTAGCACAGCTGACTTTTTGAAAAAGTCTCTTTTTTGGCAAATATGTTGAATAATTCTCAGAAGGTTCTAAAAGAAATTTGAAAATAAACATTAGAGAATGAAAATTCTGACTACAATAAAAAATTATAAATGCATGAAATGATTGTATTATTTTCCTAATTTATCATTCTATTAATATTATTCTGCATTAATAACCTTAAGAGTACTTGCATGAATGTATAATGATATGAGTTATTTGAACACAATGGAATGTGTCATTAAAACATCTTAGGTGTTTGCATTAAAAACTAGGAGGGTATTACAGCTGAACACAATGTGTCCACTCTACATGGCAAGGGAGGAAACAGTGAAACACTTTGCATGGCATTGCACTTATTCACAGAGAGTGGTAGGCAGTGCCGACTACACTGAACGGGGACTCACCAGCCACGACTATCCTCTAGCAATTGTGGCGAACCTGAAACTCCACAATTTTTAGGAACATTGATCCCCCGTTGCCGACGCAAATAGCAGCTGCCAATTTTCGTGTGTGGAAGGAGGCGTAGGTGGACATAGGGGTAACCCCAACATACAAGCCAACATTTTGTTGGTAGTGTTGGGGTTTCTATACCAATTGGCTCAAGGATGTTACTCTGTTTAGGGGGGTGAGAATTACACTCAACAAGGAGAACATTGTCGGATACCTGCAAACACCAATGGAAGGGAAAGATGTGGGGGAGAAGTTTGCAAGATGCACGGGAGTTTTTCCTCAGGAGGATGCCCAAGACAACAAGTGGGCAGGTTCCCAAATCGACAATGGAAGCTATGTGGCAAGACACCATGGTGCTGGTGGATTGATTTTTTGTCCACTTAGGCAACGTGTGGAAACTGCTGAGGGTACATTTTGAGTTTCTTCGTTGCCTTCGAAGGGGAGTTGTGGTGAACCTACCTTGCTTGTTCTTGGGGGTGCTGTGCCGAAGGAGGCAAGGGATGCACTTGAGGCTAATTCTCGTGCTACGGAGAGCAGCGAGGGGCTAGGGGGTCCCAAGGCAACCTAGGGCTCTGGCGGTGAGGTTAGTGTACGAGCACAGATGGAGGCGATGTGTTCCACCATTAATGGTAGACATTTCTACAAGTTCAAGTGACTCCAAAGAGGAGGCTGCAGAGGGGAGCATAGACCAGAGAGTTACAAGGGAAGCGAAGGTGGGGGAGTCGTCATGACCCCAATGGAGTCTAGAAGAACCCCAAGGAGGGGATGGGACTCTAATGGCAAAAGAGAGGAGGGAGGATTGGGAGGGACCATCAGGAACAGTGGGCCTGTTGATAGATTTGGGCACGGTGGAGCACGCTCGGAAGGAGAAGCATGTGGTTTAGGCAAAGTGGTTGCGGCGACAAGAGGACGTGCTCCAAGTAGAGCTGGAAAAGTTGAGATGCAGGGAGGAGTTCCAGTAGGAACTCAGGTAGTTGAGGGAAGCAACAAGGGTAGAATGTATGCAATGTGATTTTGCTAATGCAAAAGCCAAACAAGAGCTGTAAGAGGAATTGCAACAGCAAATTCGAGAAGAGCTCTAGGAGGAAGCTAGGCTCTAGGAGAAGCAAGAAAGCGAGGTGCAACAATGACACGAGGAAGAGGAACGGGAGGAGGTGAAGATCCATGCACGCCTAGATCGAGCTCATGAGGATCGCACATGTGTGTGGCTAGAGGAAGGGAAATGCCCCTACGCAATCTTGAACATCAAGCGTACCGCGCCGTGGGCTGCACTCCGGTGCCATATCTACCACGAGAGTCAAAAAATGCATCCGAATGGGAAGGGGAATGCTAAGGAACATGCGAGAAAGGAGGAGAGCTTCAAAGAATTTCAAAAGGCCGCAGCCTTTGTGGCTACGCAGCGTTATTGAGCTATGTTGGATACCCTCCACAGCCAGGAGAGGCATTGTTGCTAGTGTTCGATGCTTCCTTTGCGTCTTTAGGTAGTTTGTTGCAGAGGTTTTGTTTTAGTTTGTCCTAGGTGCAAGGATTTTTGGGAGGGGTCTAATCTTGTCTAATTTTGCCATTTTCTATTGCTGGCCTGATCCCTCAGAGGGAATAAGGGGAGATGCTCTCTCCCCTCTTTTGATATTACTGTGTTATACATATTTTGTTTTATTTAATTTTATGCCTGAAGGTTTTCCCAAAAAAAAAACTAGCATATGATTACAAAGGTTATGCTAAAACAATACTACAATATTTTATGTCAATGACATGCTTAACATATGTTTGTATGAAAGACTTTGTATAAATTATATCACACTTGTATACTTATACAATTGTTATTATTTTTATGTATAGATAATTAAATTTTCTGCTCTTATTTTGTAGTATCTATAATTTGCTATCAAAAATCTTTCACAGTTTCCAATTTGCATTTTGATGATTTTTTTCCCATGGTTTTACCAAGTTTTGATGACTTTTAATTTTCCAACTTTTTCAAGCAACTGATTGTAATGACACATTTTTCTTAGATTTTCATCTTGATGTTTGTAGCAATACTTGTGAGTCTGCTTTGTTGTAATAATGTGTGGTTCAGTGTTAATATATTTGTCCTCACAAGTTGTACAATTGATAACTAATCTATGATTTGTGATAGTGGTGATGGATTTGACTGTTGCTGATGTGCTCATGACCTCTGATGAATAGCACCTTTTGTATGCATTGGTTGAATAATGTGTTGCTGAGTGGCTGAATGACCTATTAGTTGTGCTAATGTGCCATTGCAATGGCTGATAGATAGCAATAGCTGATTATCAAAATTTAACTGAAATATCTTTTAATGCTTTGACAATATTGTTGTCAAGATCTCGGATTGTTGAATCTCTAATTTTGTTGTTGGATCTCCCCACCCATCCTTTGCACTCTCAGGCATAAACTTGGATGAGAGTTGTTTCTATAGCAATCTAGAAACACCCATAATGATTTGGGGGCATTTTTGGCATAAAGATTTGCCAACATGTGCCAAAGATCCATGCTATAAGGATTGGTACTGCTCGCAAAAAATGAGAGCATCCTTGGGCCCATAGCTATGTTGTGAATTTCTGAAATCTAAAGAATTATTGCATTCTTGGTTTCTTGCTGAAATTCATTTGATGACCCCTTGATGCTTAATCCTTGGATCTGAATCTTCATTCTTATTTGTATGCCTTCTCAAGTCAGATTTTAGCATCTTTTGATGAGTCCAATGGAGTGAGGAAAATCTAGGATGTTAATTTATAAATATTATGTGAGCGATTTTTCTGTTCTCTGTTGTTGGAATATCTGATAGTTTGATTAAATTTTAGCTGTGCACCTTATAATATTTCAGCTTAGATGAGTTAAATATTATCCTGCCATTGAATAGATCTGAGATCAATGATTAATATGTTTCTTGTGGTCGTCTATTTGGTTGAATAGATTGGTTGATGAACAGGACCAGATGAACTTTTATGGTTTGAGAAAAATCTGAGTTTGATCTTTAAATCAGGGGAAAAGAAAAACAGATCTGTACTCCATATTAGCACAATCTTGCATAGATTTTTTTATAGTGATGTTTTTTTTTTTCATGATTGTCTTTTAATTCATAAAATCAGTATTGGCTGAAACTAAAATCTAAATATCCTATTTAGTACAAGGTAGATAGCTTTGCTCTCTGTTTCAGAAACCTGCAATTGTTTTCTTTGATTATTACTTCATTGTGGAATTATTAGAATACCATGAGGGAAAACTGCATCATCTATATAAGAAAATCTCAGATTCAGGCAATATGTGAGAAGAATTGAAAAAGGATGTTTCATGATACATTTTGGCCAATGTATATATTGTATGAAAAATAAAAGGCTTATGTACCACTGTTACAAGAAAGAAAGCAACATGGCTGCTGTGGTTTTCTTTCATTGCAAACCAAATATTTTATAAATACTATGTTTTCCTATAGTTGAGCTCCCCATATGACATTATGTTTTTTTTTTTTTTTTTGAGAGAATGTTCGGGATTGTATTACCGAGAAATATAGTACACAAGTATACAGTTTTAAGGGTCATCAGGGATGGCCCACTGGAAAAAAGGGGGGGAGGGGGGGGAAGGGGCTTAGGGGCAGGTCGGTAGGCGCACTGCAGTCGTTCAAGTTCATGGAACAAGTCCAGGGTGTTGTGGTGCTCTTCAGTGTCCATGAAGTTCGCCGCTTGCTGGATGCTCTGCATGACAGACTCTCACCTACTCCGATCTACCAGTGAGTCCCCAACGTCCGGATGAAATCTTGCTGACGTTTGCCTAATATGTCGCCTGAGCTCCCCGCAGGAGCTCTCACAACTTATGCCCAAGATGCTGTATGGGCAGCGTCCCCCCCCCCCAAGCCACTGACGGGCACTGTGCTCGTGTGCCCAGTCGCGCTGTCTTTGTCATTGCTCTTCCTCTTCCTGCTCTTCCCTTGCCGCCTGCTCTTGGGCTCGACGGGCCACCTCCTCTTGGCGCAGCTCCTCCCTAACCTGGTCTCCCCCCCCCCCCCCCCCCCCAAATAAAGTTCCCTACGAAGGGGTTAGGGGGGTGTCCCACGAGAGCGATGAAACGCAACGGGCAACCGGGGGGGCACGCAAGGTCCACCCACCCCTTAGGGGTTCGTAGGAAGTTGCCTGCAAGCGCAGTCGGGGCGCACCAGCTCGTGTAGGGTATCGAGAGTATTCCGGTGTTCCTCTGTATCCATGAAGCTGGCCGCCTGCTGGATACCCTGCATGGCCGCCTGCCGCCTGTTTCTGTCCTCATGGGAGGTGCCAGCATCGGGGTGGCAATGCGCCGAGGTTCGACGGATATATCTACGAAGTTCTCCCCAGGAGCTCTCGCAGCTGTTTCCTAACGTAAGGTACGAGCATCGTCCCCCATGTAACCATTGTCTGGTATTATGTTCGTGGGCACGATCCAGCTGTCGCTACCTCTGCTCCTCCTCCTGCAAAAGCCGGTCCCGCTCCACCTGCTCCGCCTGTTGTCTCTGTCTCCGAGTTTCTTCCTCCTGCGCTAGCTCCTCCCGTACTTGGGATCTGATTTCATCGGTGAGCCAAGCCCTGGCAGCTTCTGTCAAAAGGTCCTGTTGTCTAGCCCATTCCTGCTCCCTTGCCTGAAACTGGGATTCTAACTTGCTGCGGGCCTGGGCGAGGGCTTCCATCCATTTTGCCTCCCACTCCTTCCTTTCGGCCTCTCTGGCTTCCTCCGCCACCCTCTTCCGTTGTTCCTCATTCCAAGCAGAGGTTTCTGGGGGAGTGGAGGTTTCTGGGGGGCGAAGGCAGACTGGTCCTGTCGCACGGGGGGGCACCGTTCCCTCAGGGTCCTTCGGCTCCGCGTGACGCTAGCACCCCAAGAGCCCCAACTCCGTCCCACCGTTGGAACCTCCGACCCCTCCGGCGACCTGGGGGATGTCTCGGCGAGACCCCCCAGGGGGCAGAGGAGGAGGGGTGTTGCCGTCCCCCCCCCCCCCCCCCCCCGCCCCCCGCCACAGAGCCAAAATCACCCCTGAATGGCGACCCCGACGCTTGAGGTTAAGGGCTTCCTTAAAATAGCGAGGGAGGTTGACTTGGTAGCCCCTTTTGAGGCAACAGAGGAAGGTGAAGTGCAGGCCCTGCAGCCTAGATCCGTTGTCGGACTGGACAAAGAACCTATCAACGAGGTCCGCGCCACGTGCCCAAAGGCGGGGGAGGGCAGATCTAGGCACCTGTCTGCTCTTCGTCCTGGGGACAGGCCCGTCAAAGAACAGCTCCGCGTCTTGGAGGCCACAGGTGAAGGGTAAGATGGTCTCCCCCACGATGGAGCTAGAAGGCTTTGGATATGATTTCAAACTTAGTTTTTTTGACATTTGTATTGCCCTAGGATTCATTGTAAATATCAAAAGATATCAATCATCATATTGGCATTCTCTTCCTGCTAGATCATTTGAGGCACTGTTGCATTATATAATTTTCTGTGTTTATAATTTACTATTTATGCTAGAATGCTTGTTGTCAATATTAGCTTGATTGCTATTTAAAAAGGGCTCACCCTTGCATTCTCAACCAGCTTGTTGGGTGCTTCAGGTGTTAGCTTTTGATCCCTAGAGATGGGTGTTACAGTAAAGAAAAGATTGTTTATATTATGCCTCAAGGGTTCAAACATATATGTTTTGCTTAGCATGAATGATTCTTTTAAACCACACACACATTCATGGCTGAGGAACTGCACCGAGGAATCAAGCGGAAGGAATTTGACCATGGATCAGGAATATTATGTATATCAGTTATGTTATTTTAAAATAACGAGAATGTGGAAAGTGGTGTATGTTTGTTATAAAGTATTCTTTGGAATTTCATCAGTTGATAGAAAGGTAGCAGACAGACAAAAGTTTTTAATACCAAAGCAAAACTAGGATAGCAAGCAGAACAGTAGTAAAAAAAATACTAATTACAATCCTTCAGTATGATACATTTGCATCGTAAATTTACATTACATGATCGGTTAAACTAGGAAAATTCAAACAGTGTCCAAACTCTGTTATCTTTCTACTTTATCAGATAGATATTAATAAATGTATGCCAATGGCATTAATCTGATAGCAATAGAAAGAATACCATTCTCAAATTTCGAAGCTCTCTTTTTGCTAGCTTGCTTCTCCATGAACACTGGGATACAACTGCTGACATCTGTAGCTGAAAGTATTGCATACGAGCTTTTCGCATTCGCCACATTGCCTAAAATAAGCAAATTCTTGAAATCAGAAACTGAATATGTCTTAATAAACCTAATTTAGGTAAAGAATAACAAGCCAAACAGAAGTATCATACGTCAGTCAAATAATAAGATCATTTACACTATCTAGAATATAAACTGTGAAGCCTCCACAACCTATTTCAAATAAATTGGAAAATCATAGAAATGCTAGATTCAATGAAAAGCACAAATGCTTTCAGACTAAAACAAATTCAACAATAAAACCAGGAAGAAAATCAGCAAACTCGTAGCTCAAGATGATGCAGCAGCTGAATTCCAAATCCCTAAACAAATCAAAAATTGAAATAGCTAAACATCAGATTAGATGAATGAAATGCCTTGAAACACCAACAATGAGGTGTTAGTTTAGACATAAGAGTCTTGGCTTGGAAACTAAAGCTTAGAGGGTTGACTCCAGTAGGCAACATTGATTTATAGATAAAATAAATTTCATAAAAGAAATTCTAAAACTGATGTGGCCCACTAGTTCCAACAGGGTCTCAATAAAAAGAATTACTTCTTCAATTCGCCAACTAAATTAAAAGAATCAACTATAATAGTTATAAGACATAACAATAGCCATCCCCCCCCCCCCCCCCCCCCCCCCCCCCCCCCCCCCCCCCCCCC
>MNCI01008651.1:609430-642082 GCA_015680685.1 Gnetum montanum
GTTTTGTTCGGTCATGGGAGCTATTTTGATTTGTTTGGGGGTCCTCCCCTCTCATGGAGGGGCCATTCCTGATGGCCCACCACTTGTAATCTCTTGTACCATATTTGTGTTTCTCGTTAATATAATCCCGACTACTTTCTCAAAAAAACAATAGCCATCTATGTTTTCTATTTGTATCAAAGTTACATTAATGGCAAAATTTAGAAGAAAATTAATTATTAAATATAAACATGGCAATGTAAAATGATGAATTTTAATCAATATATGAAGTCTCCAGATTTTTATTTTTATTTTTTGAGAAAGTAGTCGGGATTATATTACTGAGAAATGCAAACTATAGTACAAGAGATTACAAAGGGTGGGCCATCAGGAATGGCACCCCCATGGTAGGGAAGAATCCCCAAAATCAAACAAACCAGCTCCCAAACAAAATCTTACATTGACCATGGAGCAAACCGGGGGGTGGGGGGCACCCCCCAACCGGCGAGGGAGAAGATCAGCAGAGAGAAAAAGTGGGGGGGGGGGGGGGGGGGGGGGNGTCACCCACGATGACCCGCCAAATCCCCTCACGGGTTCATCAGCAGCCGCAGTTGGGGCGCTCCAATTCATGGAGAATATCCAGATATTAATGCGCAAGTTGTTGGTAATATTACTTCTTTATTGCCATATTAAAGAACTAAGTTGTCCATGTTGTGTTCAAATTAAAATTATTTGAATTAGAATCATACATAAATATCTGAATGCACTGTACAGGCAAAGTATAAATTGGATGTCACACCTAATATGTTGTGTAAGACAAAACTTGACATATAAGGAGGATCTCTATAGCTCAGGAATTATAATTAAAATACATTCTTTAAAATACCTGAACTTTAACAGCAGCTGTAACACTCCTCCTCCAATAATACATTTTCTGGGCAAAGAAACCACGAATTCCAGCTTGAATAATGTTGACAGCAAAGCAAAGATTGACATAGAATTTCCGTGCCAACCATCGTCGTGTGTACTTCTGGATTATCACAGCTGCAGCTTCTTCTCTCATGTTTTCAAACATGTCCCGCGCAATAGATCCTATTAACAATAAACAAACCATCTGAACAAATTAAGTATAATTAAAATATACTCCCATTTCTGGTAAAGTATTATATTTAAAAATTAGAGACAGTTCTTTTGATACAAAATGCATAACCACAACCAATGAAAATTGCATATAAACACGTCACACAATTGGAAACCATAATTTGCCATTTGGAAGTTCAAGAAGAATAAACAAGGTAAAATCATGAGTTCTAACGTGATTTTGCATTTTGAAAATTGTTCTCAAACGCCTAAACCATAAACATGGAATACAGGCAATGTTTCTGTAAGAAGAAAATACAGGTAGAAATGCCTTGATGAGAGAACTCTCCATCATCTAAAGATCATATGCAAGCTAGAAAGTTGCAAAATTAATTAACATCGAATGTATCTAGTAGACAGTTAATTTGGCACTAAACTTCTTAAACTTGTTATCTAGTAGACAATTTAATGTATCTGGTAGACAGTTAATCTGGCACTAATTTTTGATCCCAGGAGGGCAGTTGGATGAGTGAAAGCCTAACCTCTTTTCAACTGATTGCACTTAGGCAACCTATATCTTCACCTTACCATCACACCAAATGATGGTCCCCTAAATGGTTATTAAGTGGTCAATAACAATAATTTTAAGAAACCAATTAATACTCTACAACTAATTCATAGTCTAGATAATTTACATGCAAGTATGATTCACTAACCAATAAAAGTAATGGGAAAATTCTAGATCCTACGTGTGCAAATTTACATATTGACAATATATTAGCCAATGGTTGCTGGTAAGTTACTATGAAGGATTTAGTGTATCTACATTAAGGAATCCCTTCTAAAATTGCATACATGATTTAATTATGGTGTCTTGGTGTAATGATCATACATCCAAGAATTCCACCACTACATACAACCTGAATTAACAGCAACTGCTAATCCATGACAAGATCTAGTTTATCATGCTGGAAGGTTCTGGATAACATCTAGCAAGCTCGACAAATCAGAGAACGTGATAGTAACAATATCGGTTATATGCTATAATAAAGAGAACCAGGTGGCCTCTATGTGGTGCATAACGGGTGCATTAGAATCTCAAACAAGCATGGAGGGCATACCAAGCATTGCAGCTAATACTTGACAAGAAGATAACTTAGAATATGGTATAGCCTATCACTCAGTTAGTCGTACTTGAACTGTTCGTCAAAGAGACACTGGTTTATTTAGAAAAAATTATTCAAAAAAAATCTCTTTATTAACTTCCAATATACATGGATGCTACCAAAACTGCAACCAATTAGGTGTTCCTTGTTGGTAACGCCTGTGACTTGCACATTACAAGTTAAGCAATGAAGCCTAGCAGGTCATGCTGAGATGTAAAGAAACTATTCAGAAGGAAAGGCTAATAGTGAAATCAGTCTAATAGATTCCTAGGTTCTCTATATAGATGTAATAAAATACACACAATTTTTTTCTAGTTCAGCCATACTGCTGCAATTAGAACACTGCCCAACATCCATAAATACATATTAACATTTTCATATTGAAAACATATAAACATGCTTCTAAAGGAATATTTATGCATTCAATTGCACTTTTTTGTCAACTATTAGAACCAAACCCTTGTGAACAACATTGAAAAAACATTTACCCAAGGACAAGCAAAAGTTTGTTCCAAGTTACATGGGTCTCTCTTGTGACAATCGTCATCCAAATAAAAAAATTTCATAAACTAAGAATATAGAAAAGATTATCACCATAGCCTATTTTTTATTAAAAAATCATTTACTTGAATTTAAAAAAAAAACAATTATACCATTTAACAGGATTTTCTTACTCAAAGTAACTTCATTTATAACATTGGATATACGATAGCATTTATGCTAATGGTGTTGTAGCTCAATAGTAATTCATTGGCTTTCAACCAATAAGTTGTGAATCCAAGCCTAATTTGTAGTTCATGCTTGGATTAAGTAAGCTAGGATCTACTGTGAGAACAAATGCAATCTCATCGTCCATTTAAAAATAAGTGGTCCTAAAAAGCAAACTATGCACATTTCCCAAATCAGTGTATCCTTGTGTGATTGTAGACTCTCGAATAATATATTTAAAATTTATACTAACATTAATACAGTTATCTAGCCTTTCAATAATAGTGGCATGAGGCACCAAGTTCCCTTAAAATTAAAGTCACTTTTCGGTAACTAATTGAAAACCTGCCCTAATTCCTCTGGGATTCACTGCATCGAAGGCAACCTGGACAGCACCATGGGGTTATTTTGGTAATATGGCAGGCGGGAACTCCGATCCCGTCATTGGCTACAACACAAGTGTACTACTGATGGCGGGGCAGGGCATAGGGACCCAAGACATTGCTGCAGGAAATTGGTGGTGTGACTTCAGGCCCAAGAGGGGTGCAAAACCAATGGTCTAATGGGGAGGGAGCATCCACAAGTAGTCAATGGGAGATCGGAGCATCTCGGAGGAGTGCAGCCTAGCGGCAAAACAAGTGCAAATGGAAGAACAGGCGCTGTGGTAGTTGCGTTGGGAGAACCTGCAGAAAGAGGCACAACGGGAGGCAACTTCCATTCAAATCAAAGACCTGCAATGAATGGTAGACCTAATTACCGAACATTGGGCTGGGCTCACACAGCTTACCGCAGAAACCAAATAGCAGATGGCAATGGGCACGAGCGCTATTGTCACATAGGCTGTGGCAAAAACTAGGACACCTCAATCTTTGGCTGAGGCTGAGAGTAGGGGGTCAGCTCATGGGAAGAATAAGACTACAAAACTAGGAGGAAATGACCAGGAGGCAGAAGACTAGTGACCGCCTAACTTGGTAGGGGCAGCGGGAATATTGTTATGGGTCAAGTTCTAGGGTTTCTGGGTCCTGGTTGGGTCAGGAAGGTGAAGGGGTTGCCAAACTAGCCTACAAGGTGGGGTTATGAAGGGGGCATGTGATAGGGAACATGTTGCAGGAAGGCCATACCACCTGGCAGTTTTTGGGGGGATGGGGTCAAACGTACTAACCCAAGCTATAACTAGGTACAGCTTCTTTTTAAAAAATTAACAAAGCTCAAATTTCTTCCAAAAAAATCTAATTGAAAACCAAAATGTATTACAAGAATCCAATACGGTAAGTTGACAAATTCGCAAGGTAAGCAAAAAAAAATTGAATTCGAACTAATAACTATTCTTAATAAAACACATTAATAACACATAAACACCCACCTCGGCAAAAAGCTTGAATAATAAGAGCTCCTGCTCTTGTTCTCTTGAACTCCTTCCTTGCAATATATGCACGAAATTGACATTGAATCATTCTTGCAGCATTGTTTAAAGCTTCTGTTCTTCGAGCATCTAACTCTGCCATTTGTCCAGCTCGAAGAAAAACCTTTGTTCTACCCACCTAACACAAATGATATTGTGGTGAGAGTTCAAACACAATCAGAATGTTGAAAGGTACAAAGATAACTAAAACACCATAAATAGTTTGATCTTATTTCAAATTAGATAAACTGAGACAAAACAAACAACGAAGCATCAATATTTTATTCTAAAAAACAGAAACCATGAGGTCTATAAATGGTAAACAGACTCTCTTTGATTGCAAGGGCATTAGGAGTTAACGGTGCAAAAGTTTGAACCTTTCATCTGAATAATAGTTTACTTAGCAATGTGAACATTCACCATGGTTCTTGGTCAACTGTATTACACTACTTTCATTAATAGGAGTTCTAGGCCTCAAAATGTCAAGTAAAAGAAAACAAAGACAAAAAAAAAACTCATATCAAAAGTATATTGAATTGTATTCATGCATATTCTTACTTGGTAGTTACAAAGATTGAGTGCCTGAAGCAGCTTCTCAGTGGTTATTCTTTCATCGTGTCTGTAACCAAACAATAAAAATAGCAATGCAATAAATGAAAATTAAAGACAAAGCATTGAAAGTTAAAAATAATATCTAACATAGACTACTAAGAATTAATGAATATGGGTCTTGTTTAATAACAAATAGCTTATCAGGTCAACTATTACAGAACATAGTAGTATGATAGACTCTAACAAGTATAACCTGAGACATAAAGAAAGTCAAGTTCTACGTCCACGTTAAAAAAAATGTAATCAATAAGACATCTGGCATGTATTTTATTTTCTAACCAATGTACTTTCGTATAAAAATAATCATTTCATAATTTTTAAGATATATACGTACTGTCCATCCACAAGTTTGGGACCTAGCAACCCAAAGCGATCCAAAAACTCATCATATGTAAGCCGTGTTGGGTACCCTGCACAACTGATTCGCACAGCTTCAAGAACACCCTGAAATGACAAATCTGTGACATTCAAATTAATGTTCAAGGCAGAAACCCTCTTTAAAAAAAAAAAGCAATGACGATAAAAAGACAATAGAAAATTATCTCAAAATATTTTCATCATCACAAGAAATAGGAAAATAAAACTAGATATGATGCAAAGATCTGGAAAGCTTACACCACAGCGAAGCTGATGTAGAACATTCCTATTCTCAAATTTTCCAGGAATGTTTTCTGAATTTGGCTTTACACATCGAATATAGTGAGGTTCTGTCGAACTTAAACTTTCCATCAAAGCTTGAAGTTGTTGCTGTGTACAAACATAAGAATAATTAACATAATCAAACAGGGAATCAGAAGCAAGTAAAGATAGGAGGTTCAACTTCAATGCAATACTTTCACAATCACAGCTCATGAAACTGGTAGAAAAATAAATTTTTTATTTGCTTTGTAATTTTACTTTAGAGGTTTATGATTGTAATCAGAAAGAATCCATGGAAATAGTTAGCAACTTAAATCTGCCAAAAGATCTGCCGGCTGTCATAAGGCAATTATATGATAAAGTCATAATAGAACTTCAGAGAAGAAACAGTACAGAAACTTTTAAATTAAACAAAAAACTAGAAAAAAGCAAGGCTACCGGTTGTCAGTAACGCTCTTTGGAATTGTTGTAGACGATCGGTTATATATGAATCCTCTATTATTTAAAAATTATATGGCCTTATACTCTAAGTTAAATAAAGGGTTACAGGTTAGGGTACAGAAATTAAATAAATCATGAAATTCATCAGAAATAAAGATCAATGAAAATGCAAAAAAAAAAAAAGGGGGGGAAAAATCATGACATGTGGAACATGTAGTGAAGAATGAGTTTAAAATACAAAACACAAATATGCAGACAACGCAGCCCTTACAATTATATGAGCTTGGAATGCAGCAAGGACCATGCACGGAATAAATATGAGCCCAAATAGGTGGTTCAACTAGCAAACTGGGCCTTCATTCATGTGCACTTAATTTAACAGTTTTACAAATATTTAAGCCTGGAATGCACCAATTACCTTATGCGGAATTAATTTGAGCCCAAATAGATGGTCAAATTACCAAACCAGGTCTTCATATCTGTGTACTTAAAATTGATAGTAGGGGTGAAATCATCATTATAGACCTAATTTTGAAATTATAAATTAATAGGAACACAACCCTGAGCTTCCATGACTGAAGCTCTGGAATCGTGCATGCTCATCCAAGTAGAAAATAAATCATAAATGGAGAAGAAATGCAGTAGACAAAAGGATGACTAGCTTAATCACTTGCAGATCTTGAAAGTCTCACAAATCTCAAAGCATTTTTAAAGGAAAATTGAGAAGGAACACACATAGGTTCTTGCAGAGAATATCTAGGACAATTTTATAGCCTTCCATCATAAACAGCAAGAGCAAATTCAGGAAATCTGAAACAATTTGCATCCTATCAAATCCAAGTGGTTTAGGCTCTAAGATTGGAAAACAGATATCAAGCAGAAGCAAAGTTGAAAAAGCTGTAATATTCCAATCACAATAATCATGCCTCAAATTTCTCTCTCGTGATTTGGGCTAGGCAACAAGATGTGTTATTACACTTATGTTGGAAACAGATATTGTCTCCATGGCATATGTTTTTAGTTTGATGGATTAAAGTTGGTGTCTTAGTTTAAGCATTATTTTATTTTCTAAAAGTAATGTTACGATAAGTGAATTGGCCCACATTGCTGGAGTCAAAGGATCTGCCCACCCAAAAATCTATATAAACCCCCTTGAATCAGTTGTAAAAGACTGACAAAAGCATTTTCAGATTATGAACATTTTGAAATAAAAACCATCTTTTATTTTCTCATGATTTCTCCATCGACCAGAATGATTTCTCTTATTTTCTTAGCATCATTTCTTATGAATTATATGCATCAATGCTCTGATTTCTTATTTTAAATCTAAGAGAAATAGAATCAGAAATTTCAGATTTAAGAAAATAAATGCGAGAATGAGCATTTGTGGTTGATATGTTGAAATCCCTCTAGTTCCAAGTAACTTAGATGTTTCTTGTTAAATTTTCATGTTAGATCTAATTCTTAGATAGCAGACCTCTTTTTCTTGAATGAATTTTGTTTATATTTGCAAGTATATTTGAAGATTTCATGATGTTTTTACCTCATCCTTGAGGTTTTTCAAGTTTCTTCTAAAAAGTCATCATATCCATGTTAAAAGTTGTTTGCATGTTGCAATTTCATGTTAATTCATGATTTGGGTATCGGAAGTCAAATAAACAAGTGCATTGGCACATCTGACGTTTGAAATCAAGATCAAGGTTACTTTATGTTCGTTGTACAAATTAGCAGATAGTTGGATATCACCAACTAGCAATAGCTGATGAAGCATTCTTCATTTGAGAAAACAGAGAAATCATGTATCATTGGGCATCACTACCCAGCAATCTCCAGTGACGTAATTAGCAAAAGTCTTACGCTTTCAAAACACCCAAAATGCACAGTTTCACTAGGCATTGCCTACTAGAAACATCAATTGCTACCTAACAATCACTAGTGATACATTCAAGTGCCAAATAAAAAACATTCATCACTTTTTTTTTTATGTTACTCCTTTCAATTTTTACAATAAATGCTATTGGAATTTTAGCATTTTCAGATTCTTGAAAACAATTAACAACTAACAAAATACCTTAAACCTCGTTGCCACAGAAACAAATTTGTAGGACGACTTTGATGAATCCTCAGACAAGGGAGGGAAAAGAGCAGAAACAAAGCTACACTTTGAGGATGACAATAATGAATGATGCTCAACAATGATATAGTCACGATTTTTATCCAAAAAATGGTCTGTTTGATAAGTTACCTGCAGAATCACAGAACTGGTTCAAATGATCAGATGTATTTTCCAAAATCCATTAAATTTACCCTTAGTTATTGGAATTTGTTCATTGACAAAATAAGAAACCAGAAATCTAAAAACAAAGCAGCCTGACCTCCCCAGCATAATGAGATATTGTGAAATCAGTAAGTGCAAGCCTTGGCTTTCTGAATCTTGCATGATCTTTAAATTTCTCAAAAAGTTTTGTTGCAAATGTATCATGAGTGGATCTGGGAAACATGCTGCCCCAATCAAATGAATTAAAAGAAAAATAGCAAACATATAAGCATAATATTTGTTATAAACAATATTAAATAAAACTATCCATACTCCATATTCCAAAATCAAAGATGGTTGTCAACTGATGAAAGAAACTATTTAGACAACAGGCATACGTTTTCTGAAAATGTACCATCAAAACAGACAAGAAAATATAGAGTATAATAGAATAATGAAAACAGAAAAATATAAATACATTATATTATATAATATGAAAAATAAACTCCTTTTGCATTTTTCTGTTATGGTAAAAACCCCATTGCCTACACAGCAACAAGCATAGTTTATAAACAGGAACCATGCGCCTGAGTTTTGCGGACAGAAAATTTGTATAAAGGTTATAATATCTGTTTGCAAGAAGGTATAATAAGGTTATTGCAGAATCAAAGACATAACACCAACAAGAAATACCCAAATCAACATGTAAAAATATATAGAAAAACATTCAAAACATTTCCAATCATGGAAGTAAAATCAGCAAAATCAAAAAAAATTCTTGAATTATGAGAAATTTTTCCTTTTTATACATATGCAAAAAATATCATTTTCCTGCTAACTCCATTCCAAATATCTTAGCAGAAAGGAATACTCGAAACTGACCCAATTAAATACACATGAATAAACCAATATGTAACTAAAAAGCTCCCGTACACAATAATCAATGCAACTTCGTGTTGGTTGACAGGCTCTAACCTAGTAAAAGGTTATTAAACAAAGATCGAAAATGTGGCAAAAAACCTAACAGCTAAAAGTCATGAAAGTACTAAAAAAGGGAAAATCAAAATCAATGTCAACTATAAACACTGTTGAAGAAAAATGCAGAGCTACAAAACCAGGCTTCAAATCTATTTGCAGATTCCCAAATGTGATGCCAAACTCAATGCAGCACAATTAGCTACAAGACTAACTGAAGATAAAATAACAATAAATGTTGTGGAACTACAACTATACGTAATAGACCTTAGAGAGAACAACCCATTGACAGTATTCTAAACAGTGTTATACCTCAGCATAACCCATTGTCTGTAACCTGTAGAATGCAGGTCACAATTCTTAACCAACAAGCTACACCAATCAACAAATACGAAAGATCATCATCATAAAGTACTATGAGAGAGTATGCAGAAACAAGAGAGGGTACAGGTTGTAAAAAGCCTGAACAAACCAATTGGCTATGAACACCCGTCATTCCAGCAACATGTTAACTTCACTTCAAATTCTGAACAGTGTTCCAGTATTTAGCAAGTTTCTGAAAGGCTTATGTCGTTAATTTATAGAATTATAATCCTACATACATTCTTAAACAAGGTTTTTTTTATAATTTCCAATTCACACTCCACTTCCACTTCCACTTTTCATGCATACAATACCCTTAATTCCAAGACGCCTTTAAGCACATATTCTCACACATGAAAACAATACCAAAAATTCTCTAATATCCAATCAAAGGGCATCAAAAAGTTAAAGACCGTAAACTAAACAAAGAAATCTTGCTGAGAGAGATGTCAAAGTTACCATGTGTCATCTAAAATAGATATGATTCCGGTAGGTTTCTGCACATATTTGAAAAAACAAACATCCATGAGAACAAATATCAGCCAGATATGCACATACATAGTTTCAAATATCAATGACTAGTACAGAAAATGCAAATCATTCACTCTGTATGAATATCTAAATTTACCATATTACAAATGATTCAAGCTGTCCAAGAATATATTTATATTTCAATATTACATGGTATAATAAGATAAAACATTAACTATATTTAAAAGAAAAAATGACTCAAATCACCTTTCATTATGACCTCTCACACAGTACAACATATTTTTCTTTAAAAAAAAACATTTTCACTTGAGATTATTCATTTACCACAAACTTAAGGTATCATATAAATAATGAAACAAACTCATTTATTCAGACACATTTCGGTTACTAACTTGAACAGGATGCCCATACCTATCACACTCTAAGAAGAAAAAAGTAAGTTTAATGACATTCTTTTACTAAAATATATGGTCACTGTCAGCTAAACTAGAGACAATAACCAAACTTAACGCGATTTTTTAAGCCTTCAACAAGCCATTGATATCATAAAGAAAATATAAGAATATGAAAAACTACCAGTCCCATAGATTTTAAAACTGCCGATTATTGGCCAATGATTTATAAAGATTATTTAATTTGAAAATTACAAAAGCTTTGGTTTGATGCTGCACATACCTTCTCAATCAAATCCAGTACGTCTTGGTTATCTATAAATTCTATGTAGCTCCAATCAATTTCCTCTTTATTATACTCCTCTTGCTCCATTTTGAAAACATGCTGAAACATAATTTACCCATATGATTATTTTTATATTTATTAGCATCTGCAGAGAAATTCCATACAATGGAGGTCCGCATACCTGGTTAAAATGCTGTTGGAGCTTCTCATTAGCAAAGTTGATACAAAACTGTTCAAAACTGTCAACAAGCACTTAATTTAGAAAACATACTTCTTGTGTTTAAATCTACTCACATTAACATAATGATACGAAGTAATCTGGAAGAAGAATAGATGAAACAAAGGATATTCCTTCAGATCAAAATGCATCAGAATGGATGCAGAAATACAATTGTTAAGAAGAAATCATAAAGAGCTTAAGCCTCCTAAACGAATTGATTTCATATCAGGTCAAAATCTCAGCTAATTGATCAAAGTGGGTAACTCCAGTAGACTCATTGAACATGGAACAAATTGGGTAGGTTTAAAAGTTGTACAGATAACTACACAGAAGAAGAAATAGAATGTCAACCTTAGATACCTAGAGGCAAGGTTTAGATTAATTAGTTGTATTTATCAGTTGAGGCCTTCAGATTCTGCCAATGATTCCTTAAATTACACTTTGTAAATCAAGTCTTACAACTGATGCTTAAATCTAAAACTTTGTATTCTTAAATTTCTAGCATCTTAAGCATTATGTATTATCATTTCAAACTTAATTAATTGGTAGTTCTTAGAAAACTTGCTGTTAGAATAACATACTTGTTTTCCATAGCAAATGATCAAAAAATACAGGAAAACATCTGTGTACAACTTCTCTTGTTAGCATTTTGATGGCAAAGAGTTCCTTACCCTGGGTAGCACATTTTGTCATTGAAACAATTGTGATGAAAACGTAAACAACCATTTTTTCAATAAGTAAAAAGAAAAATTTTATTAATTAAATATAAGATTTGAATTACAATTAAATACCAATCCATTCCTAACCTCAGGGATAAAAGTAAAATTTGACAATTATATTAACTGGTTGTCTATGATTTCAGTTTCAGAGAAGTGCAGAGAAACAGTTCAATATCCTCCTCCATCTTCCCAAACTCTTCTCAATATTAGATTTAACTTGAAATGTTTTATGTTTATAAACATGATTTTAATTACTTGTATGCTTATCTCTTTTGCCTGTTTTACAGCATCAAACATTTATAATTTTTTTGGATGGCAAGGTATCTTAGCATTCTGGTTAATTAACATTCAAATAAGAGACCATCATTTAGAATTATGGTAATGCCTAGGTTCAAACCTAGGTGCAACTACTTAAAAAGAGGTTATGCTTTGCTCATCTACCAGTCTTCCTAGGACCCCACTTACATATTCAAATACTGATGGTAAAAATGTTCTTTCTTAACCTTCTCTATAAAAATGTGTAGGAAAATAACATTTCTTGTTAACTTGGTTAATCACATATACCAGGAGTTTAGTTTGGTCATGAGTCCGAAACTTTTTGCACTTATATGATATTATGTTTTTTGCTGAATTGATTGTTCAAATTCATGTCAAGTTTACCTGATTGTTTTAATTGTAATTTCAAAATTTTGTAATTATATTAATTATATAAAGTTATGTTAGCTGATCCACTTAAACAAAGCTTCTGCCCAAGTGTTGGGGAACATGGTGGGACAAAGCACTGGGGCAAAACCTGGACAACTGCCCTAGCATATTTAACAAGGAAAGGAACTTTGGAAGGCACATCAATGGTGCTCTTTTCTGTAGAATAAAGTCATACTAGGGTCAACTGATGCTCCACACTTCTTGGATCAAGTGCACAAGATGATACAGACTTGGAACATTTGCCTACGCACATTCTCCTTTTCTCTGAGTTTCTGAATTTTCAAACATTTCTCACCTCATGATTTAGAATTTTTACTGCAAGATATTGGTTTATTAGGGTGCCTGGTTGGATCTTTTGCCCTTGGAGACCTGCTACATGTCTCTAATTGGATTGCACTTCTTAACATAGATCTTGACTGGTAGGAGCTTCCTTTGCTTCATTGTATCTTACAGCCTTTGGGTTCTGTTCTCTTTCTGCAACACAAAGGTTTCAAGTGCCGAAATTGGAAGGTATGCATGTATACTACAAAATTTAATTCAGCTTTAAATTCCCTCTAATGGTTTGGTCTCTAACAAGTTCAGATTGCTATTGGTTCCTTACTATTTGGAAGAAAGGTCTAGAAACTTGAGAAACCTCAAGTTGAGCTCTTGTCTTGAAATATCAAGGGGACTATTGCCTTTTTACAAGATACCTTTGGGCAAGTTGAACAACAAGAAAAAGTAAAGGATTATACACTTGCAATTTGGGATCCAGTTCTCACACCACATAAAAATTCTGGAATCAACTCTAGCTATAGCACATATTCAATCATTAAAAACTAGTTTGAATAGACCAAGACAACCAAATTTGGGCAAAAGATGACACACCAGAATAATAAATCACAGAGCTTGCAAATCACTCTTAGCTGTCTGGCTTTGCTATATAAACAGCATAGAGGAGCTTCATCTTCCAACGGACAATGAGGATTTTATGATACAATGTCCTCATCAAATGACCATCGAGAATTGGTGATTCAAAGAAAAGATTGAAATTCTTTGTTTACAGGAAACAAAAGAAGATGAAACGCAAATTATTGGCTTGATTCACAAATGGTTTCCAAATTGTGGATTTTATTTTTTTCAAACTATGGGTCAATCCAAGGGCTTATGGATTGTTTGGAGAAAAGAGCTTCAGGTAACCTTCCTTGGTCTATTTTCACATTGCTGCAGTAAGAAATATAGAAAAGCAGCCTTCAGTATTGGTGATTGTCTATGGTCCACCAAGTTCATCATTCAATATTTTGCAAGGAAACTGTTATTAAACTTTCAAGTATTTCTAATGGTAGGGCCTTAGCAGGGGAACGACCCAAGTATTAAACTTTGTAAATTGCTGGTGATTTTAATTTAGTTCTTCATCCTATTTAGAAACACAGTGAAACAAGGCATCGATATACACATGCACCATTTATAGATGCAATAAGAGCTCTAGCCCTCATTGACATTCCGACTCCTGGATGTTTGCATACCTGGTCCAGCCTTCAAACTGGATAGGATAGAATTCTGTTGTTGGTGTTAGTTCTGAACCTTTGTTTCATTGGGAGAACTGATGGAGCTCTTAGCCAGATGTGGGACATTTAGTTCCTCATTTTTGGAGTCGTAGACATCAAGGTTCAGTACAATTTTCCATTCTTAAAAAGCTTTAAAAATTATGTAGTGCTTTGAGTCATTGATGAAAACAGCATCCGCTTAATTGGGCCATCAAGAAAAATGATTTCTTAAGTTCTATAAATGATATTCAAAAAGATATCCAGATGCACAGGTAGACTTTGGAAAGAAAAAGATGAGAATGGGAGAATTACATAATTATTACAGACAAAGATCAAAGTGTAAATGGATTTTTACAGGAGATTAGGAATCTAGATTTTTTCATACCTATGCATCTATCAAACATTCAAAAAACTGAATTCTCTAACTAACAAAAGAAGATGGTCCCATCACTAGCAACACTATCCAAATCTCACAAATTGCACTTTTCTTCTATTCACAATTGCTGGGAACAGGTATAGCTTCTGATAAAGTGCTCTTACGTATAAATAAGCATCTCTCCTTCTGATGTTACAAATTGCTACATTCACCGTCCACCGTATCTAAGATTCATGATGTAGTGTTCAGTATGACAAAAAATAAGGCACCAACTATTGATGATTATCCAATTGATTTTTAAAAAAACATTTGACATGATGAGCAAGGATATTAATGACAGGATATTTGAATTTTGGCAAACTGATAAAATTCTGTCAGAATTGAACATTGGTTGTATTGCTCTACATTGTACAAGATCGTCTCAAAATTTCTTAGAGTGCAAATGAAAAATATTTTGTCGTCAATTGTTGCCCCTCAACAAGCAAGTCCTATTTTCGAAAGATATATCTTGGACCAGGTAATTCTGACGCAAGAAATTTTGCACTCTGCAAGCTTGCAAAGAAGCCATAGTCTAGCCTTGAAGTTACATATAAGTAAAGCACACAATAGAATTAACTGGGACTATATGGATGCATTTATTTTAGGCTTTTCCTTTCTATTCCACTGGATCAGAAAGTTGGGTCAATGTTAAAAAGGATATCATTTCTTCTAATCGATTAATGATACTAGACATGGTGGTTACTATTGCTAACAATAGCTTGCACTAGGGAGATCAAATTTCATCAAATCCTTTTGTGTTAGCAAAGGAAGGTTTTGCAGCTTTCTTGAGACATGGACAGGCTTTGGGACATATCAAATCAATTGCTCCTACTCTGGGCTGTCCAAATTACACCCATTCACTGTTTGGAGATGCTACCTTCTCATTTTTAGAAGGATCAATAGAAAATCTTGACAATGTTGTTCAATGCCTCCATCATTTTTCTCTGCTGCTTATGGATTATACATAAATTTCACTAAGAATAAAGGTTTTAACTTTGGTACTCCTTTTAATATTTTTAATGAAATTTGTGATCATGTGACTGCTAAATAAGATTATCTCCCTACCAAATATATTGGCATTGTTATTTTTTGGGCAGAACAATATTTTCAATTTAGAATGATCTGACGGATAAAATTGCAAAAAGATAAAATAGTTGGAAAAAAACATTGCTATCCCAGGCAGGCAGGCTTCAATCTATCAAATCAGTGTTCTTCTCATTACCTTTGTATATGTTATCAGTTTATAAAGCACCTATGGCCATTCTTGATAAGTTGGAGTGTATTGAAAGAATGTTTTTCTGGTCAAACAATCATTCCTATTCATTCCATTATACTGAGAGGCTTTGTACATCTACAGAGGTTGGAGGTTGGGATATTAAGCATCTCTCAAATATTAACTTAGCTATTCATGGAAAATTAATTTGGCAATCATACAGTTTAAATAAATCTTAGGGCATGGTTACAAGGACTAAGTGCCTTTATGGAGGATTTTGTTCAGATTGCACATTCAAGGTAGGGTAGATATTATTAAATGAGATGACTCTAACTGTTATCATTTACACGATGTATATGAAACACTTACTAATGATGTTAGAGATCATGTAAAGGGTTGGTGATGGCATTGGAAACTGTTACCTTGAGATAAGGTTTTCTTTTCTCAAAATTGACATGATTGTCCCCCAGTTAATGAGCTACTAGAAAACAAAGGCATAATTGATGACAACAGGTGCTCACAATATGGCATCCATGCAGAGATATTGGACAATTGCTGTTTTCAATGCTCTAAAGTACAACAATTTTGGCAAGAACTCCGTACTCTTCTTGGTATTTTTGTGAGTTTGAACTCAACTATGGAAGATGTTCTCAATTTTTAAATCTTGGCTATTCAGGATGAATGATTTGTTTGAACTGTTACATACAAATCCCAGAGAAAGAATTCTTCTCACAACTCATGTTTTGACAAATGATGCTGCCAATTGGTGGAAAACTGAAAAAGTAAAAATTCATAATGGAGGTGTTGAATGAAATGAATTTGTACAATTCTGCTGCCAATTGGTGGAAAACTGAAAAAGTAAAAATTCATAATGGAGGTGTTGAATGAAATGAATTTGTACAATTCTTCAAAACAGGATACATTTCCAAAGCACACGTGGAACAAAAAAGATGGGTATACTTGTACCTACAGCAGGGGTCCAAGAATGTGGCTGAATATGAACGTGAGTTTGTTAATTTAATGATTTTCACACCAGAAATTCCAGAATACATGAGAATTAGAAACTTTATCAATGGCTTGCATCCTTCAGCCCAAGAAAAAGTTAATTTGGTCGAGTTGGATAACTTATCAGCAGTTATTGCTAAAGCTAAACTTGTGGAAGCTAAACTTGTGGAAGCTGAATTCATTAGGAAGAAGGGATTGCTATCAACAAACCAGAAAGGAACTAAGGCCATGGGAAAATCAAAAAGAAAGGACAAATTTAACAGCAAAAAATTTTGAGAAATCCACCACAGTATCTCAAAAATCCAGGCAGCAATTTAAAGTACCAAGAAGTCAAGGATCAGATGGAAAACAATTTAATGAAAGAAATCAAATGGGAATGATACAAAGTGAAGGATCAACCCTTAGAGGGCCAAGGAAGGGTTGTTGGAAATGTGGAGGAGCCCATTTTCAGGCTCAATGCCCACAAACAAAGGCTCTTGAAGAAAAAGGACAGACATCTCTAGCCACCAGCCAGCAAGCTTTTCACCAATTATACGCTGCAACAAATGTTCCAGCAAGAGTGCAATATCAAGCATCAATCTAAGAAACAATAGGTATCATTCATTCTCAGTCTGTTACCATTCTTTTTGACAGTGGATCAACAAATTCATTTATATCAGATTCTTTGGTTAAAAGATTAGGGAGTAAAATTCATCTCTAATCGTATTTGGGAAAAGTGGACTGAGCTTCAAGTGACAATAAAGCCTTAGAATGTTTTGTGCCTAGTTGTCAGCTAAAAATAATGAATCACCCTTATGTTATGGACTTCCTTGTTATGAATTTGGGATCATACGATGTGGTTTTGGGTATGGACTGGTTGGTGAAAAACAAGGCAGAAATTGATTGTGGACAAAACTGCATAGAAATTAACAACGAAGAAATAAACCAGAATATTTTCTGTCAGCCTTGGGATTGCTCAAGAAACATTATTTCTACAAAACAAAGAGTGCAAGAGATGCAGATAGCAAAAGCAACAATTTTGGTTAGATTGTATGCAGCTAACAGTGATAATGATTGCCAAAAAGAGAAAACACCATTGAACTATCTAGTTGTAGATGAATTCAAAGATGTGTTTACTAATAAGTTACCAGGTATGCCACCAAAAAGAAAGGTAGAGTTTGGGATTGAAATTCTTCCCAGGAGTGCTCCAGCTTCAAAGGCACCATATAGAATGTCACCAGCTGCAATGCATGAGTTAAAAACCCAACTTGAAGAATTATTGAAGAAGGGATTCATTAGGCCTAGTATGTCAGCATGAGGAGCATCGGTTCTATTCATCAAAAAGAAAGATGGAACCTTATGCCTATGCCTTGATTATCGACAGCTAAACAAGGTACTATTAAGAATAAATATCCTCTTCCAAGGATTGATGACCTTTTTGATCAGCTCAAACAAGCAAAGGTATTTTCAAAATTTGATTTAAAGTCAGGATATTACCAACTAAGAATCAAAGAAGAAGACACTTCAAAAGCAACCTTCCAAACAAGGTATGTACATTATGAATTCACTGTTATGCTTTTTGGTCTAACTAATGCTCCAGCGGCCTTTATGAGCATGATGAATCAGATTTTCAGCCATTTATTTGTATTAGTGTTCATAGATGATATGTTAATATATTCTAAGACAATTGAGGAACATGAGCAGCACCTAAGAACGATCCTACAAACCCTTAGGATACATAAGTTGTATGCAAGTAAGAGCAAGTGTGCATTTTGGCAATCTAAAATAAGGTTTCTTGGTCATGTCTTATTACACAAAGGGTTAGCAATTGATCCAAATAAAATTGATGCAATAATTAGTTGGCCTCAGCCTGAGAATGTTACAGAGGTCAGAAGTTTCTTAGGGTTAGCAAGCTACTACTCCAAGTTTGTAAAAGATTTTTCAAAAATTTCAGCCCCTTTGACATCATTGCTAAGTAAGAGCAATTACTTCCAATGTTCAGAGAAATGTACTTTGGCTTTCCAAAAGCTGAAATAACTGTTGACATAAGCTCCTATATTAATCATGCCTTCAGAAAATGTTCAGTTGGATGTATATATAGATGCCTCCGGTGGGGGATTAGGCTGTGTTTAAATGCAGCAAAATCAGGTAGTTGCTTACGGATGAAGACAATTAAAGCCTCATGAACACAATTACCTAGTGCATGATTTGGAACTTGCAGCAGTGGTCCATGCTTTGCAAATATGGAGACATTATTTGTATGGAAAGAAATTTAGAGTATAGTCAAATCATCAAAGTTTGAAGTACATTTTCACCCAGCCTAATTTAAAAATGAGGCAAAGATATTGGTTAGAATTCTTGTGTGATTATGATTTCGGGCTCCTTTATCATGAGGGTAGAGGGAACAAGGTGTCAGGTGTTTTTAGCCAGAGGAGGTATGTTAAGGGAACCTTTTTACTTCGGAGTACAATTGCTGATTTGATTAGAAAGGGACTGAAAAATGATAAGTTCATTGCTGAGAAATTTGAAAAAAAAACCTAGGTCAACTAGAAAATGGATTTAAAATTACTGTTGATGGTTTGCTATTTTTCCAAGATCGTTTATATGTTCAAGCCAATGCAGAACTTAGAAATTTGGTAATGCAACAACACCATGAAATAGTTTACACAAGTCATCCAGGGGCAACAAAAATGCTACATGGAATCAAAAATAATAATTTTGGTCGCCTCGAATGAAAAAAGATGTTGCCGAGTTTGTGACAAGGTGTTTAACGTGTCAGCAAATTATTGTTGGGTTACCTAAAGTTCCTGGAGGATATGATGCCATAATGGTGGTAGTTGATAGGCTGACAAAGTCGGCACACTTCATCAAAGTGAAATCAGATTACAATGCTAGAAAGATTGCAAAAATTTATATTCAAGAAATAGTTATATTGCATGGCATACCTAAGAAAATCACTTCAAATAGGGATCCAAAGTTTACATCTCATTTTTGGCAAGCTATTCAACAAGCTCTTGGCACAAAACTAAATTTCAGCACAGCCTATCATCCACAAACTGATGGTCAGGCTGAAAGAACAAATCAGGTGGTAGAAAATCTTTTACGAACCAGCGTATTGGATCATCATAAAACTTGGGATAAGGTACTGCCCTTGGTAGAATTTGCCTACAATAACAGTTACCAAAGCAGCATTGAAATGGCACCTTATGAAGCCTTGTATGGTAGAAAATGTAGAGTCCATAGCTCTTGGGATCAGGCTGAGGAAAAAAATGATTTTTGGGCCTGAGATGATTTTGGATTTGCAGCTAAAGGTGAATCAAATTAAAGAGAGACTAAAGAAAGCACAAGATAGAATTTTCTGTTGAAGATAAAGCATTCCTAAAAGTCAAACCCTTTAAAAATGTCATTAAAGGTGATTAAAAGAACAAACTTAAACCTAGATTTATTGCCCCTTTTGAAGTCTTAGAGAAAATTGGTCTTGTTGCTTATAGAATGGGATTACCTCCTAGTTTATCATCTTTACATAATGTTTTTCATGTTTCTATGTTGAAGGCATTGTTTGCTAGAGTTTGGAATGTTTTGAGAGTGGTTTATAGTGTTTCTTACAGTGCAATATTTTGCCTCTAATGATTTATTCAGATCTGTAGGGTTTTTAATAATTTCTCTAGAGCATTTGTAGTGTGTTTTCAGATCTGTGTTTTCAGATCTAATTGTTTTCAGATCTGATTATAACACCAAGTTTAGCTTTGATTGGAATGAAGATGGGGTATGTGGTTAGAGAGAGTTACCCTCACCTATTTAAACATTTCCAAAAGGAAATGTCTGAAGGGGAGGAGGATGTCACGAACCACTTCTCCTTAAGTTTTTATGTTAATGATTGTAATAGTCTTTGTGTGTATGTTTTGTTATCAGGTTGTGTGTGTGCTTTGCTTGGATTGTGATGGAAATGGTTAATTGGAATAGCAATAAATTTGTTGACCTGATTTTTATATGTATTATGATTAAATGTTTAAATCCTTTATACATAAGAAATATGATATAAAATACATGCAGGGAATGTTCTAAAATAATAATAATAATAAATATATGGGAAAACAAAATATTTTCTGTTCTATTTCAACAAAGATGCTAAGAAACAAAAGAAAAACAAAGGACAATACTCTAAGGTGTGCCTCAAGAGCTAAAATAGGTATGTTGAAATGTAAATGATTTGAAAAAGGGATGCAAAAGGATGCTCATTATTGAGGAACTTGACCTATGAATCAAGTTGGAGGAACCTGACCCATGAATCATGGATATTGTGTGCAAATACCGTAGTTTTATATTCTTTTTTTTTTATCTAAATGTGATGCATTGTTTCTTTTTAGTTTAAAATAGTAGAGTATAAGTACCCTCTCCATGGCTGTAGAAAGGTCACGTGATGACCTTTCAAGGCTCATAAGATGATGGGAAAATTTAGATCGTTGATGACCTGAAAAAGAAGGTGTCTTATTTGATTATGTATCCTAAACTGCCCTTATCATGAATCAATTTTGAAAACTCTTTCCTTGCATCTTATGACAACTCTAAATGATACTAAGAGATATTATGCTAGAACGTTTTATAATTATCAAGAGGAATTGAAACTAAGATCTAGCAATATCTGAATTTTAAAATATCAAAAATTGCTGATTTAGGAGTTGAACCTGCAACCTGTGAATATACATATTTTATTGATTTTTGATAGTGATCATGAAAAGAATTGAACTCATGACCCATTTCCGTGAAAAAAAAAAGAACTTTAAAAAGAAAGAAAAGAAAACAAACAGTTCCCAAGAAAGAGTCAATTACAAGAAACCATTCATTATCTTTTATTCCACCTACAAATAGGGAGAGGAGGAGGGGGAAAACAACACAAGGCAAAAGTAGATGAGCAAGGCAAAAAAAGAAGGGATACAGCAGTAGGGAGTGTGGCTATGAAGGGAGAAAAGATTGTGGCTGCTATAGGAGATAGCAGGGAAAAAGAAAACAAGTGTTGCATAGCAATCCAATATTTTGATAATTCCTCTAGTAAGCAAATTATCTAAGCAAGGAGGTAAAATAATCCATCTCTGTAATGTTTGATAATGGCTAGCAAGAGATGATTTTCTAAACTTCTCTCTTCTTGCTTGCCCAACCACCTTCACAATGCTTGTATGAAATTATCAAGATTATTGTTGTAAGCTTGGATTGTTGAAATCTTTATTGCTTTTCTGGATCTCTAAACCTATCCTCTGCACTCTCACACCTAAATAAATTGGATGAGAGTTGTTTCTGTAACAATTCAAAAACACCCATAATGATTTGGGGCATTTTTGGCAAAAGATTGACAACAGGGGCCAAGGATCCTTGATATGAGGATTGGTGCCACCGACAAAAAGTGAGAGTATCCTTGGGCCCATGAATAATTGTAAATGCTTTAGAATTGTTGAATTCTTGGGTTTGGTTGGAATTTGGTTGATGAACCCTCCCTCTTTGAATACATAAATCTTGGATCTGAATCTTCAACTATACTTTTTTTTCTATGCCTTCTCAAGTCTAATTTTGATATCTTTCTATAAGTTAGATGGAGTGGGCGAAAGCCTAGGATGTTAATTTATGGTTGTCATCTATCTATTCTCTGCTCTTGAACATATGAATTGCTTGATTAAATGATTAATGGTAAAATGGTTACAAAAGTTATATTCAGATAGTCTTGTTTTGTGTGTTGCTGGAAATTATAAAATATTATTATGTGATTGAACAAATCTGAGATTATTAATTTATCTGCTTTTGTGATCATTTCTTTGGTTTACAAATGTGTAAATGATCCTAATTAGATTTTTTCTTTTTAGGTTGAATAAAAAAAAGTTTGATTTTTTCAATCTGATGAATCTTGCACAGATATTTTACTATGACAATTTCTTCTAAAATTATCTCTTAATTCTTAAAATTAATATTGATTGACATGTTTTAGAGCTAGATCTTGGCACCGTTGACTTCGTTTTAATTTTATATGTTAATGTTAGTTTGATTGTTGTAGAAAGAAAGCCACGTATGCATTTTCTTCTTTCAACTAGCTTTCTTTTGGGGGCTTCAGGTGTTAGCTCTTGCTCCCTATGAATGGGTATTACAAATATCCACCCTAGGTCTGTTGCTATTCAACCCTTGCATGTGTGATATGTAGCTATCAATAATAATCCTACTAATCTCAAATGATTAAAGTAATGAGCCAATGAAATAATTTGATTTTGATGAATTTTTTGGAATCTTTGCCTTCTCTAGTTATTGGTTTGAAGGTGTGACTTAGTTTAACAAGCTTTGTATTTTATTATCTCATGCCTATTTCTCTTTTTGTGCAAGCTCAATTTAGATTTGTCACTCAGCTTCATAGCTTTTTTGTGCCCTAGCATTATAAAATCAGGTTTACATTCTCGTCTAAAAATGAAAGAAAAAATGTTATGTTCCTTGATTAATCATGAGTTAGTATATTGTGTTATCTTGTTGGGTTATGTTGCCTTTTATATGTTTATGTATATTACATAAAATTAGCTTTAAGTTAGTTCTATGTTATGTTTTATGTTATGGTAAGTTAGGACTTATATTTTCTTTAAGTTACTATGTTCAGTTAGCTTTATATTATGTTGCTTCAGATTATTTTAATAACATTACAAAATACTTAGAGGTATCTTTAATTTTGCTTTTGGAAACAAATTAAGCCACAGGAGTCTGAATAGACCTAGATTGAGTTTGACACAGTTTATGCCATTGCTAACCCTAACTTCATCTATTTAAAAAACCCTCTTGCTATATTTACTACCATACTTGCTATCACATCTATAACATCTGTGTGAAGTTGTGGGACCCACACCACTCAGCAGTTTCAACTCTATTCCTTGATACTAGTGCATTTCTAACGTTTCTTGTCTAGCTTCTCATTTTGCATTTGAGAGTTTTGCAGTTTATATTGCATCCAAATCTTTCTCATTCTATTTGAGAAGGACTCGAAGTTATCAATTCATTAGAATTTCTCCATCTCCTTTTCTAGTATACAAATTCCACTATTTTGCTTTGGTTTTTCTACTTCGCTCTGATTTGCTATTTTAGATATATTGATCTACTAATATCAACCATTCCCATTTTGAAACCTACACTCTGATTCTTGGACTCGTTTTTAGCTGTCTTGCAATTATAAGTGGAGTAAACATGTTACACTGCATTTTTGCTAATGGGTTTCTCTTGGGTCAGATATTTTCTATTTTCTACGCCATTGTACTTCTGAATGTGTATTTTTAAGGGTCTGCATCTGTGTACTTCAATACCTGTGCAAGCTTTCTATTTTTATGCCTTTGCATTTTTGAAGCTGTGTGTGTTTTTATTGTCTACACCTTGGAATTTGTAGAGGTGTCTGTGTCCTATATTCTGTGTCTTCATATTTTTTGGATCTGTGTGATGTAACTTGGAAGGTCTCTGAAACTCCTGTAGCATGCAAAATAAGAGTGTTATTCATGCCAATCTGTTAATACAGATTGTTATTTCAATCACATGTATCATAATCCAAAAGTTAAAAGTCTCTACCCTAATTTCATGAAACCTCACTTTGTTGTATGTGATCATCATCTACCTATACTATGAACCTTTATTTTGATATCTTTCCCGCAAACCGTCTCTTTTGTTTGTCTACTTCCTTTCATACCGTTTACATCATGGTTGAATTTTGATGTTAGATGGATGTTTTGCGTATTTGAAATCAAATTCTATTTTATACAAGTGCAGCAAGTCTTGTTGGCAAATGCTCAGAGGCTAGTTGAGGCAATGGTCAACAGCGAGACAGAAATTGCCTTATTCAGTTTGAGGTAGTGGGTGTCCTAGAGGCATACAGGGAAAACTTGGGATACCTCGCATGGGGGATCTAGCTCACCACCAAAAGAAGAGAAAAATTTTATTATCTGCTTATTGAGATGTCAGTTATTGCCACTTACTGATCATCAAGTTGTTGAAATGTTAGATCTTGCCAGTTACTGCTCATCTATTTGTTGAAATGATGGATTTTGCTGGTTGTTGATCATTTAGTTGTTGAAATGATGGATCTTCCCGGTTTGTGACACACAAGTTTGTCAAAATAATGGATCTTACAAGTTGGGGATCATCTATTACTGGAATATCAAATCTTGCAAGTTATTTAATCATTCATTTGTTGAAATACTAAATCTTGTCAATTGTTGACAACTTGAAAATTTGTTGATTGGGTTGATTGGGTCACCTATTAGAATTCTGCATTGAGTACATTGCTTACCAAACGCTCTACTGTTGTTGGAACCTTGTTGGTTGAAGATCGTCGTTAGCCCTATCTTTATGTCCACCTGTGGTTGTAGGTGTACAGATGAGTTTATCCTTATTGGGACTGTCTTTAATCCCCACTCTACTTGATTATTTTACAGATGTATTGCAGGACCATGAATTGCAAAAATGGGACTCAAGATCTTGTACAAGTTAGATGGAGGGAATGGGTGTGAACGGAGGGAAGGGGTGCAGTGCGAGCAGAGGGAATGGGCACGATACGAACAAAGATGGCACGTGGCCCAGTCCATAGGTGGTCGACCCCGAGGGACACCCTGCGGAGGGATACGCTACAGGGAGCTCTGGGAAGGCAGACTGGGACATTGAGGAATGCTCCCGCTCAAATGGTGTCATGTGCCTCCTGGTCAGTGGACTGCCAATGGAGGGGGTGCAGATGATGGAACGTAGTCTAATAGAGTGCTTCGTGTCCTCTGGAGCCCACACCCGGATGGACCTTTCCCGATGGTGGATGAAGGAGGTCTGGGGAGTCAGGTCAGTTGACGTACGAAGCCTATCGAAGGACCTACTTTTGTTCATTTTTCAGCAAAAGGAAGACCACAATACAATCCTTCAAGGTAGGCCATGGTTCTACAGTGCCAAAGGGCTTGCTTTGACGCCCTGGCAGGCCAAGGGCACATAGAGAGCCGAACCTATTTGCTCACGCGCTAGTATGGGTGCGTGTTTCCAAGATTCTGTGGAAAATGTGGAGCTTAGACTTCCTAAGACGTATTGTGGGGTTTTTCGGGGAGTTCATCACCTTCGACAAGGTGACACAATCAATGGAACGAATGGGCTTTGCCCGTTTCTACGTACGGCGGGCCTTGTCCCCGAAGGACTTAATCATGGAGGTTTTGCTCTAACTCCCTAGCAGCAAGGAACGGCTTCAGGGAGAGTTTGAAAACTTGGAGACTAAGACACCGATGGAGAAAGCACTGCCTCCCCAAGGGGGGATGCTCCCTCTATGGGAAGAACAAGCATAGTGAGCTTGACTGTCGAGTTCGGGTTGGGGGGCACGGTTGGCGCGGGTTGAGACCCATGAACAGGGTGCTGGCAAGGGTTGGGCAATCGTAGGGTGAAAGGGATGGTTGTTGGTACTACCCCATCCCCCTTGAGCCTCCCCACTGTGGCTAGAGGAGACAAGTTGCTCATCTCCGGTCTCTCCACCCTCTGTTGAACCAACTATTCCTAGGATAGAGCTTCCCCCGCTTGGCGACTGGGTCAATGTGGTCTAAGGAAGCTCAAGGTCTCAAAAGCCCATGGAGGCCTGCCCACAATCGAAGGACTCTAGGTGCATTCTAGTGTCACCGACGAGGGGAAAACCTGGCTGCCCCTCTGAGAACCTGGTGCGGGATAAGCAGACAAAAAGGAGTATTGACTTAGGGCTACAGTAGACACTGTAGGAGGTCTACCAGGGCCGCTCAACCAATCACGCAAGCTGCTTTTCTGGAATTGTGGGGGACAAGGTACACCCTATAAAAGAAATACCCTACAACAAATTGTTTGCATTGAGGATTGTGACATTGTATGCTTGCAAGAAACCAAACTGCAAGCCACAGAGGCCTTTCACCTTCAATGGGAAGGATGGAAGGGGCACTTGTGGCCCCGCATGGGGTGGGCGGGAGGCCTAGCCATCCTAGCGCATTTTGAAATTCTACTGGTTGACTCATCGCAGTGAGCCCTGACTGTCCACATTCCCTCCCTGGGCCTGTGGTTGACCAATCTCTATGGGGCCCAAGCTTGGGAGCTGCGATTGTTGGAATTGGAGTGAGTGGCAAGGCTAGTGTCGGATCGCCGAGAATGGCTCATTGTTGGAGATTTCAACCAGCAGCTCCACTCATGGGAAAAGGAGTTTCAAAACTTGTCATCTTACTCACTGGTTGACCTGGAGATTGAAACTTGTCAATTCACATGGAGCAACAAGGAAAAAGGAGCTGACCGCATCCTCTCTAGAATTGATCAAGTTTGGATTAACTCGAACCTCCTATTGCAACTGGATGCATGGGTCACAGGACAGGAGCAAGTCGCTTCAAATCACCAATCACTCATTTGTTGTATTGGGCCTCCAAGGAAATAGGCTCCTCAGTCATTTCATTTTGAAGCTACTTGGCTGCTCAAGCCCTAGTTGTGCGCATTGGTTGAAGACATCTAGGCAGACTACCGACCAAGATAGGGGGATCCTAGGAACTTTCTTCAAGAGGGACTCTTGTGCCTGAAGTGGGCTATCAAATCCATGCCTGTGGAGGAAAAGTTCTCATTCCGGACAAGTCGTACAAACCTTAGATCCAGACTAGCCCAAGTGCAGCATCAACAAGAGGCAAGGGAGGACCTACATGACGAGGAGCAAAACATTCTAATACAACTACAAGTTCTTGACTTAGAAGAGGAAATCTATTGGAAACAATGATGATGGATCAAATGGCACAGGGAGGGGGACAGACAGACAAAATTCTTTTTTGCCATAGCCAAATCCCATGGGTGGAGCCAATGACACGTGTTGCTGACCGACGTGGGGGACCTAGTTGATGATCTAAAGGACATTGCCCAAGAGTTGGCAATGTATTGGGGAGCGATCTCGACAAAGTAGCCTACAATGCCAGTGTCAATGCAGGTTCCGCAAGTATTGGGGGAAGAGGACAACGCTCGGTTGCTGAACCCATTTCCCTGGCAGGAGTTGAAAGAGACTATTGGGGCTATGCTTGGAGGAAAGGCACCTAGGCCGAATGGTTGGAGTATTGAATTCTTCAAGGAATTTTTTGATATTGTGGGGCCCAATATTCTTGATGCTTTTAATCTAATGCTGACCAAGAGACAAATCCGTCGTGGGATTAACTACTCCCGAATTGTTTGCATTCCCAAACGTGCTAATGCCTCCTCTCCGGCTCACTTCCAACCCATAGGGGTCTGTAACGTGTCGATCCGAATTTTCTCTAAGATGCTCATGTGGAGGCTGGTCCCCATCATGCCCAAGATTGTCAGGGACCACCAAATGGGCTTCGTTCAGGGGCAAACCTTGCAAGACCAAGTGCTCCTCATGTAGGAGCTCCTTCACTCCCTGCACCTCTTGAAATTCCCTGGATTGTGCCTCAAGTTAGACATCGCAAAGGCATACGATACGATCAGTTGGGAGGAGCTTACCACCATTATGATGCAGAAAGGGCTTGATCCAAAATTCATCCAACTATGTACTCACCTGCAATCATCAATCATGTTCTCCTTCAATGTTTGGGGGGGCGAGGGGGCAAGCAGCTATTAGGACTCTCATCCCTCAAAAGGGGATTGCAGCAGGGGGACCCTCTTTTTCCTTTGCTCTTTATCATCGCTATGGACTTATAGAAGTACTATTGCAAGGCTACAGGAGTGGGGGGGCCTGAGGATTGATGGGGTGGAGTGTCTGGCTGAACACTATGCAAATGACACGATGTTGATCAGTAGGGCTAGGGTCCCACAAGCGCAAGGCATTAACCAAGCATTTATGTGGATGGTAGATGAGCTGGGCCTAGTGAAAAACCATGAGAAGTCTTCAGCACACTTCCTTAACGTTGACGCGTAGGTTAAGAACCGAGTCAAGCAAATTATGGGGGTCCCTTCTGGGATGGTCTAGGACTCCTATCTGGGCATTCCATTGTTTGCTTGGGGACGCTATGTGGCGTGGGAGGTTCTGGCAAAAATCGAAAGGTGGGTAGGACACTGGGCAAACCATTTCCTTACCAGAAAAGGATGGCTTGTGCTGGCATTGAGGGTGCTCATGGCAATAGCACATTTTGTGGTTGCTGTCGCCACCTCTTGCAGGCCATGATCCAAGCTATTAACCGACACGTTCGTAATTTCGTGTGGTCGAGAGGTAGAGGGGGTGCAAACTGCACTTAGGCAGCTATAATCAAATCGCACGCCCTCGGGCAGCAAGGGGCCTAGGTGTGTCCAAATTCGAGGATAATGTTCCATCATTTATCAATTCCCGGATATGATAATACCTCAGCTGAATGTGTTTGGATTTGGAATGGAAGACTGGATTTTTAGCTAGATGTATGGCACTTTGACTATTAGTGAAAAGCTCATTGTTGTCCTGTGTCTTACCCAATTCTTTTAGAAGACCCTTCAACCAGATCATCTCTTTTCCAGCTTCTGAGATAGCCATATATTCTGCTTCTGTGGTTGAGAGAGCAATGCTTTGCTGAAGTCAAGACATCCAACTCACAACCGTGTTGCCCACGGTAAAGAGACAACCAGTGGTGCTCTTCCTGCTATCCAAGTCACCTCCCCAATCCGCATCAGAAAAACCCTGTAGAGTAATGCTGCTCCTTTTGAAACAAAGTGTCATACATGAAGTTCCTTTCAGATATCTTAGGAACCACTTTACAGCTTCCCAATGCTCCCTTCTTGGATCAGACATAAACCTGCTAACAACTCCCACTGCATGAGCTATGTCTGGCCTAGTACATACCATAGCATGCATCAAGCTTCCAACTGCTGAAGCATAAGGTACTTTGGCCATGTGTTTTCTCTCCTCATCTATTTTTGGTGCCTGCTCCTGGGAGACATGAACATGGCTTCCCATAGGAGTATTTCTAATCTTGGCATCTTGAAGACTAAACTTTTTCAACAACTTTCCTATGTACTTTTCTTGAGATAGCTTCAGCAATCCCTCTGATCTATCTCTAGATATTCTCATCCCAAGTATCTGCTTAGCTGGCACCAAGTCTTTCATCTCAAATTTTCTTGCCAAATGCTGCTTTAAGCTATTGATCTCCTTCATGCTAGTCCCTACAACCAGCATATCATCAACATATAACAACAATATTATATAACAGTCATTAGTATTCTTGAAATAGCAGCAGTGATCCATCTCGCTTCGAACAAAGCCATTTTTACACATAAATCCATCAACTTTTTGTACCATTGCCTTGGAGCCTACTTCAACCCATACAAGCTTTTCTTCAATTTACACACCAGATTTTACCTCCCTGGAACTTGGAAGCCTTCTGGTTGTGTCATGTAAATGTCTTCTTCGAGGTGACCATGTAGAAATGCAATTTTGACATCTAGCTACTCTAGATGCAAATCATCAGCACCCACAATACTTAGCACTACTCTAATAGTAGTCAACTTTACTACAAGTGAAAAAATTTCTGTGTAGTCAATTCCCTTTTTCTATTGGAAACCCTTAACTAATAACCTTGCTTTGTATCGTTTGCTACCATCATGTTCTTCCTTGACCCTGTACACCCACTTATTCTGCAATGCCTTCTTTCCTTCTGGCAACTCAGTTAGTGTCCATGTCATATTTTTGTGGAGTGACTTCATCTCATCTCTCATAGCCACCTCCCACTCGACACAATCTGTTGCCTGCATTGCTTCATCCAAACATTTTGGTTCCCCAGCATCAGTCAACAATAAGTAATGTAACGAGGGAGAGTACCTTTCTCTAGGCTTTGGTGTTCTTGCAGACCTTCTCAACTGAGGCTCTGGTGTGGCTGTTTCTACAACATCATTTTCATTTTCAGCTATCCTGTTTCCAGGATTTGCTTGAGTCCTTCCATCCACATCCCTCTCAGATATCTCTTCCAGTTTAGCCTTCTCACATTCCTTTTCTTGCTTCCCTGCAATGTTGGATTCTAAACCGAACCTATCCTTATACACCATGTGTTCATTAAAAATGGCATCCCTATGTTTGATAATTTTCCTATTTTGATCATCCCAGAAACGATAACCAAAATTATCAGAACCATAGCCAATAAAATAACATTTCTTGGCTTTAGGATCAAGCTTATCTCTATCATTTGAATCAATATGCACATACGAGACACACCCAAAAATCTTCAAATGTGAAAGATTTACCTCCTTCCCAGTCCATACCTTCTCTGGTATTTTGAACTCCAATGGAACTGAAGGTGCTCGATTAATGAAACTGGAACAAAACCACTAACTGTTGTAACCAGTAACTACTGCTAACTATTGCTCACTGCTGCTAACTGGTCGTGTTGGATCAATCACCACATAACTTAACAATGGCCTTCCCCTCTGCTACTCTCAAGAAACTCCAAGGCCACATTACTTTTATGGGAGGCCTAGAAAACCTAGAATCATAAAGTCTTTCAATGACACCAATTGGCCCCCCTATGCAGGTGGCTTCATGGGCTAAAAGAGTGTGGGCGAAAATCGTGGCAATGATGGGGATAACGCCGACCTACGAACCTGACTATGCATAGTTTTGAGCAAATATCAAGCTCTGGGGGATTGTGGAACATTGTGGATGGGACCATATCTTGTCGTAGCTGGTGGGTGACCCAACCCTCTCATATGACGCCTTTTTTACCAACAGGCAAGATAACCGGACGATTTTCCAAGGCATCAAAATTACCCTAACGAAGACAATGATTGCCAGGTATTTGGGGGCCCAAGAAGAGGGCGAAATCATTTTTCCCACTACCCAAGGGTTGTAAGACACTAACATGTTCTTTATTGGGTTGGTGCCATGCACGTAGAGTCGATAGGTGCCCAAGTCCGCTCTACCACATGTTTGGGCTTGGGCTGCTGAGTTGGTTGACCGCTTCTTTGTCCAATCTCGCAATGGGTCCAAGCTCCAGGGCATGCACTTCACATTCTTAAAATGTTTGAAATTGGGAACCAAGGTTAACCTGACTCATTTTTTCTGGCTATCTTGCAACAGCAGAAGAGGGGATGTCATTCTAGGCTTATTTTGGCCCTTTGGTAGGGGGCGACGAGGGAACGGTCAAGGCTGAATCCATCTGGGCCCTCTGGGCCATCCCGTTCGGGGGTGGGTTTGTCTGGTCCCTCTAGATCCTCCTGGTCAAGGGCCGATTTAACGCCTACAGTGGTGTATTCCCGGAAGCAGGCTGGCCTTCGAGGGTTGGCTATCTCGAGCGCTATGGCGGTGGCGGATGCTTTTTCGCGAAAGGAGTCTCTGCATGATGTGTTGTAGGCAGAGGAGCTCCACCATGTGGCAGAGGAGGCGGCAGCCATAGCTCGGGCCGAAGAAAGACAAGGTTGGGAGGCCAGATGAGAGGAAACCCTCACTTAGGTGCAAGTTGACCTAGAAACTTGCTTCCAAAAGCGGGAGCGGGAGTTGCTTTGGCAACAAAATCTAATGGCAGAGGTAGCCTGAGCCCGACTAGCTAACAAGCTCCATGCCTAGGTTTGAGAGGAGTTGCTGCAAGAAGAGGCCACTCATAGAGAGCATGAGAGAATGGAGCGGATGCAACAGGCTCAGGAGCAGGAAGAGGAAAGGCAAAGACAAAGGCAACTAGACCAGGCACACGAGCAGAGTGTGCAACAGTGGCTTCAGGATGGGAAATGCCCGTACGTTGTGCTAGGCATAAACTATGACTACTCGTGGGGGTTGCTCCAGCAACACATCCACCACACGTTCGTGTGTTTCCACCCTGACAAGGGGACTTCAGCTAAGGAGCAGAGTCGTTAGGAGGCTACCATGCAAGCAATCCAACATGTAGCTAGTTTCATGGATTATGAACTACATCGTAATACATTGGATATCCTCCATGCTCTCAAGCGCCCGCACTACACATGTCATGGGCTACCTGGACATCCGTAGTTTCTCTCCTACAGGTTGGGGTACTGTTCCCGTTGATTCCTATTGGCCAATTTGGCCTTGTTTTGTGGTGAGGGTCTATGACGTCTAGATGGGGGGGTTTGGGCTCAGCGTTTACCCCCCTCCCCTTGTTTTCTTGGTGATTTGCCGCTCGAAGTCTTTGTCTCCCACCCC
>MNCI01008651.1:642219-734208 GCA_015680685.1 Gnetum montanum
CCCCCCCCCCCAACTTGCAGTTTAGTCCATGTTGGCCACCTCTAGTGGCCCGATTTGTAACTTTAGTTTTTCTTTCTAGTAATTTAATTTAATCCCAAACATTCTCTCAAAAAAAATGAATTGCAAAAGTAGGCTTGATGTGATATGGATTGGAAGACCAAATGCCAAATTGCTTCTTTCCAATTCAACTTGCTCACGTTTTTGCAATAGTAGATGCTTCAACTTTAGAATCAAACATGTCTTTGTGCCTTTGTGGTTGTTATGGAAATATTTGAGATTTTGCTTAGCAAATATTGGCATTGTACTGATTTTTTTTTTTTTTGAGGAAATGTTCGGGATTAAATTACTGAAATTAGAGTACAAGATATTACACAGTGTGGGTCAACGACATTAGCCTAGGCAGGAGGTTTTTAAAACCTCAACCCATTTGTGCCCAACCATGTACCATCCATTTATGTCAAAAAACTCTAAACCAAACAAGCCAGGGGGGGCAAACGAAACCCGCAAGGCCTGCTACCGCGTTAAGAAGGGTGGGGGGGACAGAACACCACAGCCCCACTACGAGCCCGTCGGAAGCCTATGATAAGCGCAGTGTGGACATTCAAGAGCATAGAGAATGTCCAACGTGTTACGATGGAGCTCCGTGTCCACAAAGGTAGCGACCTGTTGAAGTCCTTGCATGGCCAATTCACGCTGATTTCGATCTTCTGTTGATGTCCCCGCGTCTGGGTGGAAACGCGCCGAGGTTCGATGGATGTGGCACCGGAGCTCCCCCCACGCGCAATCACAATTGATACCCAAAATGATGTATGACCATTGTCCAGCTCTAAGCCACTGGCGTGCACTCTACTCGTACACCCAATCTAGTTGTTGTTGTCTTTGTGCCCCCTACTCCTGTTCTCGCTCCTGCTGAGCATGCTCAGCCGCCTCGCGTTCTCTTCAGGCAATTTCCTCCATGGGCAGTTCGTCTCGCACTTGGGCCCGGATCTCGTCCACCAAACGGGCCAAGCCGCATCCACTAGCAAGGCTTGCTGCCTAATTATCTCCTGCTCCTTTTCGCGGAAATGGGCTTCCATTTCGGTCCGTGCTTGTTCGAGGGCTTTCTCCCACTGCCTCCCATTCCTGGCACTCTGCATCGTGTGTTGCAGCTATGACCTCTAGCGTCACTCGCTGCAGCGCCTTGTCATTGCTACCATTGCACCCCGACGTTTCAAGCAACAACACCTCCGACCCCACTATGGGATTTGGAGGCCTCCGTCCCCAACGGCTATGTCTTCTCCTCGTATATGTTACCGCAAGCTGGGTCCACAGACTCTCCCAGCCAATTGGAGGGGAAGGGTCAATCAGGGAACCTCCCAGCAAAGGGGCACTCCATGGCCCTAAAGGATGTTGCCCCCCCCCCCTCAGCTACCCCCTCCCACAAGGCTAGGATAAGCCCAGAGTGGCAACCTCGCTTCTGTTGCTGCAAAGCCGCCAAAAAAAACTTAGGCAAGTTAACCCTAACTCCCAATTTAAGGCATTTGAGGAAAATGAAGTGGATGCCTTGGAGTTTTGACCCGTTGCCAGATTGGACGAAAAATCTATCCACTAAATCCATCACTCGGGCCCAGATCTAGGGCAAGGAGGATCTGATAACTTGTCTACTCTGCGTGCGTGGCACCGGCCCGTTGAAAAAGATTTCAACGTCCTATAGCCTGCATGTGGATGGCAGAATGACTTCGCCATCAGCCTGGGCCCCCAAACACCTAGCAATCGAGGACTCCGTGATGATGACCTCTGTACCCCTAAAGTAGGTTCGGTACTCATGCCAGTTGGCAAAGAAAGCATCGTCTACGAGGTCCGAGTCACCGACCAGCCATTGCAGGGCATCGCTCCAACCGCACTACTCCACCATCTGCCACAACTCCTCTGCTTGGAACGGCGCATAGTCAAGCTCATACGTCGACGTGACTCCCATCGCTGCCTCAATTTCTTTCCACGCCACTTCGGCTTGGGAAACCACATATGGAGGGGGCAGTCTGTGCTATTGGAAGATTGTGCAATTTCTCATCTTCCATGCTACCCATAAAAGTAGTGTGGCCCGAGAATCGCCATTGAAGCGCATCGGGGGGGCCACCCACAAAACGCCACGTGGAGCACATGTAGGCGCACTGGTAAACATAGTGCTACATAGTCTCAGGCACGCCACCGCACACAAGACAGGTGGCATCCAAGACAAGGCCTCATTTGGATAAGATCGCCCGAACAGGCAACGCATCGTTCTTAATTAACCACAGGAACACTTTAATTTTCTCGGGCAACCGTCCCTTCCAGATCTGCCACCAGCCTGGTATCGGTGGGTACATGGTTGCCAACAAGCAACGCGGCTCAAGAAACAACCACCCTTGTGCCTACATTTTGCACGTGTGGCCGCAAAGCGTCTACCAGGGCTTCAAGTCCTGTGCCCCCACCTCCCATCTTTTGTACTTCACATTCATTACCCAAACCCACTGGGTCAGCTCCCCAAGTTGGCTCATGAATTGGAGTAACAGGTGCTGATATCCCATTGTCAACTCATCCTCGAATTTGAAAATACCCAGCCCCCCAGTGTTATGGGGGCGAGCAACCCGATCCCAACTCACAAGGTGGATTTTGCCCCCCCTGCCCCCCGACCAGACAAACCGTTAGATTCGCATGTTGAGTTTGTCGATAATGGCGCTCGGAGGGGTGGCAACCGCGGCCACAAACCAGGTTACTGCCGTGAGTATCCCCAACGCCACCACCAATTGCCCCTTCCTAGTCAAGAAACGATTGGCCCAGTGTGCCATCCGTCTTTCAACCTTTTCCAACAACGTTCCCCAAGACATACACTGCCCCCACTGGAAAAGTGGGATACCCATGTAGGTATCTTTGACTATTCCAAATGAAATGTTCAGGACTTGTACCACTCAGTTCTTTATCTGTGTCCACATTGATAAAATGAGCCGTTGACTTAGCCCTATTAATCTCCAATCCTAGCTCGTCCGCCAACCGTGAAAGTGCCACATTGATGCACCGTGCTTGTGGGACCCCTACACAGCTAAGCAACATTGTGTCATCCATGTAATGCTCAGCCCGACATTCAAGCTCTGCAATTTCTAGATCGTCGACCCTTGCCACCCTACAATAATGTTGCATCAAATCCATAGCAATAATGAATAGTAGGGGTGACAGGGGGTCTCCCTGCCGCAACCCCCTCCCAGGGGAGGAGAGACACCACAACCGCCCCCCCCCCCCCCCCCCCCCCCCCCAACCCCCACGTCAAAGGAGAAACCTGTGGACGATTGCATGTGGATGCAAAGTTGGGTAAAGCCCAAGTCAAAACCTTTCCGCTGCATGATGGTGTTCAGGGCTTCCCAGTTGAGTGTATTGTATGCCTTGATGATGTCGAGCTTGAGACAGAGCCCTAGGAACCTCGAAACTCGAAGTGAATGAAACACCTCCTGCATGAGAAGTATTTGCTCCTACAAGGTCCAACCTTGTACAAAACCTGTTTGGTTTACTCCCACTAGCTTGGGCATTAGCAGTGCTAGCCTACGAACAATCATCTTGGAGAATAACTGGATCAAAATGTTGCAAACCCTGATGGGGCGAAAGTGTTCTGGGTGGTGTGCCTCCACTTGTTTGGGGATGCACACTATTCGAGAACAATTGAGCTCCCTTCAGACCTGCCTCTTGGCCAACATAAGGTTGAATGCGTCCAAGATGTTGGGTTCCACTGTATTCATGAAGGTCCTAAAAAATTCGAGGCTCCAACCATCTGGTCCAGGCACCTTTCCTCCCGACATGTCGCTAACTATGGCTAAGAGTTCCTGCCATGAGAACAAATCTAGCAATCAAGCATTATCCTCCTCGTTTCACACCTACTCAATTTGGACTGATATGGGCTTTGTAGGTCGCTTGGCCCAGATCTTCTCCCAATAGTGTGTCAACTCCCTAGCGACGCTTGTGGCTCATCAATTATCCCCCCCTCCATGGTGTGCAAACTATGTGGTTCGCTCCATCCCCGTGTCTTGGCAACAGCAAAGAAGAAGTTTGTTTGTCTATCCCCCTCCCGAAGCCATCTAATCTGTGATCTCTGTTTCCAGTATGTCTCCTCCTCCAAGTCAAGGCCCTAAAGTTGCCGCAGAATGTTCTACTCTTCTTCATGCAGGTCCTCCCCAGTCTCATGTCTGGTCTAGATCTGAGTTAGCTGATCTCGAAGTGTCGTGCGACCCGTCTTGAAGGAGAATTTGTCCTCCACTGGTTGGGCCTAGATAGCCCACTTCAGCTGAAGCAAGCCACCTTTGAGGAAATTCCTGAGGTCTCCCTGGCCCTGCCGATAGTCTGCCTAGATGTCCTCAACTAACAGCCTCAACCACGGCTTGTACAGCCAAGTTGCCTCAAAACGAAACGATCGCAAGGTCTGGTACCGTTCAGGCCCAAGTAAACAAACCAAGGATCAGTGGTCCGATGCCAACCATTCCTGCACCGTAACCTGCATGGCCAACCGTAGGAGGAGGTCGAAACTGATGCAGATCCAATCAATTCTAGAAAGGACGCGGTCAGGCCCTTTTCGTCTGTTGTTCTAGGTGAACTGGCAATTCTCAATGGGCAGATCCACCAACGAGTGGACTGCCATGAACTCCTGAATCTCCTGGGCACCAAGAGGGAGAGCTTCACCACTTGACTTTTCCCACAGGTGTGATCTTTGGTTGAAGTCCCCCACAATTAATCATGCCCAACAGTCTTGTACCAGCATCACCACGCGCTCCATTTCCTACAACATCTACTCCCACGTCTGCGCCCCATAGAAGTTGGTTAGCCAAATCCCCCAAGAGGGGATATGGACTGTCATGGTCCAGTGTGAGGAGTCAACCAACGTCATGTCGTAGAAGGCTAGGATAGCCAAACCCCCTACCTAACCCACATAAGGATGCACATGAACTTTCCAACCGTCCCAAAAGAGATGGTGTGATTCTATTGCCTGTAGCTTGGTCTCTTGGAGGCAAACGATATCGCACTCTTCATCACGAACAATGCTTCTCAGGGTATTTCTTTTGTAGGGTGTACCATGTCCCCTACAATTCCAGCTAAAGACCTTCATGTATGCTTGGATGAGCAGCGTTGGTAGACCTCCCGGAGGGTCTTCTACAATCCCAAATCAATATTTCGTTGAGCTTGTTTAGCCCTGGAGTGACTCTCACATGGGCTTCCCGAGTGACTCCCCCCCCCCTTCCTGCAAAATTGGGCTACATTTTGAGGCCCCAGATGTTGGCTCCAGGAGCTTACGAGACGTGGTGCTCCCCCTAACCACATTGACCCATTCGCCCAGGGCAGGAGCACTATCCCTAGCATCGTTGGGTCAACTGATGATGGTGAGGCGTGGGGGGTGCTACTGTCAGAGTTATGGATCGGTTGTGGGGAGGTAGGTGAAGGGTGAAGTGGAGAAAGGCGTGGGAGCGGGGTGGGTGGGGGTCTATGATCTTTTCGTGGGTGGGGGGGTCTANTTCGTGGTGGTTGAAGGGGGTTGGAGGGAGATGACGACTTGTGGAGGGGGCAGTTGAGCTAGTGGCAGGTTCGATCGACCCTTACGTCCTACCATAACCCAGTCCCCACCCTCAACAAGCTGCCGAACCTGATCCTGCGTCCACGTTGGCCCCACCATCCGAAAGCGACAATCAACTTCCCTATGGCCAGGTTTCCCACAGCTCGCACAACCTCCCCTCTTGCCCTCTCTGGCCTTTGGTCCTCATTCCATGCCTAGCTCTACCTCCAAGTTTTCAAACTCAACCTGGAGGTGTTCCTCCCCTCCTAGGAGCTCCAACACTATTTCCCTAATGAGGTCCTTGGCAAACAAATTCCGCCACACGTAAAAACAGGCAAACCCCATCTGCGCCATCGACTGCGTGACCCTGTCAAAAGCGATAAACTCCCCAAAATACCCTGCCATCCATTTCAGGAACCCCAAGTTCCACATCTCCCATGGAATCCCGAACACCCTTACCCACACCGTGGCACGAGCAAACAAGTCCTTCTCATGGTGTGCACCTGGTCGCCAAGGGGTTAAAGCTAGCTCACAAGCACCATAGAACCACGGTCCCCCAAGCAACACTATCCCGATCCTGTTGGGTCAAGAAAATGAACAAAAGCAACTCCTCGGATAAACTCTGGACCTCAATCTTCCAATTTTCTTGTACCCACTTGCGGATTAACTCCATCCGAGGGCGAGCTCCCAGGGACACAAAACAACCAATAAGGCTCGGTTGCATAGTTTGCACCCCCTCCATTGATGGTCTACAGACCTGAAGGCGCATTGTGTTGTCGATATGGGAGTGTGCCTCAATCTCCCCATTTCGTGCTCAATATTCGTCCCCCCCCCCCCCCCCCGGTGGTCCGGGCCATTCCCATTTTTTGTCAGTTCGCCGCCACTCGCGTGTCCCGCATTCAGTCCCAAGTTTGCGTTTCCCACACCTATCGCTCCGCCGTCGGCCATCTTACCTACGTTCACCTGCCGCTCACCTATTGCTCTACCCCCCTACTCGCCTATTTCTCTGCTCCTCAACTCATCACGTTTTTCATCCTTTCGTGCTCATTCGCATTGCACTGATTTAATCATAGCACTAAGTTCTGAATATTTCTTTTGTGTAACTTCAATGGTTTAAGTCATATCATTGTTTCGATTTTCAGTTATCCTTCCCATTACCATTGTCGTTCCAAATTGAATATGTATTCATTGCTGAATTTAAAATTTCAAGATCTGGATTTACCTGCAAGAACAATCTTAAAAATTAATTAATTTTCAGGATTCATGGGTTGATAGGATATCATACCTAATTTTCCTGTTTTTGTTTCAACTTATGGTTTGTGTTTAACACTTTTTGATTTCTGTGAACAATCATGCATTAGATAAGGTAAGTTACAGTTTTAATAAGGATTTTTGCAAGTCTACCAAATGATGTTAATCTAGTTACATTGCTGGATTTAACTAAATCACTATGCTAAAAAAATGTGTGAACAAATGTACAACGCAGGCTGGTGCCCGCCATCACCTGAAGACCACATCCACATGCCCATGCCATGCATGCGCACGCGCCATCACTGTAGCAATGCCACCAATCCCTAGATCCCAAAAGACCAGGAGTTCAAACAAGGATTTTTTGCAAGTCTACCAAATGATGTTAATCTAGTTACATTGCTAGATTTAACCATATCACTATGCTAAAAAAATGTGTGAGCAAATGTACACCATGGGCCCCAAACGACCACGTTTTCCATCCATTAATTTGCCATATTTGCCAAATTTTCACCTGCTCCCCCCAGCATCTCGAAAGGCAATACCCCTCTCTCCTAGATTCGAGGCCTAGTTAGTCAGCACCCCCCCCCCCCCCCCCCCCCCCCCCCCCCCCCCCCCCCCCNTTGTCATCAGTTGTTGCGCCACGGCCCCTTGCCCAATTGCGAGAAGCTGGGCCAGGCCCTCACGGTATTCCATGAGAACATCCCCCATAAATTGGATGTCCTACAACAGTGCCTCATTTGCATCCCGCCTAGCCTGTTGTCGCATCTCCTCCAACCTACATTGACATCGCATGCCGCCCTCCAACCTCGCCTGCTCAGCCGCAATGTGATAGGCCTCCATTATTGTTCTGCCACAAGAGCACCCACAAGAAGTCTGCCCCGGCACCACAGCGGAGGACACACCAAAGATGTCGACGTCACCAGATAGAGACCCCTGCTGATCCGATTAATATAAGCTCAAACATTACTCCCAATAAAGAAAAACTATATCACCATGCTGAAATTTAAGTTAAGATCTGTAACTGCTCACTATGATGATAAACCTTTGTTCTGCTCAATCGCAATTCTAGTCTCTGTCGTTGATATGTTTTAGTTAATCAACCTAGTTCTCTTTATCGATGACAAAGATCTATTCTCTATCTGACTTCCGTGTCACTGCCTATTCTTAGCTCTGCGCCTATTAGTTATTACAAATTATGGTCTTGTTCCAAAGTTAGTCATCTGTTTTAACTCATAATAATTGACATTTCTGTTATATTACTACCTACGTTGAAGCTGAACTCGTGCAAAAACTTTTAGCAGCTTTACGTATTTGAACTGTATATCCTCCATTTACATACAGCCCTCAATTTGGGGCCCCTATCAAATACCAAGTCCAATCAATTACACTAACAACTATTAGACTGTTGTGATTTCACCAGGTAAGGCATGGCTAACAATTTCTAACTAAGATATTACTAAGTTCTGTCTTCATTAATTTCAAAATTGTTTTCCTTCAAGTCTTATTACTTCTATACACTTGTAATAACCAGCACAAAAAAATTTATAAATGCACAGGAAAATATGTTCTATAGAGTAGCAGCTCCGATGAAATATTAAAACTTAAATTTTAAATAACATATGCTTGAAGATATGAAGCTATCTGCATGCATGGACTCCTATATTCCCAATCTCGAAGAATGACAAAACAATAAAAATAATAAGCAGCAAGTCTCAAATTGCACAATTCATTCCCTGAAAGTAAGCTTTAATACATTTTTAATATGCTAAAATTTAAGAACAAAAAAGTATCAACCTGTTACTGTTGAAACTTTCAAAACCATATATATCCAAGACTCCAATTTGGAACTTCGATTCTGAATCCTGACCAATTGAAATATTAATTTTATCCACCAACCTGCAACGGCACAAAACAAATACCCTTTGGATACTGGCAAATAGTATATTCTAAAATACAGTTAACAATAGCTCAGTTTGGTGAATCAAGAAAGATGTCAAAAATACATGAATATGTAACAGCAGCATAAACGCATTGAGCCACCAACCAATCAAAGAGACGTGAATATAAAGTCTTTGCGAGTGCATCACGATTCGCTGCTGCTGCAGGTGGATCGAGCGACTTCTTGATACTTCCTTCACGAGTCAAGATGATGCGGGTGCATAATGTATCTTGCAATTGTATTGCATCGCACCTGACAAATGAAGGAAAAATAGTAGCATAAGTAATTTCACTTTTGTATTAAAAAGCAACCACATTAAAATATTAACCAGAGTCCACAGGTGATGACACTAATTTTCTTTTAAACATTCAGAACCACATTGTTACATTTTTCATTGAAATAAATCAGGATTGCTAGAAGAAACAACATTTCAACAATTTGAGGTTATACACACATAATTTTGGCTTATTCTTCTTCTCATGGATTCTTTTAAATCATGCACATTATCATCATACTATATTCCTGTGTAGTTTAATCATAATTTACCTATGTATTTTAATCTTATTTTAATAGTAATTTCAAGTTCTTTTCTGGGGATCTTGAAACCATGCAAGCATTGTATTATGTTGCAAAACAGTATTTCATTAATGCATTCTAAAGAATTGCGTAGTATTCACTATGTGTTGTATCTACAAGAATCTATCTAGATCCTTTCGTAGCATTAGTTTTACCTGGCATCAACAGAATTTTTTATTTAACATTGATATTATTACATTCCATCAACACATGAAAATAACATGGTCTATTAAATGAATGCTTTTTAACTCTAGTAGGCTTATGGCATGGTCTAACAAACTACAAAGATCTTTCCTAGGATGAATTCCAAACAATGCAAAAACCACTCTAGTATCATAAACATTTATTGTAACTATGCCTTATGGCATGTTTAGTTTTCTTAAATTTATGCAGACTCTGATTCTGAATAATGACATTATGGAATATCCATAAAAAACAATCTATTGTATGGACATGATGTAACTAGTGCTGCTTTGTTTAACCTCCTTAATTGCAAAACTTAAAGATAGAGAACACACCCATTGATCCAAACTTGGTTGATCCAAGACTGGACACAGTCATACCTGCTTCTCCTATTCCTCCAGGTAAATCCGCATCCCTTAACATCTAGGTCCACCATATCGTGATCCCAGATGAAATTTGCACACTCCACAACCCTAGGGGGATCCACACTGTCCCCTCCTATCTTTTCCCAAGAGTGCAAACACTGGTTGAAATCCCCAATGAGCATCCACCTAGCGGTGTTGGGGAGCAAACATGCCACCCACCCCAACTCCTGCACCCACACCTCCCAATTCTATGCCCCATAGACATTTGTCAACCAAAAGTCCTCTTCGTGGATTTTCTGACTCTAGTTGGCGTCATCCACCAAAGTGATTGGAACCTTTGTAAAAACCACTAATCCTCCCGCACGGCACGGCCCTTGCATGGTACCATCTACAAATTCCATCCCTCCCACTGCAGTAGCCTTGCCTCATACGCCTGCAACTTCGTCTCCTGCAAACACACCATGTCACATCCTTCATCCCGAACAATCATTTTTAGGGTATTTCGCTTGTACGAGATACCTGTCCCCTGCAATTCTAGGAGAAAATCTTCATGAGAAAACAAACATCTGTCTATGGAGAAAATCTTCATGAGAAAACAAACATCTGTCTATGGCACACCTCCTTGAGTGTCCGTTGCACCGCCAAATCAATGTCCAATTGCATCAACTTCTGCCACATCACCAATGCCTCGAGTCAACCAACCTTGCTCCACAACGAAATTCCCACTATAACCTCAACTCCCCCTCTCTTGGCCTTGAAAGGATCCTTCATCTTCGGTTTGGATGACCCCCTGCCTAGGGTAATCCAATCCCCCAATGGAGGCTAATGCTGGAGTTTGATATTCAAGCCATACGGAAAGAGAGGTAGGCATCAAATCACAAATTCATTTTATGCCTGTTTTGCTCTAACCGAGGTCAGGCCCCTCAATCATTTTTCTTCAAGTGTACCTAGTTGGACAAGCCTTGGTTGAGGCCATTGGCGCAAATTGTTTGGCAAAGCTATTTGAGAGACCAGGAACCCAAAGACTTTTTGAAAAAAGACCTCAGGTTGTTAAAAGAATAGATCAAGGCCAAAGCATCAAAAGAAAAATACAGCTTCAAAGCATATAGGAAACGTTTGCAAGACAAGCTACGAGAGATACAAAGGTTACAAGAAACTAGTGCATACTTGAGGGATGGGGAACAGGAGCTACTATGGGAACTTCAAGAGCTGGATAGAGAAGAGGAAGGGTATTGGAGGCAACAATCTCGAATTACTTGGCTACAGGAAGGAGATAGGCACACACATTTCTTCTTTGCCACAACCAAAGAAAGGAGGGCCACGAAGATGAAGTTGCAGAGTTTGCTTGATGGTGCTATTGGGGCAGGGCTGAATCGAGGTCTACAAGGGTTGGAGGAAATGTGCAAATATTGGGAGGATATCTGGCGGTGGCGAGAATCAGAGAAAATCTTTGTTCCAATCCTGAGGGTTCTGTTGGTGGCAGATAATCAGAACCTGTTGCAGTCATTCTCCATATCAGAACTGCTTGCTGCAATGAGGTCAATGCAGACCACCAAGGTGCCAAGACCTAACGAGTGGCCCATAGAATTCTTTCAGGGGTTTGAAGATGTTATGGGGGCAAATCTGTTGGACGCCTTCAACTGTATGCTCAGTTGGCAATAGGTCAAAAGAGAGATCAACTATTCGTAGATCGTGCTGTTGCCCAAGGTGCCCCATCCAACCTCACCAACTCATTTTAGACATATCAATGTATGCAACACTCTATTGCAACTATTTTCTAAAATGCTTGTCGATCGTTTGGCACCTCTAATGAGAAAACTGGTGGGAGAACACCATGCCGAGTTTGTTAAAGGCCGCTTTCTATAGGATCAGGTCTTGCTACTATAGGAGATTCCGCACTCCCTCAAGCAGGCCAAGTTTCCTGGAATGTGTATTAAATTGAACATAACAAAGGCATATGATACAGTGAGCTGGCCAATGCTAAGAGAGATAATGCTACTGAAGGGCTTTAACCATAGGTTTGTTAACCTATGTATCAAGATGCAAAGTGACTGTCGATATTCATTTGATATCGATAGGAGGCTTAGGGGGCTCCACGAGTCGGAAAGAGGGCCGAGACAAGGAGACCCCCTATCACCGTTGTTCCTTATCTTAGTGCTAGATATGCTTCAAAGTTATTATCTTGCCGAGGGTATGTAGGGGCTAAACGTAACAGGGGTCCAATGTCTGATGACACACTATGCCGATGATATGATCCTATTTGCTAGGGCGGCGACACTGAAGAGGGCACTTGAAATAATGCAACGTGAGTTGGGGCTTGAGATTAACAAGTGCAAATTAGCTATCCACTTAATCAACGTAGAGGGAGATGTGGGTGGAAGGATTGTCCAACTGCTAGAGATCTTGCTAGGTAGGATACAAGACAATTACTTGGGGATGCCAATTTTTGAATGGTAGAAGCAAAGGGCATGGTTGGGGCTGGTGAAGTGGTTGCAAAAGAAAAACATGCATTGGACCAACCAATTTTTGTCCCGGAAAGGGAAGATGGTGCTAGCATCGATGGTGATTATGGCTACTGCCTAGTTTACAGCTTCGATGGCAACCCCACCAACTAGGGTCATGCAGAAGATTGACTAGATTTTCCAATGGTTTGTGTGGTCTAGTGGAAAAGGGTAAAATAAACTTCATTTGGTGTGTTGGGCCTGGACAAGGTGCCCAAAATCGACAAGGGGAATTGGGTTGTTGTCCTTCCAAGATGAGGTTACACTAGGAATGCAAAGGCTGGTTAACAAGTTTATGGACCAAGCGAATGGTCTAGCACTGTGGGTGCAACTGCTAAGGCAGAAATACTATTGTTGGGAGGACGATATGAGGAGCTCACAACTATGGAGGAACATATGCAAGCATATCAAAGCAATGGAGGCCAAGGACCTATTGGGGAAACCTCCGAAAGACGTGGTTAAGACAATGCACCCGCCAACGGAGGGATGGAATGAGGTCTGGAGGGATAGGCTGCCCGAGAAGGTCAAAGCTTTCAAATGGCTTATAAAACATAGGGCGCTACCTCTGAGGGTTGTTTTGTAGGAGCATGGGATGCATGTGAACACCATCTGCCCTCTCTACGCTGCAAAGCCCAAGACACTTGACCACTATATATATGGATGTCAGTTTATGCAAGAAGTCTAGAGGCAGGCCAAACTAGTGCCCATTACAAACATCCACGGAGATTCTAAAGTGCTTGCAATCTTATGGGCGGCATGGAAGAGTAGAAACCACCTTATTTTTTGTGGGCAAAGGCTACCCATGCTGTCGATCGTGGCCAAGGCTAGGCATCAACTGTGGGTCGATGCACTTATAGCTATGGTGCAAGGGCAGCTGTTTGAGCTGGTGTGGACAGAATATGCAGGAAACTCGGACCTCTGGGTGTTAATTGAGAAATGGACTAGGTCAACATGCTAAAAAGCATTGAGGGGGAGCGAGGGCTATCCACAGTGAGTTTCTTTAACAATTAGGTGGGGGAAGAAACAGATTTCGAGGAAAGTGTATCATGGTCACTGAGGAGGCACTAGCGGAGGTATTGGGAGTTCTGGCAGAGGGGGAGATTATCACACCGATCGTTTGTGCCCAAATGGATGACACTGAATTCTTTAGGGGCACGATTAACCGAACAAGCAGCGGGCACATCCGCAAGTCAACACTAGAAGGCATCTGGCAGGACGTGGTGGTTTTTGTGGAGCAATACTTTGTGTAATCTTGGTACCCTCACAAGCTCGTGGGTGTCTATTTTGCCTTTTTGCAATGCATGCGACATGGCATCCAAGTTAACTTGCCTTGGTTTTTCTTGGAGTCACTGCAAAGGCAACGGCCAAGGCAACATCCAAGGGTGATTCTGGCGCTTTGGCGATCAAGGAGGGCAATTTTGTAGTTGGAGCCTTAGCTGGTCTACTAGAGACGATGCAAGAGGGCTCACAGGTAGCAATCACAAATGGTGAAAGGGTCAAAGAAGGCAGAGCAAGGTAGGGCCTCTTCGAGGCCAGGAAGGGAAGAACAACCAAGGTCGTTGCAAGAGGCAACATCGGAACGACGGTTGGATTTCCCAAATGTTGCAAATGTGTGCTACATCGCGGCAAAACAAGCTCGACAAGAGGAGAGGACAACATGGCAATCACGGTGGCAAGGAATGCAGGAGGAGGTGCAGAGATAGGCAAATCGCCAAAGGATCCAACACTTGCAATGGATAGAGAACACAATGAAGAGCCATCGTGTGGAGTTGACACAACTAATGGAGAATAAACAAAGGATGGAGACGGGCTAGATGCAAGAGGGTTGTTGGTGGCCATCGACTAGAATGACGCAGGCAACGGATGAGGTGGAGGTCTCTTAGAGTCTGGACAAAGAGAGAGTGTCGGAGGGTAGATGTTCAGGTAGCGACATGGGGGATGCTAGGAAGCCAGTTGGGACAAAGGATGGGTACATAGGGTAGGGTTTGTAGGGTTGTCGAGTTATCAAGGCTAGGTTTTGGAAGATGTTGGGGAACACAGGGGTCACGAGAGATACTCCTATTGATTGTTGTTGAATGGGGCCAAATAATGTTGGTCTAGGCTATACGCCCTTGTACAACTTCTAAAATTTTCAGATTAATACATCTTGAATTTTCTCCAAGAAAAAACACACCCATTGATAGTATAAAAGTAGAGCCTACCAGTTGGCATAGGCATCTGCAACATTCAAAGCTGCATAAATGATTATATTGTTAACAGTCCAAGTTAAAAACTCTATTAGCCAACTTAGGTTGAAATTAAAATTTGAATTGTATATTTGTTATTTCAAATGGCTAGTATCATACATGCTTAAGGCAAAAGACCATGAATATAAAATTAATATAAGGGAACAAAATCTTATGGGAAGATGCCATCTTTCTTTGGATTTTAAAATTTAAATTGTGCATTTTTTATTTCAAATGACTAGCTCCATACACGGTGAAGGAAAAATACCATTGTTACTGAATTAGTATAAAGGGAACAAAATCTTAGGTAAACATATCATCTTTAAAGAAAGAAAGAAGAGGACCTTTTCAATATATCGCAGAATGCTCATGCTACAACTAAAACCTAAATAGTCAAAGGCTATTTAATGTGTTGTATCTTAACAACACCTATTTGAATCAAGCATGCATTCTTCCCCACTCTTTACCTAGATCTAAAGTGGCCAGATCAACAAAAAGATAATTCCATTTAGCCAAAAAAAAAAAACAAAGTAAAATATAAACTTCTATTCAAACCAAATATAAACTACCATCCCCATTCTCCAAAATTTTGCAACATCCCTCCATGGAGCCAAAGCAACAACCCACACCAATGTCAAGCTCCATGACCTCTACAGAAAAACTCTAAAATTTTATTCCTGCACCACAACAAACCAAATAAACCATGAGAGTGTTATCCATACTTTACATTATTGTCCCCTGTAATGATGGTATTGCCAAACCAACAAAATCACTGATAGAATTAGCTGCATCCAGTGACCTATGCATAATACACCTAAACTCATTCCAAATTTCCCGAATAAACAGGCAATCTAGAAAAAGACAATCAGCACTTTCTATTGTGAATACAAGTCACAAGGCACAAGTTCAAAGCAATGAGCTACATTTCACTTTTTAGGAAGAAAGAGAATAATGATGAGGAAGCCATATGTGAGTAAGGTGTAGTAAATCTAGAATGCTCTAGGATGCATTTTAGATTCGTGAGTTTGGAATCAGATCTAAATGATTCCACAATTTTATACTTCACTATCATGACCTAACTGCATCTGCATCCTCCTACAATTGGTTTCATTCAACAAAACCAGCCAAATTGAGTGAAACATGAACATCCATGGTGGCAATGGTGCTTCAAGTAGTTCATTAATAATTTTGGCACCGTTTACAATTGCAGTTGTGGTAGTCTGATGGTGAAAACCATCAAAATTTAGCACTAGTGACAGTCTATGTATTCTTACTTGACAATTTAAGCATTCATAAAAAGTGCAATATGAGTGTGCCTCTTACTGCCAGAAACATCAAAGCCTTTGGTTGGAAGCCAGACAAAAGTATTCAACATTACTAGTGCTAGCCTACTACAGTTGTGGATGCCATCTATGTATACCATGCCCATGTTTGTTCCCCTTATTGATGCCACATTCCAAACGAGGTTGTCCAACAGCAAAAACAAGTAGCATGAAAACAAGAATCCTTACCTCCATTCCTTGTGTGAACGTGCCATATAGTTTTTTAATGTTTTTGTTAAGTGTTTGTTTATTACAAAAATCTTTTAAAATCTTCGTTTTGAATGGTTTCTTATACGATTTCACACAATTCTAATTGCAATCCCAAGCGCTCTACAATATAGAATCTTTTGACTAAAAAGGTGATCCATAATCTAATCCACATGTTTAATCTATGCTGAATAAAAGCCAATTTCATTATGGCTGTCTCCAAATACTATAAAAACTTAAAAAGCTACTAACATTGTTTGGTCACTAAAGTCTATTTATTTGTGTTTCAATACAGTTATTGAGTCCGGATATCTTAAATTTTGAGAATTTACACCTACCGAGGTTAAATTACAATGGATTTAAAAAAAATCAATAGAAAATGATGTATCCCAAACCTCACCTAACAATCTAGAGATTCACTAGGCAAACCAAACAATTTTTTTTAACTTTAACAAGTCAAATATGCAAATTTAGTTGTCAAGAGTGTTACTAACAAAGACTAAAAGAAAAAAGTTCCTTATATAAAATAGTGGAATCTAAAAGAAGATAAGGCATCCCAATCTAAGGACAAGTTGCTCACAGGAGGACCTTGGGATTTGAACTTAAATGTAAATGATCATTAAAGTCAAATCAAAAATATCAAGAAGATGGTGAAGAAAATCCTTCATGTTTCAAAAGGGAACAAAATATTCAAAAAGAAACACGGTAATGGAGCAAAAGGTGCAACAGAAAATATAAGATAAGAAGAATGTTTTTAAAAGTAACAAACTAAGAGAAGAATGACTTTAAAATATGATGATAGAAAAACAAGTGCAACAAAAAAATCAAGATAAGAAGAATTGTTTCAAAAGTCGCAATAGAGTAGAAGAAAAGATGACTTTAAAATATGCTATTGTAGCAAAAAAAAACAATAAGAAATGCTAAACTTAGCACTTTCAACTCCTTTTATGAGATATTAGGAACTACAAAGTGTGAGAAATCAATTTACAAGCTGACTAAGACTCAAAACAAGAGGTATAAAGACAATGATCATGTTAGATGCATGAAGTCATATGACAAAAGGATTTTGCTTTCAAACATAGGATTTTGGAGTAATGCAGAATCTATTTTCAAGGACTATTTAACGAAGAATTTCTTAGAAGTGAAGTTGAAGGTATCGAATTAAACATAGGAATGAACAACTAAATATATGCCTTTGAAGTAATGAAAGCCTTTATGAAGATGAAGAATGGTAAGGTAACAGGACCAAATGGTATCCTTAAAGAGGTCCTTAACTGTATCAAAGATATAGGGATCACATGGTTCATAAATTTATTCAACAAGATCCAAGAGTAGGAAAACAATTGTCAAATGATTAAAGGAAAACTTGAGAAGCACTATAATACAAGACATCTAAAACTATGGGAACTATAAAGGCATCAAGTTTATAAGTCACACCATGAAGTTATAGGAAAGAGCTATAGAATAAGGTTTAACGCAAAAATAATATATTTTTGAGAATTAGTTTGTTTTTATGCTTGGAAGATAAACAATGGAAGCTCTATCTTTTGGCTAAGACAATTGATAGAGAATTTTAGGTATAAGAAGGGGAATCTGTATACAACTTTCATTGACTTGAAGAAAGCTTATCATAGATTCTCTCCAAAGAAATCTATGATGAAGCAACAACTTGAGTTTGCATTGTCTAAGGAGAAACTTCAGACTTTCCCTATAAATATAAGATTACAACAAGGGTCTCTATATGTCCTTAACTCTATCAAAGATATAGGAATTACATGGCTCAAAAACTTATTCAACAAGAACCAGGAGGAGGAAAAAATGCCAAATAATTGAAGCAGGATTAGAGCACTACAGTACCCATCTACAAGAACAATGGAGACATCCAAAACTATAGGAACTATAGAGGCATCAAGCTTATAAGTCACACCATGAAGTTATGGGAAAGAGTTATAAAACAAAGTTTAACACAAGAATCATTTGTTTTTGAGAATTGGTTTGTTTTTATGCTTGGAAGATCAACTATGGAAGCTATCTTCTTGCTAAGACAATTGATGAAAAATTTTAAGTCGTAAGAAAAGGAATTTGTATATGATTTTCATTCACTTTGAAAAAAGCTTATGATAGTGTTTCTCAAGAGATATATATCACGAAGCAACAACTTGAATTTACACTATCTGTGGACAGACTTCAAACTTTCCCATAAATATTAGGCTACAACAAGGATTTCTATATGTTATTTGTTTGTCATTATTATGGATGGGCTAACTCAAGAAATTATAGATGACTTCCCTTGGTGCATGCTCTTAAGAAGTCCTGAAGAAAATACAAAAACAAGGACTCCTCAAGCAACAAATTCATGCAAAATCCACCCAACAGCAAAAACAACACAACGTCCACAACACACAAGATGGAAATCTCTAAAACCTTCTTTTTATGTCTGTTCTTACCCTGAATCCTTGTCTCTCTAAGATTGTTATTAAAAATGATGTGATAATGGCTACCATCATCAAAGTCATTTACACAACCAGTACAATCAACAATATCCACAATGAAGGAATAGATAAAGACTGATTATCTACTTGTTCATAAACAGAACTGAATTTGCAATTTGGTATTTGTGCATATTAAGGGACTGTCATTTGAAGTGATGGTAAGGTGTTCATTTCTCAAGTTGAAGACCTAGGTTCGAGCCTAGGCACGGCCACTCTAAGAGGTTAGGCTTTCGCTCATCTACCAATCCTCCCGGGACCTACTTAGCGATGAGCACTATGGTTCAGGTGATGATCCTTTTATTTGTTCATATTAGAAGCCAGCAGAATGAAAGCCAACGTGACTTTTGCATTGATGCCAGAATTGCACTTCAAGAGGCATCCAGACTGAACCCCATTAGTAATTTCATCCAGAACTAAAGAGCAGTTATTGTTCAGTTAGTTTTTAAGGTACAGTGAATTTCAGTATGGTTTATATATGCAGCAGACAGGCCTAGGTACACGATCTCATAATTGTAGCCATCAACAAACATAATGGTCAGTTTCATCAGAATCTAATATATGCTGCAATACAATGGAAGCACAGTCTCCCTTCCAAAACATGCACGCAAAATTTTACAAGACCATGTTACTATGAAAAACATTTATCTTTAACTGAAAACTCCCAAAACCAGGTCATTGGTGCCATAAGTAAAGCTTGAGCCTACAACCTACAACTTGTTTGCCAAACAACCAATGACAGCATAATAATTATTAATTATATTCATATGTTAATCTATAACATTCCAGCCAATGACAGCATGGCTCAACTGGTAAGCCCGGGACTTTGTATGCAATAGGTTGTAAGGTAAAGTTGAGCTTAAGGTTCTGTTCCATTTTGATGTATGTTATACCAAATTATCATGTTGACTATATGTCCTGGGGTACATAAAGGCAAAGTTTCAGTTCTGATAACAGCTCTCTAATTTATGATATTCCAAAAAATCTCTAGCTGTATTCTTAATCTAAATTTTATAATTTATAAAATATTCCTTTTAAATATTTAAAAAATATAAAGCCATATGAGGCTTTTATTAAGCAATGGATTACCTGTATTATTTTTATTTTAATAAAGATTTAGCACTAATTTCTCTAGCAGAATTTGTAAGTATATCTCTATTGTTTAAAGGATTTTTATAAAATTGTAAAACACTTAGCGAAGACTTCTTTTTAAATTTGGGTCGCATCGACAAATAATATGTGATACATGTCAAAGGCTGCTTTATTTATTATATATACACATTTCTGTGAAAACAAGAAAATGCTGTAACTAATATCCATAGAAAACTTTTTAAAGTATCTCCTGATGTAATAAAATTTCAGTTTGACTTTCAATAAACATCCTTTGAAAAACATAGTTTTACAATAAACTTACATGAAGAGTGATGCTGCATTTTGAAGATGAAAAGCAGACATCTCATCCTTTAAAACTGAAGAATCATGCTCTTTCCCAGAACTAAATTCAACATTGCCTAAATGTAATATAGCTGCAAGAATGCGAAATATAGCCTCCTGATTTAAAAGCATAAAAGCAACATCGTGAACATCATTCTTAAACATTTTCTTCCAGAATTATTCTCTGAATTGAGTGTTACATATATACATACTTCAAAAAATTAGCACCTGTTCCTCAATATTTATGCCGACAATATCCATGGCTCTCCTTGTTTTAGCAAATTCATCTGCATCACTAACTCCGTTCAAAGTGAAAGTTTTGCTCTGATTTAGATAATGTAATGTTTTTGGATCCCCCAGCTTGTACATGTTTGCATCCTTCACCAAAAAATAGTAAATATTTGATACACAATAAACAATAAAATCAATTATTTGTATACAGAGGTTACCATTTAATATATGCAAAGAAACGGCATTCACATTAAAATGATCAATAAACAGACCTTGACTGAAGCACATAGCTGATAAAAACAATGATAGTTTCTTTCAGGATCGGTGATTTGAACCACTCGAGATCTTTCAAGAAGATATGTCCGTATTGCAGCTCCAGATATTCTTCCCTTCTTATCAAATTGTATTTCAACATACTTTCCAAAACGACTGTATATATGAAAAAATAAAAACATATACAACATAGTTATGTGTTATCATTCTGAAACCAAAATCCATACAACCAATATAGCTATCACAATGCCTCATCATAGCTCAAACTTGCAACTTGTTAGTTGACAACCTGAGATACCAACTCAGTTACACAAAAGCTAAAGAGCCAACCTACTTAAATGATAGCATATATGCAAATTCAATAATTAACTGATTACATTGAAGCAGTAACATAAAACATTTTTGTATTAAATGTCAACACCATTAATTATAATAAATTTGTTGCTTTCTAGTAAAAAATAATTTAAAAATAAAATTTGACATCAAAAAGTAAAAAAAATTACTAATGTTGAAGAAGTGCAAAATATAATAACATATAATAAAACAGATTTGTAAAACTGAATTTACCTTGAGTTATCGTTGCGAACTGTTTTAGCATTTCCAAAGGCCTCTAAAAGTGGATTAGACTGAAATATTTGAAACATTTTGAGTCAAAGTACCATCATATTAACAATAAAAAGATAATCTTTCTTTTCTTTAGAACATAACATATACAAAACAAACCCTAAAATATCTTCAGAAAGGAAAAAACTTACTTCAAGAACTTGTTGCTCAACTGTTTTATTTTCTGTTATAGATCGACCACCTGCAAATGCTAAATACTGCATTATAAGCTTAGTGGTCTCTGTTTTACCTGCTCCACTCTCACCACTAACCAAGATAGATTGACTATGGTGCTCATTTATCATTGCCCTTCAAAAAGTTGCATTTTCAATAAATACATGCTTTTCAAAAAAACAAAAAGTTGATGTAACATATGACTCATTACTGTAAAAACAAATGTTTCACATAATATAAAACAACATACCTATACGCTGCATCGGCAACAGCAAATATATGTGGATTCAATACTCCATATGGTGCCTGTTTGCAATATTGTTCCATCATTTCGATGCCATATAAAGGCAGCTTGGTAAAGGGATTAACTGCAATCAAAATGTTTCCGGTGTATGTCTGACATAAGCACACAAGGCAACTTATGTTAATCAATAGCAAAGTAATAAAGATGTCCATCCTACTATACAAAACCAAGATTCATTATTAATATTTTAAAAATAAAAATGTCACACAATAAATTTAGCTAGTCAAACCAAATTTGCAGAGGAAACAAAAACAAAACAATTTTAATAAACTTTATATAAATAAAAATAAAAAAATTTCACAGAAAATATTTAATAAATTATAAAATCAACTTAAAAGCATAGATACTTACAATAATAAATTTGATATTAAATTAAAACCATAAAAATATTTACATAAATGCACACATTAGAAAAAACATTCGATTAATAACCCTAAAACATTCCCTGATACCTGTGGACATAATTTTATTTTGTTTTTCATGTTCAATAAAAAGATGTAAATTATAGTATCTTGATAAAAATTTCATTAGTACACAAAACAGTTTGAAGCAATACAGCAACTTCAAATTCTGTGTAACAGCACAAAACATTAAGTTTTTTTGTTGATAAATATTTCTAGTTCTTGAAATACAAACAACATTACAAATTCAGAGTTTATTTATGAAACACAACTTCAATTTTTTTTAAGTCAAAACTTTATATGAATGATGTGTAGCTTGTCAGTAAAATTTATGATTTGCATCCTGCAGGTTAAAGTTTCAATTCAAACAATACATGCTCAAATGTAATGAAATTTCTTAATAGACTACTTGGATTCTGTGGAACAAATGAATGCAAACAATAAATGCAAGTGGTCTCTTTACAAATGCAATAACGAAATTTCAGGTTTAGGAAAATAAAATGAAAAATAGCACAAGTGTTTATACATGAAAATTTATTGAAAAGCACAAAACAATAACAGAACATAAAATTTTAGAATATGATATAAATTGTACAGAATGTAAATGCTCAAAATCATAATACTTACATATATTTCATTACTTTCATATCTCCTGGCAAGGTTAAACAACACACTTGGCTCGTTCAAATATGCTAGTTTGGTCATGTCATCTACTCCTCGGAGCTTTGTATCTGGGTCCATTGGCTGAAGCCTTGATATTGATGAAGAGATCTGCAAATGCTGTTTCTAATTAGAAGAACACCTATATGCCTATGCATGCACTATTCAAAACGTAATAGCAATAAGAGTAGAATGCCATTAATGAACTATCATAGTTCAAAGTGCAAATATAATCAAAACCTTTTTCCTGGAGCTGGTCAGAATAGTAGCTCTTCCATTTGGGAGTTCAACTACTTCCCCATCTATCCATACCAAGTCATCATGCTCGACCCAAACTTTTGATCCAGGAACTATACTCCTCTCGTTAGCCTAAGCACATGAAATCATTTGAATTTCTTATGATACAATCAAATAACAAACAAGGTATTTCTGTTTTGGACAACAATTTGACATTGATTTTATTTATAAACTGATTTGTGTATTTATCACTTCTAAAATAAGGACAATGGCAAATGCACAATGCAAACATGATAAACAGTAGCAAGATACAATTGTCATTCACTGTTAAAAGTAACATAGCTACTTCATCCACTACTTCCAGAATTTATCATATTATTGCTATTATTTTCCTGATAATCCCATTTCCACTTTTCTGATAAAGCCTATAAAAGTAGCAAAACCTTATTCATGCAATGGCTCAATTCACCATACCAAAGCCAATATACTATAATATTTAGATTATATCATTTGATTACCAAAACAAGTAAAATTATACTACAAAGGTATGATAACTATATGAAGGAAACTACTTTTTCTTACTAGGAATGACCCTTTACATAGGTTTTCCATAAATTCATATTTGATTTCATTTGTTATTGTTGCATGAACTTAAAAACAATTATCTTTAGATTAAATAGTAATAAGAATCATTTTTGAACCCGCATTTTTCAACTTCAATAAGCAGTTTAGTAAGTTCTCTCATGCTCTAATAACGAGTACAAGACACATGGCAAGGTATTAAATCATCTAAAGAAAATCAACTAGCAAAGAACCTCATTTACATATCTAACAATCATAGGTTCTCAGATCCCCTACTATTAAACAAGGAAACAAGAATTGATCTTTAGTCTTAAAAAAAAACAAGAGAATTCCAAAAAAAAAATTTGAGAATCCTATAATCAAAAACATTGTCACAACATAAAAACATTGATTTCCTAAAAGTCACCTGCCAATGATTTAATGCATCATCATAGTTTCAACTTTAATTTCAATTATTCTGGATCTTGAAATATATGCAATTTTTGCAAACATTGATTCATACACCTGAACACCCATTATGTTTATTGTGTTGAAACTTAATAATTTGAAAAAATTCTTGGCACTATTTTGATTATTAATTCATTCAAACAAAAGCTATGTTCCGAATCCCAAAACTAAAGATTCAATTACATGTTTCATTCCTTTAGATTTCTTCTATTTCTTATATTTCAACTTCCTGCTAAAAGCTTTCATAATCTAACAGTAGATTTCTTTTGATTTTTAGATTTAAAAAGAACATGTATTAGTTTATAACATGCTCCAGTATTAGGCTAAAATATGCACTAATATTAGAGGGAAAGATTTTGTTGAAGCATTAAACATCAGGAAGAAGTTATTTGGTTGAACATTAACACTTTTTAAAAAAATGGGAAATGGTTGGAGAATGAAATAAGTAGTAGTTGGTTATTATCACCCCAAAAAAAATATTATCATTCATTTAGTTTATTATATTTGATCTGCCCCTAAGATGTTCAAGAATGATAAGAAGCCTCAAACTCACTTAATGTTGTTTAAATGATATACTCATTTGTTTTCTTAAATAAAATTGGGCCCATGTCAAGTCATGTTTGGGTGTCATATGTTGAACAATATATTGATCAAACATATGGTCAAACCATACATCTTGGGTCAAGTGTATAATAAGGGGGTCGACCAGCTTCTACTTGCAAAAATTTCACTGCATTGCTAATCAACCACCCTATTCTTCACTTTTTCCAACATCTTGTTAACTATGTAACAAAGTTTTGTATTTTTCTTTAATCATGCATTTGGTGAATGTGCTTTCTTTCTAAATTCATTAGCATTTTAAATGGATTTCATTTCCTACCCAGGATCCTTGGCCTTAATAATATATTTTCATAGTGTAATTAAGTTCATCCTTTCCAATGCTCTGCTTAAAGGATTTCAGGAAACAAAGCAAGAAAATACCAAAGCTAACAGAAACTGAAACTAAATTTAACTTACATCCACTGAGACCCTAATGGATCTATAGACCACACCAGTTTCAGAATTCCTTTTACAGAAGTTTTTATTCATAATTCAACATTGCCCACTCTAATCAAAAACCTGTAAGCTAGGTTTTCCATGCCAAGACTCTTACCACAAATCTAAGTAAGTAATAGTCATTATTTGATGCTGATATTTTATTATGTCTGTGTAAACCCAAAGGATTTGTCACACAAATGAATTTATGCCAAATACATCATTAGTAATAAATTCTGAGTACAATATATGTGCCCAATATTCAAGCAACTTGAACACATCTTCCTTATAATTTCCTAGAGTGAAATGGCAATATCTGAGTTCTAGGCTGCTTTTTCTTAGCTAATCATAAGAATAGGCTTTATCATAGAAACTGATTTTCAAAACTAATGAGATTTCTTGAATGAGTTTAACAGAAAGAATAATGAAAGGCAAAAAAACCAATATGGAACATCTGAGATTCTGCTTCTTACAATCTGAAACCACACTAGTTTCAAATCCTCTTGGATTCATCATCAATGGTACTCCAAATAACAAGACTTTACGATGGTAGTTTTACTTGTGGCATTTTCAAAATTTTTAACCAAGTATTTGTTCTGCTTCCAACCAATAGAGCGTAGGAAAACATATTCAGAAGCTCAGCACTACATTCTAGGTAAAAAATATGCATTTCTCCTAAATGGTTTACAAAGCACAATTGATCCGACAGCTGCAAAAACAGACGTAGTAAAAGATAACATTTGCTTTTCTATGAAGCTAGTCTCACAAGCATTGAAGTTTCATTTTGCTACCCATTCACCCACGTTAATGCTTAGTTTTGTTGGTTTCTTGCTAAAACATGATCATAATTCAAAGTTGTTGCTCAAAAATCTATCCCATGGCAAATTAGTTTCATATATAGAGGAATTGTTCCTTAAGACAAATTCACTTCCATCCAAATTTTATTTCCTAATGTAACTTCACCCATATGTATGCATTCAAATGATAACATACAAAATACCAAAAAGCCGGGCATTGTACCAGTGCACGGAACACGAACAGTCAATAATATAGGACTCAATAAAAGATAAACAATTGCCTTTCTCAAAACCATCATTGAAATTTCATTTTGCAACCTGTTCACCAAAGTTAATGTTCAGTTTTGTCAGTGTGTTGTTAAAACATGTCCATAATTCAAAGCTGTTGATCAAACATCTGTCCCATTCCAAATCTATTTCATACGCAGCGGAATTCTTCCTTAAAAACAACTCCATTTCAATCCAATCTTGAATTCTTAATGTAAAGTAACCCATGTGTGTGCATTCAGATGCTAACATACAAAATACCAGAATGCCGCACAGGAACACTCAATACTAGTCAGAATCGCACCTCGGCGTCGTGGTTGAGTACCACAAGTAGAAACAGCTACTTTCTAAGGTCAAATTTCAACCGTCACGTGTAGCAACAACTGCTACAAAATCTCCTAAATATAAAGAGAAACAAGCGGGAAAAGCTTACCATATTAGAAGCGCCGCTATTCCACGAGCGAATCCGAAACGCGTTGCTCTTCAACCGAAACTCGTAATCGGGAGCCGAAAATACCGCGGGCGCAACAGGGAACTGAAATGGAAGAGCAGAGCTCTAATGCCAAAACAAGAAACAATGAATCGAATCCAAACAAACACGGTGCCAAGCAGCCAGGGTTCGAAGCCTCATGATACGCAACAAAAGCGTGAATAAAACATGACCAGTGGAGGAGGAATTGCGGCAACGGAAACACTGCTGCTCTTGCTCCTGGAGACTTCGCGACGATTTCAAACTGTCAAATACTGATAAAAACGGGCGGACGAAACAAGTTGTCTTCTATTCTGCGATTAACTGTGTTCAGATTCAACGCGTGTGCCGGTTGCCCGCCTTTTTGCTAACCTCACTTTCAATTTTTTGCGACAGTGGCAGAGCAGAACCAGCACGGAGAAACAAAAATATTTGGAGATTTTTATTGGCAGCCTGAATCTCTATTTTAAACTGTTTCTGTCCGCATTTTACGATGCTTGGGACTTTGATTATTAAGGTGCCAAGATTTTCCTCATCGATCACGAGTGATATTTTCTTATTGGTACTGGTTGCTTCCATCGCCCGTGGATTGGTAGGTTTGCGTTAAAATAGGTCCGCGTTTATGTTTTTTATTTTGTTAGTTTCGCCAGGGACCGTAAACAGAGGGGATCGAACTTTAACTAAGTTTTATATTCTTAACAATATAAACTCAACATTTTTAAACGTTAACATTGATAATAAATAACCGTAGATAATTTCCTTGTCTATTTTAAAAATAGTAACACTCTTTACAATTTTAAATTAAAGGAGGTGGTATTCACTTTTTTTAACCGTTGTGTTTTTCATGTGAGAGAGAACTTTCTTTAATTTACAAAAAAAAAAAATCATAGGGTAATAAGAGAAAACCTATGAGGGCACTTCTATACAATGGGAAGTTTATACTTTTTATTAATTTTAATAATGAGGTGTGAGCCTAGTAGTAAGACTTGATTTGAAAACTCCAAGTTATGGGTTTAATTCTAGTGAGCAATGTTGAGTTACAAAGCTTTAATTTGACTGTATACCTTATAGCGTACCTCTTTTATAATTATTTCAGAATTCGAACCCATCCGCAAACTAGGATAGATATTGCTTTGTCTTACATGGATGCCCACATTCTTGGGTCACCTATGCCATCCAAACTTTGAATGGCACATCCTTTTTGGTCTACGGAGCTCTAATGTTGGTGGTGTCACTCATTGAGATTTCTTTATGCACCTTTGTTATCCCTGTGAAAATTTCTAAATAAATATAAAGAAAGGTTGGGGGTGTCATCCCAAAATAAATATATATTACAAATAAAAATTTAAAGTACAAAAGCAAAGTAGCACTACAAGGAGGAGAAACTCCAAATCAACAAAAAGGAAAGGCCTAATAATTTTGGGGATGCCTTATTAGGTTTTCACCCTTACAATCAATCTTGAAAAATCTCCCCTATCACGTAGGAAAAGGATCAAGGACTTGCAACTTGTGACATTAACCTTTTAAATAATAAGTCATGAGCAAAGGTTGTTGGCTAGCTTATGCATTTCTTGATACTTTGGAAACTCCAAATCATGGGCTTGATTTTAGTTTTATATTTGCTATGTGTCCAAAGTGTACATATAGTTATCTAGTTCTGCTTCAAACACCCTCCTTCCCATGAAAATATTAACATTGGGTGGAGGGGGAGGAGGCCCCTACCCTGAATAGAATCAACATTATCAAAAAATATTATCTTCGTATCTTAACTAATATCTGCAAATGAATTATTAGTAGTTAAAATATCTTGAGCATGTTGTCCATTCTAAAGATTTCCTACCCTAGAGGGGAGGTTTTTCAGGATTGGTTGTAAGGATGAAAACCTAAAAAGACATCCCAAAACCATTAAGACTTTCATTTTTGTTGAAATGGAGTTTCTCCTCTTTGCAGTACTCCTATATTTTGTATTTTAAATTTTTATTTGTGATATAGATATTTTTTGGGGTTAGACACCCAAACACGCTCCTTTCCCTTAAATTCCAATGTAGATGTTTTAATTACGAATATGTTTGGAACAATGCTCCTAGGCTTTGCACCTAAGTGATGCTAGGCAATGTGAGAAGGGATTCTTAAATTACAATCAATAATTGTAAAAAAATATTATATTTAAATTGCTAGTATTAGTACCCAATGCTAACTAATCTCGAGCATGAAGACAAAGTATTAAATATAAAATTTATTTAGTTCACTTTAGTCTTCTAAAGTCATGTATTTTACTTTTCTAGGAATTGATGGGTGGATGTACACTTTATTAGCTCCAATTCATAATTATTTTCTTTAATTTTCTACATTTCTACAATTAGGAATGATTCTTCAAATCCTCTAAGTATGGTCCTAATCATTTTCTATAAATTCCAAGGCTGTAATTAAATATAATGATCAATTTTTTAAGCAATAAAAATTGGTTATGAACTTCCTCCAATATTTCTTTTGTTCTACCAATTATTCATCTTCCACAAAGCATTTGTTATAGACATTAGCTAATTATATTGCTATCAATTCATCATTAATTGAAGTTAACATCATTATCATCACTCTTATTATCATTAACAACATCAACCATTTTCTTCTCTAATCAAGATTTGCATCTTCACATATTAAATTTCATCATACGAAAGACCAAAAGTCAACATCCTCTCCTTTCAATTTCAATCAAAATTTGAGGCTGATTTGTTTACTTTTCCACTTCAATTTCGTCAGGATTCCTAGGTGACATCAATAATTCAACTCATATTCAAATCTGAATTCAAAATTTTTCTTCTCACCAAGAGTTAACCATGAATCTTCTCATTGTTTTGATCAAAATTCTCCGAAACTTCAATCTTCTATCAAACATTGATCAAGCAATTAGGAAGTTACACTAGTATATGCTAGTACTAGTTTAGCTATATATTTATAATATATATCTATTATTTGCCCAAGAGAATCTTATATATTTTACAAATTAATAAAATCTCAAATTGATTCATTTAGAATTGATATTCATATTGAAAACCAAAATCAAAATGACTTTACATCGAGTTTTTTTTCTATGGCGTGAACTTTCCATAGCATTTTTTCCATCGCATTTTCTCCATTATGTGGGATCTTACATCGCACCTTCTCCATCGTGTGGGATCTTACATGGTGCCTAACATGCAAGGTGACAAAATACACTCCCCCTCCCCAAGTGTGCACCAAACTTACTGGCCTCTTAGCCAAAATTAAAGCTTAGTTATTATGAGTTGCAATAAAGAAATAGCAAAATGCCTATTATATTCAATGCGACTTAAGACCTTATTGTATAGAAGGAAATGATGAAAGGTCTCCTCAAGGCAACTGAGGTATGAGAAGCAACTGAACCTAGAAGCACCTATTAAAATTACATCAAAAATAAATACAAAAATAAGGAAGATCCGTGAATTAAATACTCGCTAGAAGAAGAAAAATGGAAAAGAAAAGACTCACATGATAGAATGATTATTATATTTAATGTATGAGAGACTATAGTTAGAAGACTATGCTCCTTGAATTATTGTACAAATTTTAATTTGATAAATTGGAAATGAAAAAAGATGAAGATATAGAGGATATATTTTAAAGAATATACAATAGCATTAAAAAAATTAATGAAATTGGTTGCAGCTTCACTTAATATCAGAACATCTAAAAAGTTATGGCATCTCTCTACAGTGATTTCAAATATCAAAATATGATGAACTTTCTTTAAAATAAAGACTACAAACAATTTATTGTTGATGATATAATTGCTCAAATCAAAACCCTAAAAAGTCTAAGAGTAAATAGCACTAAAAAGGAACAAGTATTTACGGCAACCAAAGGAAGAGAATGAGCAAATAGAGAAATAGGAAGATTTAATAGAAGTTACATGCAAGAACATAATAATCAAGAATTGACAAAAACATTTCCAAAGAAACAACAGAGGCAGATGTCTCATAAGAGGAAGGTGGAACTCTTAAGGATGGGGAAATGCACAAACATATAGTTCCATTCTATTGTAAAAATTTTCCAAAAAGAGAGGTCATACCATGGAGGCTTGCCAGGACAAAATTAGATTTGACACTTTTCAACTTCAAAATAAGAATCAAGAGAAAGACACTACTCAAGCATTAATCTAAGAAGAAAACTAAGGTAATTACAAAGCTCTTGATTCCAATAATACTATTAAGTCAAATTCTTGGATTATAGATAGTGCTTGTTCCAATCATATGACACCCTATAAGCCTCATATTCTTCAATACAAATTAAATAAGTTTGATAACGTCAAAATAGGTGATGAAAATCATATCAATATAGAAGGTATTGAAAATTGCATTGTCAAACTTCCCAACACTAAAGTTATAACTATAACTGAAGTATTCTATATTCTAAATCTCTTAAATCCTTTGCTCTTATTGGGACATATGACTAGGTAGGGAATAACTATTAAGTTAAAAATGATCCATGCATCATTACCAAGCTAAATGAAGAATTGGTCATCAGAATCAAGGCCTACAATAATAGAATATATTATGTTGATTGTAATAATTTTGATCTAAAAGGAAATTCCATTGACATGATTCACAATTCTAAACAAACAAATCTTCAACTGATAACCTCTAAAAATAAATTAGATAGTGTCACATATCAAATCAATTATAAACATCAACATCACAAAGCTAATGAGGAAGAAGCCAAAGTATAACATAAACGATTATGACACACCTCCTACAATAACCTATAAAAGATTACGAGGAAGAATATACTATCATTACTATTATTGTTGTTGTTGTTGTCACTAGTTTCCTACATAAGTAAATAAAATCCACTTGCTATGATGTTTTGTTAAAGTTTTGTATCCCTTATTCTACTATTGTTGGAGCTTAGTCATAGGCTTACCTTATATTTTATGATTAAATGTTAAAATTCAATTACTCTAATAAATTTTTCTTTTTTTTAGTTATCATGCCTTTATGCATATATACTTCTTCATGCACATTTATGCTTTATAATGAGCGGTGGAGTAATCCAACACCCAACCATATAAGTCACAGGTGTTCACATGAGACAAAATCGTAATTTGTGGACGAGGCAATGTGAATGTGCTAGTAATTGGTTTAAGTTCAAGACCATTGTCTTCCCACGTGGAGCTAGTGAAATCTATGGGTATGGTTTAGCTGACAGTGAGCTATACGATAACTAATGTTGTTGGGCCATTGCTACTTATAATAAACATGATGAAATGGAAATAGTTTCTAAATCTAAGTAAATAGCAAACAAATCTATTCTATCCTAAGGTGTTGGATATTCGGTCCTAGTTTATTGTACATGCCGTGTACTCATGCAGTCATCATTGGGATTACCAAATGTACCACTACTACATGTACCAAGCGATAACACTCCCAAGTTACTAGATAACTACACCTAACACTCGAGACCAGTCATATCCACGCCACTTAACAACAGTGAAAGTAAAGTGCATGGAATAGTAAACATCAACTAAGAAAGCAGTAAATAGTAATCTAAGTAAAAATAGTAAAAATTGTTCTAAGTAAATAGAAAAAAAAACTAAGTGAATGTTGCAATAGTGATAAGCAATCTTGATATTTATTACTAGTCATGAAATGTGTCCAAGTATACTTAAAGACTAATTATAGCCACTCAACGTCACATTGCTAGCATACATTGCTAAGTGCTAAAGACTAAAATCACGAAAATAAACTGCAAGGGTTACGTTACCATGGAATGAAATCTATTGTTGATCCTAGCACCTAAGTGCTATATTTATAAGTTGGCATGCATCCTGCAATATCGCATATACGATGACATAGCGAGTGTTATGATATCAGAGTTACGATATCGTAGTTCACCAAAAATGACTTTATCACTTTATTATGCATATCTAGTTATGCATTTTCTTATTTTATTATGCACACATGCTTATATAATACTCTGTTCATGAAGCAATTATGGACCCTGATCCTACTCAGACCATATCCATTGTGACCTTTTGTCATTGAACCAGGATTTGGAGCTCATTTTTAATTATAATTAAATATTGCATAAATTAGCCTTGTTAAGGAAGTACCTTAGGATGATGTCTTACCTAAAATCTAACCTTACCAATGTGTCTAGGATGTTTAGAAATGTAGATTTTGATCCTTGGTTCACTAGAATCAAAGTTATAGTTCTTGAGATATCACATTTTATAGTTTGCTAAGATGTCGTAAAAGTGTTGCCATTTAAACATACAATTAGGTGGAGCACTTGATAAGGATCCCATAGGTTTAAACAATATTTGACTTGACATTCCAGTGTATGTGTTATGAGTGTTGGGGTACAAGGGTATTAGGGGAGAGAGAAATTAGAAAAGTGAACTTATAAAAATGTTAATGGTTGCAAAAATTAAATTTTATTTAAAAAAGGAAAAGGGAAAAAGTCAACCACGTTCACATGCATATCACATTTGATTTATATGTATGTTATATACATAACATACACATTCTATATTTTTTGCTTCTTTTTCATCAATCGCCTTTTTCTCTTCTACCTTTTTCTCTACCACTTGTTTTTTTTCCGTTGCTTGTTTTTTTGCCCTTGTTTTACAAAATCATTTTCTATCATGTTTTTCCAAAAAGATATTTTTGCCCATTTTTCTTCGTTTTGAAGCCAATTTAGGCCCAATTTCTTCTATTCTTCCCCTTAGGTTTAGACCTTAGATACATCACATTGTAGTTTCTAGAAGGGTTCAGGGTGAAACTGGTTAAGTAAAACAAAAACAAATTGAAAGCGTTAGGGATAAGAGAAAGATGCTAAAAGAATTCTGGGAGCTTTGCTAACACATGTAAGAAAGATTATTTTAGTTTCCTTTTCATGTGATTATGCTATTTTGTTGGAGATCTTATAAGAAAGATTATTTTAATTTTTTTCACATGGCTGTGCTATTTTGTTATGGATTTTCTTTTCCTCCTTTCTGCTTTCTACTCTTCTTCTATGATTTTGATTATTATGTCGAGATTTTGCTGAATTTTTGTGATTTTGGACTTATTTTTGGTATTTTAATTATTCTTGGCCTCTTTTTCTATCTCTTGGTAAATTTCTAGAATTGTGAGAACTTTGCCCAACTTGCTATGAATATTTTATGAATATTTTGGAACTGCTCATGGCATAAGCATGATTTTACGTGAATTTTGTGGAATTTTTGGCTACCATAGATTTGGCTATTATGGAAATCATTTGTGGAATTTTGGCTACCATGGATTTGGCTATTTTGAAAATCATTAGGATTTTGGAATAAAATAATAATATTTGTGTGATCATTTGTGCTTAGTTGGTAGTGGGAACCATGAATCTTTTAGATGCCCCTGTTTGCATGTAGTAGTGGAGTGTTCTTTAGTAGGACCCACCCCATGAGAATAAGCGTTATTAAATGGATTTCCTACCTTGGATTTTGATCCGCAAGTTCATGTGAGGCTATGGATTTAGTGGAGACCATGACAATGAGTAGTTGAGTCTAGTGGAGTTATGGTGAGGCATAGTCAAGACCTATCCTTTTGATGATATGTGTGCCTTGGCCATTGGGGATGTTAGTAGTGACGCTATTGCCAAGACTTGACCATGAGTGACTTGTTTGGGGTAGTGAGGTTATTCTAAGAGTTGGCAGTATGTTCTTAGGTGGCAAGGGTAACCAAGACCTAGCTTTTAGAGATGCTTAGTGAAAATACACATTCTTTAGATTTTTACTAGACAACTTTGTGATATTTTTGGACATTAAAATAATTTAAAGGATAATACGATGATAGTAATGATGTTATCCCAAGACCTAATGGTTCCCATTCGCAGTGATGGTAACCAAAACTTAGCCTTTGGAGATGCTTAGATAAAATATACATTCTTTGGATTTTTGGATTTCCTTCAAATTTTTGGATTTCTTTAGAATTTTTGAAATTATTTTGGATTTTTGGAAAATTTATAACATTTCTAGACCTTCAAACATTTTTGAATATTTCATTGGAAGCCTTTGTCTAGTTTAGAACCTAAGACTTTTGGCGTTGAATCTGTACACTCAAATGAAAAGGGGAATGTATTTTGATGCAAAGAGCCTAGAGTAGGCAGGGAATCATCAAAAGAGGGACATGAGATGAAAGGTGGAACAATTTTGCACAACATGGACCTTTTGAACTTCAATTTTTTTTTTGTAGATTTTCTATTTTTGTAAAATAGAAAGCTTTTACACTTCTTGGATATTTGAGCCATGTACCTATTTTTGTGAATAAACAATAAAGTATGAGAGATGTAAATTTGCCATTGGACCATAAGATTATAAGGATCATTTTTCATTTCAACCTGCATTATATGTTTGGGAAAAATCTAATATTATTTATTATATATTAATATTTTATTATTTAATTTAGTAAAATTAAAACGTGAATAACTTTTATGCTAAATGTCTGATTGAGATGAAATAAGTGTCGTTAGAATCATTATTTTATGATGCACCTAGGGAAATTTTTCGACATTTACCTTTTTGTGGCTATGCAAATCATAAATTTTCTCTAAATAAATTTTATTTAATTATATATACAAGGATTATTAACTTTTGTTGAGCTGTATTATTCTACTATACTTATTCTTCTAATTAATAATTTATGTCTAATTTACTACTTTCTTTTATTAATAATTGATACAAATGGTACAATACTAGTAATCTATATTAGTGATACCATAAATGATCATTGTAAAAGCATTAATGATTTATCTTTTAATAAACATTAATATTATAAGTCACACACATACATTATTACCTAAAAAACATGCTTTTTACACATAGGATTGATAACCCATTACACAATAAGAATACTAGTAAGGACACTAATAGGATCTATATTAAAGAGAATGGGAGTGGACTAATGAATCACTATCGACTGGCTACATCGACGGGCATACGTCGATGCAGCTCCATCGATGTAGCCCACTATCAATGCATGTTCATAGATGCATTGATGCATAGTCAAGTCAAGCCTATATAAATGTGTGTACCCGCCACATTTATGACATGTTAAGTCACTAGTGTAGCTGAACTTTTGTAGTTTTCTTTTCCTAGAGTTAGAATATTTTCTGAGTGCTCGTAGTAGGAATGAAAGCAAATGTATGGATCTTTATTTGAGCATCATGTACATATACATATTGATGTGAATGAAAATAAAGACGAGATTCTTAATGTTCCTTGTAGCACTTGGAATCTATTAACATTTCTTACTTGCACTTTGTTCTTTTGCACTTTATATTCTTGCCTTCATTAATTAATATATATAATAATGAACTCATAAGTACGACCACTTAGAGCATATTGTTTAACGCTTGGTAATCCTACTAGTGGCCATTTGGTATGCCCAATAATTATCACTTGATATCCCAGTAGCATTAATACGAGTTTAGGATGTGTACGACAAGTGGACGCAAATACTTGTGCAAGGATAGTTAGCCTTAGAATTGTTAGCTAGATTAGTTAATTATTAACCATTTTATCTTTTCATCCATACTTAGGCTGCAAAATATATGAAACTATATAAATATAAATATAAATAAACATCATACACCTTTACTCTGCTTAACCATACATAAGAACTTACATAAGTGAGAGTTAAGAAGATAACAATCATACTTTTCCTTCAATCACCATCTTTTTTTATAGGAGCACTTAGGAGTTAAGTCTAGGGAATTTGACCAGATCACTAGTGCATGCTTGTGATTCATATGGTTTGGCATAAGGACTACTTGCTGCTCATCGTTGGCGTTGTTGTTGGGGACTTAGTTTAGCTAAGTGTGCCAAGTAGGAAAAGATAGTGGACTTAGTTTAGCTAAGTGCGCTACGTAGGAAAAGATAGTAATATCACAAAAAGATATTGTAAGGATCATTCCATTATAAATAATTAAGGATGTAAGAGCAAGCACACTATTTTTTAGCAAATACTAACATGGCTTCTTCTTGCAAGGATGAATCTTGACTGCTTACAAGTAGAACCAATTAAAGATAGGAGGTCTAGAAAATGCCCCAAAAACTTTGCATTGTTTATAGCCATTTGGATTCTTACACTCTAGATTTCACCTTCATCCCACATCAGGACAAGTAGCTGCGATGGAGGGATATGGAAGGCAACATTATGTTCCCTCTTGATTGATTTATTCCTACCATGTTAATGAATAACCTCATTAGGCTAGGCATCAGTATATTTAATGTAGAGTATGAGGTTCAAGACCACATCTATTGGGATTATCATCCCACTAATGCCCAATGGAGGAAGGATTGACAAATGAAATCATGATAAGAGGCTTCTAAAGGCAAGAGGATCCCAACCCAGTTATTCTTACAGTAACATAAAGAAGGTGAGGACTTCTTTTTGAGCCAATCCTAATACATAGACTCTCCTCCTTTTTATGATGGAAAGATACTTAACTAGATATTGCAGTCAACTGTGGATAACTTGGGTCAAGGAAAGAATGGTTTTCAAGATCAGGGATCTCAAAAGATAACATCCACAACCATTCACCTAAAAGCATGAATAATGACAAGCATAAAGATAAAGATAAACAAAGGGATTAGGGTAGGGATCGAAGAAGAGGATTTAGTAGGCATGTGCTAGTGTTGATTCTCCTTCTTCCTTACCCTCATCACCATCCTCATTGTCTTCCTCCTCCAATTCTAATAATAGGAGCTGAGGCTAAGACAAAAGAAAGAAAAATTATGATTAGGGTAGAGATGAATGGTGGAATAGGGATGATCATAGATTCCATCAGGATAGTAGAGAATAGGGGTAAGAGCAGCAATAAGGGAAGGAGCATCCTAGAGAAAGAAGGCATAGTAAGAATCACCATAGACATCATGGCCATGACAAGGGCCACTAGGACTGTTATGACTATGATGAGCCTTTGCTGGCTACCATAAATATGTTAAACATTTCAAAGGTAGTTAGAATCTCAACTAAGCACTTGAAAGATAGTTGAATCAACCAACTAGATATGAAAATATTCCTATATTTGAGGGGGGATATAACTCAAATCCATAGAAACATCTGCAAGTCTTTCATGATGTCTATGCCTGAAAGAACATTGAAAATGAATGAAAAAAGTTGAAATTCTTCCCAATGATACTCATTAAGGAAGTTGAAAGCTAGTACCAGTCCTTAGAACCAAATCTATTCATTAATGGAGTACAATGCTAGAGCTTTTCAACAATAAGTATCAAACCTACTCCAAAGTTTCCAACTTGCAGAAGTAGATCCAAGGAAGGAAACAAGGAAATCATGAGTCCCTGGATGTGGCCTTGGGTAGGCACTATTCTCTTTTGCACCAATGCCCATGCCATGGATACTCCCAAAGGGATCAGCTGTGCCATATCATAGATGGGCTTATTAATGAAATAAGAAAAACTCTTAGGGTCTATGCTTGAGGGAGACTTTCTGAGCTACGGGTCCATCAAATCCAAAGGCTAATTAATTAGGTGGCCAAAGAAGAAAGTGAGCTTAAAAGACATGAAAGTGCAAAAGAATATAACAGGGACCTCTCCATTTGCAAGAGGGAGGTACATTTCTATGATAATGAGGAGGAGGCATCACTTGATGAAATGGTGCAGAGGAAAACCTTGTCGATAAAGAAATCTATTATCAAATTATCGACCAAGGTAGATAAGATGGGGGACTCCTAGATGGGAAGGTTCAAATAGCTCTAAAGATTACAAAGGAACAAAGAGACCAAGGGGGTAGTGGTTATGAAAGAAGGAAGAAAAAGGATACAAAATAGGGATATCATTAGAAACAAGGGTAAAGTTGCATAAATAGAGGAGGTTGTATATTCTGAAACAGATGATGATAATTGTAACATCTGCTAATATGAACATCTTAAGGGATGTTGTCTAGTGGTGTTACATTTGCAAGAATTTGGGATGTATGCTTTAAATCCTAGATTGACAAAATGACAAGCACCTTAGCGGTTGTCTTATCCACAAGGCAACTACAGGTAATAATTCCACCAACACACATATTATTTGAGTGGAGTGCCTTCTTAACCTTAGGAGCAATAGCAGTAGTGGCAACACCCACAGTCATGAGGGATGCCATCACCATGACACTAATATCCTTACAAGTAACTTGGTTCCTATGGCTACTGATGAGTGGCAAGGTACCCCTACACTGAACCATACGAATACAAGCATTTCACGCATGATCTAGTCGAACTCCATAGATGGGCTAGTTGTGGTATCTAGATAGTTACTTGTTGATTGTAGTTCGCTGTCTTCCCACTTAGACTAGTATTTACTTTGTCACGTATGGTTTAGTCCAAAGTGAGGTGTATGATGTGTTCCTAAACTAATGCTACTCTTGGAGGTGATGGAAAATAATCTTTAATTAAGCTAGGAGGAAAAGGGAGATAGAGTTAAGCTAATATGAGATAGGGAGAGAGAATCTAAGCTAGCCTAAGTGTGATGAGCATCCATTCCTTAATCATTCGTACACATCTTGGACCTTGTGCATGACTACCATTGGGATTACCAAGCGTAGATCCTAGGTACGCTACTGGGTTACCAAGTAGTCATACTTAAATGCTTGTGATTAAGTCATACTCATTCCGCGTTTAAGGAGTTTAGGATGAAGAGATGTTAACTACGAAAATAATAATTAATAATAACAATTAAACAATTAAACTAAGTGAATGCTGTAGTGATGAAGTAATCTCAATCTTTATTTTCGGCCATGTGCGTGTCCAAGTACATGATAGTCGAATAAAGGATGTCGTACAATTACAATCATCACACTGGGGGAATGCACTGAGAAAGAGGGTTGAGAGGAAAATGACAAAAAGATCTTGCTCTAAACTTGACTCCTAAAAACTGACTAAAAGACTCCTTCCCTGTGTGCCTACATGTGTATTTATAAGCCCACATAGGAACCACAATATTGCATATCCGATATTATTGCTGGATGCGATATCGCGTACTTGATGAACCATGATTCATCATACCCCCACGACTGAATGAAGACTCATCCTTGAGTTAGAATGAGAACAAGTTCCATTGATTACATAGTGGATAGAGCGAAGAACTCAATAGAACAAAATTGGACACAACACAAAAAATGAAAAATTCCTAAAATTACAAAATTGGATGGAATTCATGTGGTTCTTGGTGGCGATGGCTCCTCCATGGGTTGCTTTCCCTTGTCTTTTGCTCCAGGTCTTAGGATGTGATGATGTTGAAGTAGTGCCTAGAGTTTTTCCTCTTCAATTCGGGGATCCTGTGCCATCCATGCTGATGCTCCAATGTTTGATAGTGTTAGCACCTCCCATGGGCATGGTAGTTGCAGAAACATTATGTTTGCCTTGACATACTAGGCCGCAAACAACCATCATTCCTCCTCGTAGGCTCTGGCTTTGTCTCTATATTCTTGAAAATATGTAGGTCATTGAGCCAAGTCTGTTGCGACATCTTTTTATCCTTGGTAGCTTGCTTTAACCACCTCCAATTTTGAATTTGCGACTTCTAGCTTCTGCAACATGTTCTCGTGGTTTGCAAATTCTGCTTTATATTTGGCATAGGTGGTGGCTACCTACTTCTCGAGCTCTGTCCTTGAGGGCTCTGCTATCAACATGGCTAGATTGGTATATCGTAGATTTGCCAATTCCATGTACTCCATAAGATCTTGAATCTGTAGGTCCTGACTCTTAAGTCCCACCTGGTGGACAAATGCATATGTGTCCAATATGGCCCGCCAATTAGTATGTGGTGCACTGAAAGCATTTATGTGGGCCTTGGACATATGGATCTCCTTTTCAATGATTTGTTTGTACATCCCCACCTGGTCTCAGAAGTGCTCTTTTAACTTTTTGTGCTACTTGGCCTCGTTCTACCCCACGCTTATTTCGATGGCCATCTTCTGACAGATGGCATGTACCTCCTCCATTGAGAGGGTTTGATTTTCCCTGGCCAAATGGTTCATGTCCTGATTGATCCTGATTAGCTATTCTTGTAGTCATTGAAAATGTTCTTCAAGAACATTCTTCTATTTCTCCACAGAGGTCAACCAAAGATTATCAGCAACAAGCTGTTTATTTTCTTCTTGTAAGGCCTTGAGTGCATTGGCGTGCGTGTAAGTTTGCATCTGTGCCATGGAGACATTCTAGTCGGCCTTCTCTTTTTCCTTTGCACCTTTTTATTTTCTGCCCGCAATTTGTTGAGTTGGTCCATCTTGAAGGTGTCCAGCTGGTTTGTGGGAATGAATTGAGAGGGATCCCGCTGCGCTGCTTGTAGGGTTATGAGCCTTTCTTGTAGTCTTGCAACTTCTGCTTCTGTGTGCTCGACACTAATTTCTGTCATGACCAGCTTCCCTTTAGTAGAGATGAGGTCTAATTGTGCTGTTGTAACATCTTATGGGATGTCAAACAAGGATGTAATTACTTGTCTTGTTTACAATAATCGATCAAGCACATCCTCATGCTCTGCAGGAATCATTGAGGAACCGGCCAGAGTTTGAGCATCCCGTGCTCCTATGAAATCTGCCGGTGGCACAACAGGGATGTTAAAAGATTCCTTAATATGATTCATGACCACCTCTGTGGCTCCAGCTACATCCTGGTGTTGCATGACCACCACTGTGGCTCCTTCACTATTTTCTAGTTGCACCTGAAAGGATGCAGCATTCCCTAAAATCTGTTGGAACCAATGACTCTCCTCTTCTCTTGTTTGAATGGACACCTCGCCCCTTGCATGATCTACAGAGACAGTGAGCCATACGATATCATCGATGACATGGAAGAGATTTGCATCATCACGACTTCCCCAACTGATTGTCTCAACGATGGCCCTGAGATGGCTCATCTATGATCAGTAGTCCTACAGTAGTGGCGGTTGATCTCGCTGGCTTGTACTAGGCCTTGCTTTTTGCTATTGATTGGGTCCCGTGCTTGGAGGTTGGTTGGGCTCTACAAGTTGGATTACAGTGGGTCCCACCGTCTGTGCTTGCTCTTGTTTTAGCCACAGCATCTCACCAGCAATCTTCCTTGCAGCTAGTGGCTTTAGTAGTTCAGCGTATGAAGCATTTTGGGCTTTTCTAAGGACATCATTGGTGTATCCTCAAATACCAACATGCTTGCACAGCTTCCTGATGAGACAAGGGAAGGGCAACGTAAACTTCCCTGTCTTACATTCCCCAAATCACCTTACAATCTCCATGAAATATAAATGAGGTAGGTTAGCATTAACCTTTCCCATCAATATCACACATCCTCTTGCCACATATGTTGAAATTCTATTTAGTCCTTTTGTGGGGAAGATGTGATAAGTTCCGATTTTAAATTAGATCTTCTTTACTGTACGCCCTGTCTAACCAAACTTGTTGTGCATTAGCATCAGAGTGGGTGGACAGACGAGCAATCTTTGGCCCTATATTTGGAAGGTTTAACACTTCTAAAATGGCTTGGATAGAAAAATCAATAGATACACCACAAATGTTAATTATGGTGCCTTCTTCTTTATTGTGCCAGAATTGGTATGTTTCTCCTAAGTACTAGACATCGCTTTTGGAGAGGATAGGCTATAAGGAAGACCCCTTGAGGTGGTCCCTAACGCCTTTGGGAGCAAATTTTGTGAAAAGTCTAAAGTTCAATTCCACGATCACTACAGCTGATGTGGACCTCTCATGGATGGCCTGGACACATTTTGGGGGCAATGTGAGGTGTCGTCCCTGTTCAAGCATTGCAACAACTCCACCTTCTGCCTGTCTTGATTGCATAGTGGCAAGGTCTTCTTGATGGATACTGAACGATTGCTCCTCCTGCTTTGCATGTTGTTCAACAGGCATTTGCCCTCTACCTCTCCTGGGTTACTTAAACACATCTTGCAAGGGACCTTCTTGTTGTGCATGCTTTGGGGCCATTTGTAATCACACAGGGCCAATTATTAGTAAGGTTGCTTACCAAAGTTAAGTTATACCTTACTTCCTGCCTTAATGAGTTAATTCTGATTCTGTGTGATTTTAAAGTTTAAAGTTAAGAGTTTTTATGGAAATGTTCCCACAATATTTTAATATTTGTTCCACCTTGCTTAGGTGGTTTCAGAGTTTAATTTTTTGGTATAGGTAAGGAGATGAAATTGTTCTTGGCACATGTTTATTATTATTTTTATAACTAATTACTCTTAATAGTGTCCTTCGGGCGATGATGAATTTCAAAAAAATTTATGTGCAATTTGATGTGTACCCCTTCCCCACGACTAAGCTAAACACTCCAGGTTCAAGTAGGTTCAGGTGGAATGAAAATAGAAGCACTAGTGAGCGAGTTATGGTTATCGAAGCAAGAGATGTGCAATCGCAAGTCATAGAAGAAAATTTGAAAAATTTCCCCCACATGAACAGTTGCAAATGATGGTGACAAGTATGGGGGTCCATATATTTATATATTTTAAGGATGCGATATCGCGTACCTGCTAGCGGGGACCCGATACGGCATCAAAAAAATTTACAAAAGTTTTTTAAATTTTTTTGAAATTCTAAGGTATAATCTGAGGACATGTAGATCAATGTAAAAGGGTCCAGGGTAATACAACCAATTCTGAAGGCACCAAGATTAGAATGGTGTAAAATCTAATAATGAAAATCATGAAGAGTAGGGGAAAAAGGATATGTGTTAACTCATAGGAACATTTGAACTGGAAGTATAATATGGGAAAGAAGAATTGTTGGTAATACTTAGAGGATACTGAATGATGTGCAATAGATGTGTTATAAGTGCAATTACACGGATTATGCAAGTGGGTCCTCCCCTAGAATAACATTATTTTTTCCTTGATTGAGTGCCTTTTGATTACTCTTACTCCTATTTTTCATTAGATCTACAAGGATCTTAGTACAACCAAGCTGCATGATAACTCCCATAGATGTCACCAAAGAGAATCCACAAGTCCCCTTGATGTCACACCCTGGCCATTCCTTCTTGGTCCATCATTCTTCACTCTGGGCTTAATAACACAAGGTTACTTTAAGTTTTAATGATATCAAGAATATCATTGGACCCAGAGTAGAACCTCTTATTAATAGAATGGGTGAATGGATGTTGTGGGTTTGTTGTCCAAATAATTAGTCACCTGAGACTTGATAGCATAGAACAACACCTGAACCAATGAGTCACATGAGTGTTTTATTCGTAGATGAGATTACTCACAAAAAGATAAAAAGATAAAAAGATAAAAAGACAAAAAGACAATAAGTTGAAAAGTGAAAAACTAAAAAACAAAAATTTCAAAATTAAAGAAAATGAAAAAATATTTATTAATCCTGCTTGTTATTAGAATGGGGGGTATCCCCCATAACTAAATGGTTGAGTATGGCGAGGATTAATAAATGAAAAGTTGGGATCCTTGCATGTTGAAATGTTAGGACTCGATCATACTTACCCCATTGGGGTTCACACACATGATTATAGTAAACATAGTGGGGCAATTTATAAGATGTAGTCAATTGATGAGCGGTTGACCCACTATGGCACCCATGATCGTAAGATGGTATGCAAGGATCGATTTGTCTCCCTTGGTGGCTATATCCATTGGGCCATATGGTTGTTGGAGTATTTGTTGATGGCCCAAAGGAAGTAACATGAGGTGTTGGGTTCGAGAAGGGAGCTGCACCATAGTGTTGAACTTGTGCTAAGTTGGAAGGTGCAGTGGCCTCAAAAGTGTGCTATCCCTTCTTACGGTCATGCCTAAAGAAGGGATGCCTATAATGTTGTGAAGGATTCCCACTGCTATTGACAGTGCCGTACAAGTAACATTCGTGGGTTGGTGCGGTGGCACAAAACCCTTTGGAACACTTGGTGGGGATGTAGAAGGAGGTGAAGGATGAAAATTTTGAAATTGAGGAGAAGTGTAAGGTATCCAAGGTGGTGGTTGTGTTGGAGAGGATATTGGTTGATAGTATTGGGGAGAATGATAATAATGTGGTGAGATAGAGGATGTTGACCTAGTTGGGGAAACAAGATGTTGGACTTGATAAGGACTTAGATTCGGATGGTATGAAGGGTGTAACCAATTTGAGGGTGGCCTCCCCCATGATTGGGATTGTTGCCACTATGATCAAACACAGTATCTCTGTACGAACTCTAGATGTAACATTCTTCACCAATGCTCTTGTAAATGTGACAAGATTGGACATTGGCCCTTGGGGTGATTGTACAGGCAAATGTTGCATTAATACGTATGATTAGCAGTTGAGCTCTTATTTTTTTCAACCCTTCTTTCTGATTGTCTAAGGGTATTTTGTCCTACTTCTTGGTTTGTCATGACTCTATCTCCAATAATATTGGCATATTCTCCACATTTTTTATGCATCCATTCCATCATCTTATTAATCTTTGCCTCAATTTCATCCAATGATTGTAGTACTGGCAAAGATGGTTCCACCTCTTTAAGGTGAGTTGATTTCTCCTCTTTCAGATTATGGACCTTTGTTAATGTATGATTTTGGTCCCGTTGAGATTTTTCAACATTCTCCCATCTAGCCATTTCTCCTTCTTCTTTTGCTATCCGTTTGATAAGCTCTTAAAATTAATGGGTTCGTAGCTTGTATAGTTGACCTTTGGCATACATTCCTAGGGTCTCCCTTGTTTCATTACGGAGCCCATCAATAATATGGTACATTAGCCTCTCCTTGGAGAACTCATGGCCTGGGCAGTTGTTTAACAATGCATAATATCTTTCTAAGGCCATGTCCAAGGGTTCATGTTGCGCTTGTTTCCACTCTTGGATTTGTTTCCTCAAGGTTGACACTCTTGCATAAGTTTGATATCTTTTGTTGAAGAGTTCTACCATTGTTGGCCAACGTTGGATTGATTTTGGTTTTAAAGACCTATACCATACTTTTGTGTGGCCAACGAGTGTCATAGGAAAGAGCTTATGTTTTTGCCATCCATTATCGATGTTGTTCCATGCATAGACATCGTAGAAGGCTTGTAAATGTTGTTGCAGATCTAAATCGTAGCCTCCTAAAAACTTAGGAAAGTTGTTTAAGTCAAGCCTGGGTAGATGGCTTTCCTTACGATGCCTTCAGATATTCAAACAGCTTCTTGTATTTCTGTTAGGCTTGTAGTGGTTAGTAGGGGTTCATCATCACTAGGTATGTTATGGATTCATGAGTTGGGACGATGTTGTCTTCGTTTATGTTTATAGGAAATCCCTACATCAGATTGGGTACTCCAAACTTCATCTTCATTAGCGTATAATTTGTTGGTTCTCCAATGAATTGCCCTACTGGTTGTTACGTTATCATAATCTTGTGAGAGGGACATTGTGTGTGAATTTGTGTGTGACTTAATTGAAATTAATTTCTTTTCTAAAAGATGTATCATGAATACTTTGTTACAGTGATCTTGTATGATGCAACTAACCTAAATAACTAGCACCATCCCTGGCAATGGCACCAATGATGAGTGGCAAGGTACCCCTATACTCAACCATACGAATACGAGCGTTTCACGCATAATCCAGTCGAACTCCACAGACGGGCTAGTTGTGGTATCTAGATAGTTACTTATTGATCGTAGTTCACTATCTTCCCACTTGGACCAGTATTTGCTTTGTCATGTATGGTTTAGTCCAAAGTGAGGTGTATGATGTGTTCCTAAACTAATGCTACTCTTGGAGGCGATGAAAAATAATCTTTAATTAAGCTAGGAGGAAAAGGAAGAGAGAGTTAAGCTAATATGAGATAGGGAGAGAGAATCTAAGCTAGCATAAATGCAATGAGCATCCGTTCCTTAATCATCCATACACATCTTGGACCTTGTGCACGACTACCACTGGGATTACTAAGTGTAGATCCTAGGTACGCTACTAGGCTACCAAGTAGTCACACTTAAATGCTCGTGATTAAGTCATACTCATTCCACGTTTAAAGAGTTTAGAGTGAAGAGATGTTAACTATGAAAATAATAATTAATAATAAAAATTAAAAAATTAAACTAAGTGAATGTTGCAATGATGAAGTAACCTTGATCTTTATTTCTAGTCATGTGCGTGTCCAAGTACGTCACACTTGAATAAAGGATGCCGTACAATTACAATCATCACACTGGGGGCATGCACTGAGAGAGAGGGTTGAGAGGAAAATGATAAAAAGATCCTACTCTAAACTTGAATCCTAAAAATTGACTAAAAGACTCCTTCCCCATGTGCCTACATGTGTATTTATAGGCCCAAGATGTGATATCACGTACTCGATATTGCAACCCAATGAACCATGATTCATTAGCTACTATGTCCAGTAGCCTGTATCTCTACATGGCTCCTCTAGAAATAACTCTTTTTCTTACCACTACTACCCTCTAAAATTATATAGAGCACCTTGTCCAAGGAGGGAGTCTTGTTTTCCTTTTTATCCTCCTTAACACTCATTAACTTCTCCTTAAAACTCATTAACTTCTACACCACAACTGACCACACCTTTGCCACCTACTCCATCTATGCAAGGTGAAATTCTTGGACAACCACAATAAAGAAATGCTATGAGGGTAGTGAATCTATAGCTAGATATCCATTTAAGTGGTCCTAAATCCAAGCCTTGTAAAAGGCCATTTTTCAAGACCAGCAGCTCCATGAAGCCCTCATAAATATGTGGTTGATAACGTTGTTGCTTATACCTCTGAAAATCTTTTCGAGCCATCTTCAAAGCCGCATATCCCCAAATCCATACTGTCATGTTGATCCATATGGTCATAGATTGGATAAAGATTTGCCACCTGCCCAAGAAGCAATCTAATCCTAAGAGCCCCCTCATCTATTTATAGATCGCATGAAATAAACTATGTAAGATTCTTCTGGATTCAAGTTTTGGAGTCAACCTAATTTTCCAAGAAATGTACAAGGATTGGAACCTACCTCTTTTGAAAAAGAGCAATATTAGATGAGAGCTAGAAAATCAATCCATCACTGTTCCTTTGGAATTAGTGGAGGAAATTATGACCACCATTTATGGATGGTCATGTCTTGCTGATTTCTTGGTGATCCATGTGGAGAATTGCAAAGGGGACTTCCCTATCATCATGGGAAGGGCATGGTTAAGCATAATAGATACAAGAATAAGGATTTGAGATCTTTCCTTAGATATTTTCAAGAAAAATGAATTTGGAAAAGTGGAGAAAAAGAGAGTTCCATGTATCACATACTAGCTGAGAGCCTTACTAGTACCTATATTGAAAGCATGGATAAAATGGAGGAACTCCATCACCAACTCTCCAATGTGGAAAGTGAAATGAATTGTGGAGAGGTGGAGATCCTTGATAACTTCTTGCAAGAGCCCCTTGAATTTAAGGCTTTACCGATAAACATGGAATATGCTTTTCTCAATAATGGTAAGTCGATGATTATTAATGCTAGACTTGCTCCTAAACAAAAACAAAGATTGTTGAAAGTGATTAACAACTGGTCAACAACCTTTACTTGGTCATATAATGAGTTGATAGGAATAGATCCTCAGATATGCTAGCATCGTATTTACATAGACTTTTCCATCAAGCCAAAGAGGCAACCATAATAACGATTGAACCCCAAGCTCAGGAAAATTGTCAAGAAGGAGATTGGGTAACTCCTTAAATTTGGGTTCATTTACCTGATTATGGATAGCGAATGATGTAGCCCACTCATTATGGTTCCAAAGGAAGGAGAAAAATTGAGAGTTTGCATAGAATTTCAGTAGTTGAATATGATGACATACAAAGATCACTTTTTGTTGTCATTTCTAGACCAAGTGTTGGACACCATAGTAGGGCACCACTATTACAGCTTCTTGGATGGTTATAATGGCTATAACCAAATCCAGATAGCACCAGAAGACTAGGCCAAGACTAGATTCATAAGTACTTTGGGGACTTTTACATATAGAAAGATGCTCTTTGGCCTATGTCATGCTCATGCCACATTTCAATGGTTGGTCCTTAGCATCTTTCAATAACCAATTTGGTAGCGGTAAGGTACCCATACATCCAAGCATACGAATCACTAAGGCATTTACGTGTGATCCAGTTGAATTTCGTGGACCTGTAGTTCTCTAGTACACTAGCTCTTCTAGGAAGTAAAATGGGCATTGAGAACGTTTGTTGTCTTCCCAACTACACTTGTGAAGCTCAGGGGTATGGTTTAAGTGTAATTAAGGTACATGATTTTTCTTATGTTATGTTTTATAATTTTAATTACCTATAATAAGAATGAAAGGTAGAGTAATTTAAGATCTAATTCATCTACTACCTAGCTAGCCTAACACAAGTAACCACCACTTTCCTAGCCACATCTTGAACACATATAGTGTTGTTGGGCTACCAAACGTAAGCATTGTTGGGTTACCAAGTACTATATGTATTCTCGAAGTGGTTGTGCTTATGTTCATTAACAATTAGAAATTAAATGCTTAATTGAAATGCAGTAAAGTAAAGTACATTAAAAGAAACATTAAGCTATTCTCAGTGCTGCAAGGATTGTCAAAGAGTTCATTTTTATTCCTGTCACACTACTATGCTCAGGTACATTAGTGTTTGAACAAAGAATTGTACACACTTAGACTCCTTCTACAGGAACTTAGAAAATATTCTAACTTTGGAGAAAATAAACTATAAGAGCCTTACTAATTTGACTAAAAAATGACCAAAAATTGACTACCAAATTGGGAGTGTAGGCACTATATTTATAGGTCAAAGTATACCCCCAGATGTTGGATACCCAATTTCGCATCAAGACCCCGATGTCGGATGCCTAACATCAGAGCAGATGAAGAAACATGTTTCATCAAGGAGATTGGGTAATGCCTTAAAGTGGGATTCATTTACCTAATTGTGGATAGTGAATGATGTAACCCACTTGTTAGGGTTCCAAGGAAAGGAGGAAAATTGAGAGTCTACATAGAATTTTAGTAGTTGAATATGATGACATACAAAGATCACTTTTTGATGTCATTTTTGGATCAAGTGTTGGACACCATAGTAGGGCACTACTGTTACAGGTTCCTAGATGGTTATAATGGCTATAACCAAATCCAGATAGCACCAGAGGACTAGGCAAAGACTAGATTCACAAGTACTTGGGGGACTTTTACATATAGAAATATGCTCTTTGGCCTATGTAATGCTCATGCCACATTTCAATGGTTGGTCCTCAGCATCTTTCAATAACCAATTTGGTACTAGGGTAGAGGTATTTATGGATGAATTCTCTACCTATGGGGATACATTTGAGCAAGCCTTAGATCACTTTGAGCATGTAGTTCAAAGATGTGTGGAGACCAATTTGAGGCTCAACTGGCAAAGGAACTATTTGATGGTCCAAGAAGGCATTGTCTTGGGGCATAGAATTTCCAACAAAGGGATTGAGGTGGACCTAGAAAAAGTATAGGTGATCCAAGGAATCACTAGGCAACCAGAAATGGTAAAAGATGCATGGTCATTCCTTGGTTACACTAGTTATTATAGGTGCTTCATCAAGAACTTCTCAAAAATTGCCAAACCATTAGTGTAGTTGACAAAGAAGGATGCATCATTCACCTAGACTAAGAAATGTGAGAACACATTTTAGTAGTTAAAATAGAAGCTCATAGAAACTTCAACTCTATGGGTACCTGATTGGTCTAAGTCATTCCACGTCATGATTGATGCATCCAATTATGCTCTAGGGACTATGCTTACATAATTCCATGATTAAAAATGTCCTTCCTAGATTCGTTGTGGAAGCCAAAGCATTGTGGGGGCATAATTAAACTACACCACCATTGAAAGGGAGCTAATGGTAGTGGTGTATGCCTTAGAAAAATTCAAGCACTATGTACTTGAATATCTAGTTTCTGTGCACACAGACTATAGTGCTATACGATTCCTCATGAATAAACCAATGGTGAGCCCCTATATCATATGGTGACTAGTGATTATTTAGAAGTTTGACCTTATGATGGTAGATAGAAAGGGGAACAAGAATGTGGTTGCTAATCAACCTTCTTAGTTGAGATGGAATAACAAAGAGGATGAAGCACCATCATCTGATTAGTTTCTAGATGCACTTCTCTTTGGTGAAGCTTTTGAAGTTGAAAATCCCAAAGATTCCAACTGGTATGATCACATCCTCTCCTACCTACTCACTCAAGAGCTACCACATGAATGGAACAATAGGAAGAAATAACAATTTTTGTATTAGGCCAAACATTACATGGAAATGAAGGGCAACTCTACAAGAGTTGTGATGATGGCTTGGTATGATGGTGTGTACTTGATGCAGATCAACTTTGAGTCCTTTGGGACACTAATGAAGTTTTTTGTGGGAGCCACTATGCAGGGAGGAGGATAGTTATTAAAATCCTCATGGCAAGGTATTACTAGTAAACAATCTTGAGGGACATCCATCACTTCTTTCATTTGTGTGATAGATGCTAAAGAGATGAAGGGATGACTGTGCAGATGAAAGGGCCCCAATAGTGGATCCAACCACTAGAGCCTTTCGATCTTTGGTGTGTTGACTTCATGGGGCCCATGAACTCTATGTCTAATGGAAAGGTGTATACCATCATTGCTATTGACTACTACAGTAAGTGAGCTGGAGTTGCCTTTATCACTAACTATTCATGTTTGACGATGGCACGATTTGTAAAACAAAATGTTGTAAATAGGTTTGGTATGCCAAGGGCACTAATTTATGATAATGAAACATATTTTATAGGTGCCACTTTTTGGAAACTTATGCAACACTTGTGGCTAGAGCTCAAACTCACAACTCCATATCACACAAAGCTAATTGTCAAGCAAAGATCACTAATATGGAAATAACAAAGATACTAACATGCACAGTTAGTAAATATAGGAAAGGTTAGAGCACCAAACTCAACGATGCTCTTTGAGCTTATCATTCAACATAGAAACTTCCTATCAGTTATTCCCCTATGAGTTAGTCTACAGGAAACTCCCAACTCTTCCTATCTAAACAAAGCTTCGTACACTTTCAACGACCTATGAACTTAACTTTGATTTAAGTCTAGCCTAAAGAGAATGGTTAATGAACTTAAATGTGTTGGATGAAAATTAGGTAGTGGCCCTATCCTTGAATGAAGTACACAAGGCACATAACAAATAATGACATGACCTAAACATAAGAAAAGTTAAATTTCAACCAGAAGATAAGGTTGTCTACTAGAACCCCATGCATGTACATCAATGTACAAAATTGCAAACACTATGGAAGGGACCTTATATTATACATGCAACTTTTCCATCTAGGACCATTATGATTTACCACCCTACCAACCCATACAAATGGTTATTGGTCAACATGCAACAAGTCAAATCTTTCCCAGAATCAAGAGTAACCAATGGCAACAACACTGTAATCAATGGCCAAGCGTATTCTATTTTTTGGATCTCCTTCTTCCACCTTAGTAATGGGGGAGATGGTCATTGATGCTAAGCTCTTGTAATGGCTCCTTAGTTTTTTAAATTTTTTGTTTTATGCTATTCTTCATATGTTTTCCATTTTCTTAAGTATTTTTCCCTTTCTTTTATATATTTTTCCTTATTTGAGTATTCTTACATGTATTTTCTTCTTTATATCCATAAGGGTTTGGTGCCCGATACGGTTGCTAATTATTGAAAGTTCAATTGAACTCTATAGTCTAAATTGATTATTTAATGATTGGATTTCATCTTTGAATTATGAAATCGATTAATAAAACATTTATTTTCTTATGGTATTAGGGGATGAGCTCATATCATCCATCCATTCCACTTAACTCCTTGATGTTCTTTCATCTTTGTTGTATGAAGTCATTTCTTAATTAGGACTTATAAAAAGAATTCATGACCTTGATACTTAATGGACTTGGAACAAATCAAGTAGAATTGATAAGGTTGTGGCTTCAAGGGGACTTTTCACCTTTGGTACCTACCTATCTTCTTGAGTTTTATGGGTATTCTAATCAATTCCTCACCATTCCTAATGTTGACCATTAATAGGAAGAATGTCTTTGCATGGTATGGCTTCCATTCAAAAAAAAAAAAAACATGGGAATTCAAAGCAGACCCCTAAGACAAAATAATGGGCTACAAGCACTAGTTATGGGGTTGGAAAGACATCTTACCTATGCTTGAAGGTACCCCTCTAACTAAGGCCCTTCCTAACTTCCTCCTTCTCTTTTCTTCTCTATCTGGAATGGCGGATGATCTTTTTGAGTGTTCATGAACTTTGAAGGTCGAATGATTGAAATCTGCCAATGGAAATCCACTAGACATGGATGGACTTGGTTCAACTAAGGAAGGAATAATATTAGGTCATATTAATTACACATTTCATAAGGGCTTCATGTGACTAGGATGCGAGACTTCATTACCACTCTTTCTCATTTCCATCATTCAAACTATTGCAATCCATCACCTCAGTGCCTCCTATCATGGCTAATTAATGTGTTTCTTTTGGTATGTCCTAATTCCTTGGTGATTTCTTATGTGGATTCAACTTTTAATGATTCATGACCATTAATCATCCTTAGTGCCTATGGGCTCCTAGGTATGAGGACATGCAAGGGCATATGCCTACTATGGGAAGGACCCACTTGCATCCTCTTTGGCCTGAATTTGTTAAACTTCTTATCCCTTAGTCATGTTGTTTTCAATTCCATTATTATATATAAGAGACATTGAGTTTTTCACTCCTTGGAAATATAATTTTCTCCAAATCTTCTTTCCCAAACCAATTTCAAGCCCTCTTCCATGATTTATAATCATTCTAAGCTTTTTTGTCTTCCTTTGAACTTTAGTTTCATCATAAAACTCTTCTGTAATACTAGGTGATGAAGTGTTTGATGGTCACTGCATCTACTAGGCCGCGTATACGGGACCCTGTATACGCGGCCTTGTCGACAGATCCTTCCATGCGTCGACGTGGCCCTGTTTATGCGAAACCTTTTTTGGCCTATAAATAAGAGGGCTTCCACCTCTCTTAGGTACCTTTTTGTCAATTGTAGCGAAGCTCTTGTAGTTTTTTTCCGCAAGAGTTAGAATATTTTCCAAGTGCCCGCAGTGGGTGTAAGAATGGTGTCCAGCTCTTTATTCGAGCGCTGATGTATCTGAGCCCATTGGCGTGAACGGTAATAAAGATGAGCTTTCAAGCATTTCTTACAGCATTTGGACTTAGTTATTTAATGCATTCAATAGTTTAATACTTTTATGCTTTGATAATTACTTAAGTTTCTCTTATCATTAGTTTAATCGTTATCGCTCATTCATAGTTCATAGAAACCATAAGTACGACCATCTCGAACGTAAACCCAACGCTTGGTAACCTAGTGATGCTTAACGTCTAGTAACCCAATAGTGGTTAGGGGATGCTCAGGACATGCTCGGAAGAAGGGATCAAATACTTATGCTAGGAATAGTTAAGATATAGATTAGGATAATTATAGATTATATAATATTTCATTTCTTACTTTCCATACCTTATTTAGATGCCAAAAGATAAAGTAAAAAGGCATAAAAATCAATTGCCTCAATCTCACTTAACCATCGCCACTAGATACTCACAAGTGGGGTTGAGAAGACAATGAACGTTCTAACCAAGGGTTTTGTTGGTTGAGGGTCTAGTGTATGTTAAGGGCTCATAGTCTATGGAATTCGACTGAGTCATGTGTGAATTCACGTGATTCGCATGGTTGGGCGTAGGGGTACCTAGCCGCTCATCATTGGCACCGTTGCTGGGGACTGTTAGTCTTACATGCATCATCTAACCTTAGCAAAATTATCATTCACGTTGTTGGAACGGACCAAGGATTGTAAAATTTATGCATGCTAGGTAGATTAAAGTAAAAAGTAAGGTACGCCGAGTAAATGGATCATCTAACATCCAAAATGTCTTCTCACAGGCAAGATGTATCCAACCCACCGGTGCCACAAGAATGTCGAGTGGTATAGAAGCATCCCGATGAATATGTCCCTGTCTTCACATCCATCCTACATCAGGATGAGCATCTGCGATGGTGGGAGATGGAAGATAGCATCATACTACCACTTGACCGATCAGCTCTTGGAATGCTGTACCACAATCTTGCTAGACTAGGCATCCAGGACCGCGATATGGAGTACATCATGGAGGACCATGACTACTAGGACTATCGTTCCACTGAGGCCCAATGAGCATGAGATCAGCAGTAGGCAGAACGATATGAACACATGAAGGGAAAAAAATTCAGTAATCCCTTATTTTTGCAAGGGCTGTAGGATGATGGGGAACCTATCTTTCATGATTCCCACTCGACTGAACTTCCTTTGGGGCAGTAGGTCCTCCAGTCCATTATTCAGAACAAGACACCAAGTGATCAAGATCCCCGAGGGGATGGAGGATCACGTGGGAAAAGTCACGACTCAGGCAAGGATGGATAGGATGATCGAGGCCATCATCAGAGTAGGGGGGGAGATTGACACCGGAGCGGTCGCAAATCCTCTCCTTCTTCTCCATCATCTCGCTCCCCTCTACTATCACCCAGTTTAGACTCTGATCATAATTGTGATAGAAAGGAGCGAGGAGATGGTGTTTGTAAGGACTGAAGGGACTAGCGTGGGGAAATGCGTGACCAATCACGTGAAGCTCACCATCATGAAAGGAGGGGTAATTGAAATTATCGTAGAAATCATGGTGCCCAATAGGATTATGACTCGGATGAGCCATTGTTGGCTACTTGGAGTATGCTCCATATTGCCGAGGCAGTTCAGATACCTAGCAGGCATGTGAAAGACAGCTAGATCAAATGCATTGACATGAACAACATCTCTACATTTGAAGGGGGATATAATTGCAATCTACAAACCCACCTACAAGCGTTCCATGATGCTTGCACCCTGCAGAATATTGATAATGATTGGCAGAAGCTTAAGTTGTTCCCTCGCACACTCATCAAGGAAGCAGAAAGCTGGTATCGGTCTTTGGAACTAGAATCAATCCGTAGATGGAGTATGATGCTTGAGATTTTCAATGAAAAATATCAAATGTACTCCAAAGTGGTGAATCTGCGATGTTAAATCTAAGGCTGGAAGCAAGGGAATCATGAACCCTTGGATGCAGCCATGAGCAGGTACTATTCATTATTACATTGGTGCCTTGGTCATGGCTACTCTCAGCGGGCATAGCTTTGCCATATCATTGATGGACTCTACTTTGAAACAAGAAAGACCCTTGGTGTGTACACCCAGGGATGATTATTAGAACTAAGGGTCCATCAACTGCAGCGCGTCATTGAGCAAGTAGCCAAAGAATAGGGGGAACTTAAAAAGAAGGAGTGCAGAAGAGTTCAATCGGGATCCTTCCCTTAGAAAGAGGGAAGTCCAATTTTGCAAAGATGAGGAGGAATCACCACTGGAAGCAACGGTGAACCAAAAAACCTTGCCCTTACAAAAGTTTGCATCTAAAATATTGGCAAAGGTTGATAAGATGTGGGACTCTTTGGATGAAAAATTTCAAAGTGTGCTAAAAATTACTGAAGAGTCCAGAGAGCAATGGAATGATCATGATCAGCATAGGAGGAAGGAAGCTGAACATGCCCAACATAAGGGTAAGGTTAAATTGGCTGTAGTAGAACAGGTTGTAGACTCAGACATGAAGGAGGATGATGAATGTGGCATATGCTAATACAAACATCCTAAGGGGTGTTGTCCTGTGGTGTCACATCTCCAAGAGTTTGGGGTGTACGCATTGAATCCTCGCTTGGCGATGAGGCAAACAGCTCAAAGGTTGCCTTACCCACAAGGAAATCCCAGGCAGTTCCACCAGTAGCAGCAAGGATATTATCCAAGTGGAGTGCCACCGCAACCTTATGAGCTCTTCCAGTAGTGGCAGCACCCACAAGCATGGGGAATGCCACCTCCAAGGCAGTAGTACCCTTATCGACAGTGGGATCCCTATGGGTACTATGTTCAATAACTAGTCTCTCCACGGGACTCTTCTAGTCACACCACATTTTAGAATTATTACCACACCCAAGAATATTTCAGACCACAATCTCCATCACCCAGGGGGGAAAGCCCACATCTCTAATATCCTCCATCACCTTCTCCTACCACTTCTTCTCCACAAAATCCCACTCAGCTACCACCTGCTCCACCTATGCAGGGGGAAATCCCACCACAGCCATAGTAATGCAATGTTGCAAGGGTTGTCAACATACAACCGACTCCTCAGTCGAGTGGACCAGAAGCCAAGCCATGGAAATGTTCCTTCTTTCGACCCAATAATGTACGCACACCCTCACACCCACCTGTGGTTGGTGCCTCTGAACCTCAAATTGCCTCCACTGTTTCACCTCTCGAGCAGCCTTCAACCCAAATGCCCTCCAATGTACAAATGGTCATGCTGACACACGCAGTGATCGACTGGATAAAGGTAGGTCACCTTCCCCAGAAATTGATTGATCTGGGAAGTCCCCTCATCCATCTTCAGGTGGTAGGAAATGAGCCCTATAAAGCTCTTCTAGACTCGGGGTTAGGAGTCAATTTGATCTCACATGACATGTACAAGAATTGGAACTTGCCCCCGTTAAAGAAGAGTAACATTTGGCTCGAATTAGCAGACCAATCCATCATTGTTCCCTTGGGATTGGTAGAAGACATTGTGACCACCATTTGCAGGTGGTCTTATCCTGCTAATTTCCTTGTCATCCATGTAGAGAATTGTAAGGAGAACTTTCTTATCATAATGGGAAGAGCGTGGCTAAGCGCGGTGGATGCAATACTAGGACTTCGAGATCTTTCCCTTGAAATTTCAAAGGAAAATCATTTTGGAAAGATCAAGAAGAAGTGCCTTCCATGCATTATGTACAATGACTCTGGGTGCAACTGTGTGTAGTAGTTATGGTTCCTTGAGTGGACATCCATTCAAGCATGCAGTCGATGTACCGAAGAATCTCTGGTTCAACAATGCTTGTACGTAGCAGCCACAACTCAAGAAGGCACCCAGTGACTGATAGTTGATCCCGCTAGTAGCACATTGTGCATGGAACCATCTGAGGGGCTTGTACGAGCCTACGTAGACAGCATGAATGATTTGAAAGAGGTTCATCAGCAAGTGTCCATTGTTGATGGCCATGGTGAATGGGGAAAGTTGCACATCCCTGAAATCATCAAACAAGAGCCCTTGGAACTCAAACCTTTTCATGAGCTCCACTTAACCAGTGCTACCACCTCATCATCACCAGGATAGCCTCACTCCATACTTCGTGTCTCCTCCTTTCAGCCCAGTTGTGGGAGAGACTGTCGTCCATGGTAGTCCATTCCACTACACCCCTCAACACTTTTTTGTTTTTCAACATCGTTCATATGTTTTCCAATTCTTATTAATTTTTTCCTTTCTTTAATTATTTTTCCATTTCTTTGTTGTTGTTTATCTATAAGTATATGTGTGTTTAATTCTCCACTGTTTGCTAATAAGATTATCTTATTGTCATTAGGTGTCTAGCGCGGATGGTTTTCATTGCGATGGGTTGTGTACAATAGTCCACCTCGTTATCTTGCTTCCGTCCTCGCATTGTTGTATTTGGACTTTATGTCTATTTTTCATCTCATAAAATGGGCAGTGAGTCCACGTTATCCATCTATCCACCCACTTCATGGTTTTCCTTCGTTTGGGAATATGCAACCCCTTCACTGAAAAACATTGTAATTAATGTGTGACTTGTGTAGTTCCTAGAATTAGGGATGATCCAATGGTTTGATTCAAGGTGAATTCAAGGGGAATGCAACATTCATCGCCCTCTCTTGTCCCTTGGGTTGTTGGTGTGTCCTTACGGATTTCTTACCACTCCACGTCCTTCTCTATAAGGAAGTCACTAGGCAATTCGACCTTGCATGGTGTGGTCCTCACCGAAAAAATTCAAAAAATTCAAGAGAAAAAAAACATGAGGATTCAAAGCACACCCCTTGTTCGAATGCATGCAAACAAGCATGGGTCTTTGCATGGTGTGGTTCCCATGAACTAACAAGAAAATGAACAAAATAAAATCATAACTATGTGGGAATTCAAAGCACACCCCTTAGATTGCCTCTCATGGGCCACCAAAATGAGTTATGGAACTCACTCCGTCCCCTCTAACTTAGTCATGTTTCACTTCCTTCCTCTCATGCTTATTGGAGTGGTGGTTTCCTGTGGGTGCACCTTGATCCTTGATGGATGGGTGGGGCTTCGTCTATTGCTACGAGGTCACTGTATGCAGATGGTTTTGGGTCTGAACTTAAGAACGGTCCTACTGGGTCACTTAACCACAAATTCACATGGGCTTTCACATGACCAACGATTAGAATTCCACTCCTCTCGTCTCTCTCTCACCCGTTTCTCTCCGGAACTCACCTCACTGCCCATCTTATGTTTTGAAGGTTCATCGTGATTTCCATGTACTACTAATACCTTGGCGGGATCTCCTGGGTAGGAATATTAAGTTGTGAGCACCATTTCTTAACCCCGAGGCCCATGGACTTTGGTGTTGAGGATATGCAAGGGCTACTAAGGCTACCACCTGCTATGGGGAGGACCCACTTGCATATTCTTGGTCCTGCTTGTTAGTCTCCCATCCTTTTGATTTTGTGGTTGATTGTTTTAATAGTTCCATTGCTCGATTTCCTCTACACAGAGTTCTTTCTCACCACGTTTTCCTACCTTTGACTCTTTGTCTAGCTCATCTCTCCTTCCTCTTGTCCTTAGCCATCTTCCGAGTCTCTCATGCTCTTCAACTGCCCCAATTTGGTGTTTTAAATTCATCTTTTTGGGCTTTTTATGGGCTGGTCAATGGGTGCGACCCCCTGCGTATACGCAGCCCTGTCGACACAGCATCCAACCCCTATATATATGGCTGTTGCACTTTAGATTTTCATCATTTTGCAAACAAATTGGGGGAGATTTTTCCGTTCTTTCTGCATTACTTCTTCCTAAGCACCTACATTCCATCGTGCATCCACATCAACTGTTCCTTGCCCTCTTAAGCACCCAGAGGTATGCTCTCAGTCATGGGGAGGTGAAGCCTATGTGTAATTAATTAATTAGTTAGTTAATTAAGAATTCGCACCTCTAAGGGAGAAACGAAAACAACCGTTTAAACTCCAACTCATCCCTTGTTGTTTTTGGCTCTAACCCATGAATTAACACTTCGGGGGATTTAATGCCCATGGCAACAACATAACTTAGTCAAACTGAGAAGGTGGATAAGGACCATTTTGAGTTACTTATGCATAGTCTAATGGGTGGTTATGTGTGATTGCAGATGGCACCCAAACCGAGGCATCCAAGGGGCAAAGGACCATCACAACTGAGGGACAAGCATCCACGAATGGGAAGGGGATGAGACGTGCAACAACCAGAGCATGTAGAGGGCTCTCATGCAACTGGCCCCCTCCATGAAGGACCTGATGTGGAATCTTTCCATTAGATTCCCGAAGAGGAGATGCCCAGTGAGCAATTACAGGGAGATGAAACTCTGAGGATAGCACCAAGGCTTGAGGTCACCCTGACCCAAGCCTGTATTGATGCTATCAAGTTGCGATAAGTGCAATGGATGGTCCTACAAGAGCTAAACTTTGGACCATTTCTCGAAAATGCACTAGAAGATGTGAGACTCCAATTGCAAAATTCTCCTATGTGGCTGATCATCACAACCAGTGGTGAATGGTACCTAGGAGAAACCTATCTCTTTTGAACAAATCGGAAACCGGGGTCCATAGTAAGGATTAAGGACATTTATGTCTCTTACTCTGTAGAGGCAATAGCACAAGCTCTGGGTTTGTTAGAGACAGGAGCAGATGTGGTGGAGATCCCAAAACAAGTAGACCCTAAGGTAAAAGGGGAGTTGATCAAGTGGTGCTATGGGTTAGATCGCAAGGAGTTCGACATCTTAACCACCACGGAGAGGGTATATTCCAAGATTGCATCTTACCATCTAAACCCAACGGTAAGACCCAGTAAAATCACGGCCTTCTCCGCTCGTGCCTGTGTTGTCTTGAGTGGAAAATTTCCAATGAGTCTTCCACAGTTGATATTCTTGGAAATTGAAAAAAGGTTCATCGAAAGCGAATGTGGAAGATGAGCTCTCCCCTTTCCCTTCCTAATCAAAAAATTATGCAAACGGGTAGGGATAGCATGCTACGCCAATGATACACTCTGACATGCCCTGATTGCCTCATGGTGTGAAATGATGAAAGATAAGAGTCCTGCCACTACACAGATGGAGGAAGAGCAGCAACCACCTCCATGACCTACACAAACAATAAGGTTGGGTTTGCAAACTATCGCAAAACACATATGCGAAATTTGACAATCGCTCTTGAGCTAGCAAGAGCAATCTTGCAGGACTAGTGGAGGGGAAGACCATTTGGTTTATCGCCCTACAATAAGCCACTTGGAGCAAGTGGCTCGATCAGTTAGTTTGTTAGAAAGAGCAGGGCCGATGTTCTCATCCGCCCGAACACAAGTGCTAGCAAGAATAGATCCTAGCATCCGAGAGGTAACAGTATCAACCCCATCAGCTATTTCTTGAAATTTTAGGGAATGATGCGACCTTCTCGGTATGCTTGGAGGATGGTGAAGGGGTGACAATCTTGGTGATGCAGCACCAGGGATAGGAGATTGTAGCTGAAGTGGTTGCTGATACAATTGCTATGGTTCTCAATGCACTGGCGGCACTTGTAACAGATGTACAGGCATTTGCTGGAACTTCACGTAGCAGGATTGATGTAGCACAACACGAAGAACTATTGGATCGACTGGTGGGATCCAGGCAACCGATTCTAGATGTCTTTGATCTTTCAGATAACATAATTGCAACCCAGTCGGAGTTGCTTTCGGCAAGGGGTAAGAGCCTCATTTTGGAAGGGCAACTTAAAGTTGCTCAAGCCACTTATCAATGCTTGGCAACGGAAGTCTCCTAGCTAAGAACCCAACTTGTCGATCCAGCTCTCCTGAACCGTGAGCTCACCAGAGATGAAGCTTTTCAACAACTTCAGGTTAAACTTCAAATAGTTGAGGATGAGTGAGAGTCAACGATCTTTGATAAGGCCTTGACAGATGCTCAGATATATCATTTAGATAAGGACTTGGTAGAGGTTTGCTAGGAAAACATCAGGTTGATCACAGAGGTCCATCACTTGTGGAATGTTGGTGCTGGAAACGAGCACATGAAAAATTTTATTCACCAACAGCAGGAAGAGCTAGCCAGTGTGAGTGCTGATGTAAGAAGTTTGGCCACTGAGAATCGAAATCTATCCATGGAGGAGGTTCGAGCCTTGCAACAAAAATTTGCCATTGAAGTTACTTCTTGGAAGAATGAGGTCTTGAAATTTGAAAATATCAAGAATCATTACAGGGACCAAGTGGGACTGCAAAAGGAAGTAAATGAGAAGTAGATCCAAGTCGCAAAGGCCAAGTTAAACCAAACACTCCAGCAGCTCCAAGAAGGAGGCAAGGTATGAAAACCTATCTTTGATGGGTTGAATGCCTACAATCAAGCTGAAATCTGCCTCAAGGAGCTACATATTGAAGAAATTATAGAATATATGGAGCTCACCAACCTTTGCTATGCAAACCTGGCCATGCTCACAGCTGGGAGACTATGGTTTGATTTGGAGAAGCAAGTGGCCAGCTCGTATTTTTTTTACGAGGGCAAGTTCCAAGCACACAAAGCGACAAAGCAGAAATTGGAAACAACAAATGTGGAACTCGAGGTTCTCTGCATGAGTTTTGAAGGACAACGTGCGATCGTAGAGAACTTGGCCTATCGGATGAATGACTACCAACAGTAGTAGACATCAATTCAAGCATTTGACATCGAACGAAAATAGTTCGCAGCCTGGTTCATCAATTTGAAAGAGCTTCTTCCTGCACTGCCATGCCCTTGGGAGGTTCCAGTTCCAAAGCACATTGGTGAAGCCACCTAGACAGTGAATGATCCCAGAAGCATAGAGGAAAAAATAAGGGCCCTCTTGGAGGCTTTCCGATTTCCTCCAGAAGTTGCAGCTATGGTGGGGTAGCCATCATTCATGCCACCGCCATCGCATGGGCCAGAGGCTAGTGAAGGGCTATCGGAACCATCGCCACTAGGGACGGTGTGATCTTCTCCAGCGATTTTTGCATGTTTCTACATAGCAGGGAATCCAGGACCAGCAAGGTGTTCAATTTTGTCTCTAAACACCACCATTTTTTTAATTTGTCCTTATCTATATACTTGGGCACTTGGTGCATCATGTGTGTATGTGTGTCAAATCATGTGTGTTGTAAATAAAAGTCCATACCTTCCAAATTGTAAGAGGAACTCGAGGATAAGTTTTTACTTAGTCGTGGGGGTATGATGAAGTGTTTGATGGTCATTGCGTCTACTAGGCTATGTATATGGGACCCTGTACACGCGGCCTTGTCAATGCGGTCTCGTCGACGCATCCTTCTATGCGTCGACATGGCCCCGTTTACGTGACACCTTTTTCGACCTATAAATAAGAGGGCTCCCTCCTCTCTTAGGTACCTTTTTGTCAATTGTAGCGAAGCTCTTGTAGTTTGTTTCCGCAAAAGTTAGAATATTTTCCAAGTGCCCGTAGTAGGTGTAAGAAAGGTGTCCAGCTCTTTATTCGAGTGCTAATGTATTTGAGCCCATTGACGTGAATGGAAATAAAGACTAGCTTTCAAGCATTCCTTGTAGCATTTGGACTTAGTCATTTAATGCATTCAATAGTTTAATATTTTCATGCTTTTATAATTACTTAAGTTTCTCTTATTATTAGTTTAATCGCTTTCGCTCATTCATAGTTCATAGAAACCATAAGTACGACCATCTTGAATGTAAACCCAACGCTTGGTAACCTAGTGATGCTTAATGTCTGGTAATCCAGTAGTGGTTAGGGGATGCTTAGGACATGCTTGGAAGATGGGATTGGATACTTATGCTAGGAATAGTTAAGATATAGATTAGGATAATTATAGATTATATAATATTTCATTCCTTACTTTCCATACCTTATTTAGATGCTAAAAGATAAAGTAAAAAGCCATAAAAATCAGTTGCCTCAATCTCACTTAACCATTGCCACTAGATACTCACAAGTGAGGTGGAGAAGACAACGACTGTTATAACCAAGGGTTTTTTTGGTTGAGGGTCTAGTGTATGTTAAGTGCTCACAGTCTATGGAATTCAACTGAGTCTCATGTGAACACCCGTGATTCGCATGGTTGGGCGTAGGGGTACCTAGCTGCTCATCACTAGGTTTTTATTTGGGAAAAATTCTTACAAATGGTTGTGTCTATGCATCCTTGTCAATGTAGCTTGATGTGTCAATGCATCAACAAAAACCTATAAATATGCATCACAACTAACAAATTTTTCACATTTGCCTCAAAATGCAAGGGGATATTTTACCATCTTTTAGAGCCGATAGACCTTCCGAGCACCATAACTTCCACACCACTTCTCTAATGCAACTCATTTTTTGACCCTCTAACTATCAAAGGTAAGCTTTACGTTGTTGAGGCCATAAGCTTATGGTTTATGATAGAATTTGTTTTCAAAAGTTTTCTAACTCCTCAAGATTTAACTATTTAAATAATATTGCAAATCCCATCTATACCAAGTTAAACCTCATAAACAAACTTTGGTAGCTAATGAATAAAATAATCAACCTACCATGACTACAAACAAACCTAAGTGTAACTTAACCAAGTGAGAGAGATCTCAAAAAGAACTAAGGGTTACACATTCATTACTAATCCTTGGTTATGTTTTTGATCATAGATGATACCAAAGAGGGGAGCACTCTCAAAAGGACCATCACAACTAAGGGAGAAGCAGCCATGAGGAGGAAGGAACTAGTAATAACCATAGCAACCCAAAGAATAAGAGGTCAAAACTCACACAAGGGGACCTATTTGGGAGGATCCCAAGGTGGAATCTATTTGACAAGTTCCCATAGCTGAAATTGACCAATCAAGTTAAGATGAGGTGCCAAGGCTAAGACCCAATCTAAAGGTTACACTGACAAAGGCCTACCTTGAGAAAATTTGAATAAGGAGGTCTAGAGTTCAGTTCTCTAAGAATTGAACATCAAAACCTTCTTGAAACTATCCCTCAAGGAAGTTTGCACCCAACTATAGGGGTCTTCCATGTGGCCCATTCTCTTCTTTAGTGGAGAATGGTACATGGGGGAGACAACCTATTTTGGAGCAAACCACATGGAGATGCAATGGTCAAAATTAAAGATATTACCATCTCCTACTTGCTTGAAGCTATTGTGGAGGCTCTTGGCTTGCTCGATACGAGGACAAAATTTGCGTAGATATCCATACAGGTGGACCTTGAAGTTAAGAAAGAGTGGGTCCAACATTGCTATAGAGTGGACCATAAGGAATATGATGCACTAACCAAGGTAGATCATGCATATTTCAAGATAGGGGCCTATCACTTGAACCCCATGGTGAGGCCTAGCAAGGTTACAACCTTCTCCACTTGTGCATGCACTGCTCTAAGAAAAAACGTTCTGGTTAACATTCCTCATGTCATCTACCTAGAGATCGAGAAGCATCTCAAAGAAAATTTTAGAGAAAGGAAGACACTTCCCTTCCCATGGCTCATTAGAAAACTTTATAGAAGGGGAGGCATAACATGCTATGCTAATGACACACTCTATCATGCTCTTGCCACATCTTGGCAGGAGATGATAATCGACAAAGTAATCACAAAGTTGCTAGAAGAGTAGTGGCCACCACCACCACTTACCAGTGAGACCATACTAGAAGTTCATGTAGCTGCTAAAAGAATAAAAAACTTCATGAGTAGCTATTGCAACAATAACATGTTTAGTAAGTGGTGGAGAGCCATTGTTCTACTATTTAACATTGAGCCATCTCAACGAGCTCACTTGGACCATCAACTAGCTGAAGGAGACCACCTTGCTATTCTTTACAAAATGAACATAGCCACCTATGAGAACGAATCCTAGTGCTCAGGAAGTTATGATGTCCATCCTTGGACAAGAGTTCCTTGAAATCTCTGTGAACACCGGAACTTTCTTAATGCATTTGGAGAAAGGTAAGGGGGAAAATATCCTAGTGATGAAGCACCATGGACAAGAGATAGTGGTAAAAGTGGTGGTTTCTAGGATGGCTAAAGGCTTAAATGCTTCTACAGAAGTAGTACCAAACATTGCTACCTTGAAAAATGTTCAAGCTTCTGCAAGAGTAGGGAGTGATTGGCTTAATGTAGCCCAACAGAAGGAGGTGTTGGACCATGTGGTGGGAATTGAGTAACCTCTTCTGGAGATCTTTGATCTCCCAAATGAAATCACTACAATCCAATTGGAGTTCCTACAGATGAAGGTAAGGTAATAATTGCCAATACATAGCTATAGACAACCACTATCAAAAGCCAATGGTTGGCTACCAAAGTTGCAAAGTTGCAGGTTTGGATTTCCAATCCAACCATTCTCAACCCAAACCTAAATAGAGATGAAGCTTCCTAGCAGCTTCAACAAAAACTCAGAGAGGCTGAGAATGCAAAGGAGATGTTGTATTTGATACCTTATTATCAGAAGCTGTAGCATTCAACACCAATAGGGACTTGGCTCAAGCCCACAAAAAAAACTTAATCCTCATTAAGGACATTCACTACCTATGAAATGTTGAATAGAAAAAGGACCACATGGTCAAATTCCTTCGACAACAATAGGAGTAGCTAGGCAAGGTGAACCTTGACTTTAGGAGGTTGGCAGTAGAGAACCGAAATCCCTCCATGAAGGAAGTCTAAGTACTTCACCAAAAAATGGCTATTGAGATTATCGCCTAGAAGAATGAGGCCTTGAAATTTAAATAGGTGAAAAATCACTACAAGGAGTAGGTTGGGCTCCTCAAAGAGATGAATGAAAAAGAAATTCAGTTGGTGAAGACAAAGATGAATGAGGTCCACCAACAACTCCAGTAGAGAGGCGATGTGTGACAGCTAATTTTTGATGGATTAAACATATATAATAGGCCTAAGATCTACATGAAGGAGTTATAGATAGAGGAGATGATTGAATACATGGAGCTTGCCAACCTTTTATATGCAAACTTGGCTATGTTGACTGCAAGGTGGCCAAGAAAAGAGTTGGAGAAATAGATCGCTAGTTTGTATCTCCTATATGAGTTAGAATTCAAGCACCATAAATAGATAAAAAAAGTTGAAGATAGCTAACATGAAGCTTGCAGTTCTCAGAACTCGATTTATTGACCAATGATTGGTTGCTAAGAACCTGGTCAGGCAAATGAACAATTACCACAAGTTATAGAACCTTGTAAATACATTTAACATCGAATGGAAATAATTAGTAGTGTGGTTCGTTAATGCTAAAGAACTATTTCCAACAAGGCTATTCCCATGGGACATCCTTATACTAGCCCACATTGGTGAAGCCGCATGGACTACGTACAATCCATGCATCAAAGAGGAAAAGATGAAAGCATTGCTAGATGCAGGACAAACTCAACCACCTCCACCATTGTGAGCATTGGAGCCTAGAAAAGGACTGTCATCATCCCAGGAACCTCCATCGCCTAGCATTGTCTAAACTTTGACTCATATTTGACAATTAGAGGGGTCATGCTGTCATTTTTGTAAGGATGTTCAATTTTGTTATCATGGACATTAATTTTGTGATTCCATATAATTTAGCACTTAGACTTAGTCAGTCAATAATTTCATACCTTTCCAATGAAACACCACTAAATTCAGGAATGGCATCTCGACTGCAAATTTATCTAAGTGTCAGCATGAGGCAAAATTTTCTAACTGTTGGGACTATGCTCTTCACTGCCCTAGAGCATAGTTAGCCTAGTGGAGAGTGTAGTCAGCTCCAAAAAAATATTTTTTACAATTCTGCCTAAGTGTCATTATGAAGGAAGAAGCTACAAATTTTTTTAAGTGTTGGAACTATGCTCTACATTGCCCTAGAGCATAGCCAGCTCAGTAGAGAGTGTAGTTAACAACAAAGGCCAGTTTTGCAAATTTTTTAAGTGTTAAGCCAGTAGCTACAAATTTTTCTTAGTGCTAAGATTACGCTCTCCACTACCGTAGAGCATAGTTAAGCGTAGTCAACATGGAAGACCCAGTTTTGCAGAAATTTTCTGATTATTAAGACTACGCTCTCCACTACCCTGGAGCGTAGTCAATTGGAAGCCATATTTTGTAAAATTTTTCAAGTGATGGGACTATGCTTGACCCCATTTGGAAGTGTAGTTAGCCTCTTGTGGAGAGCGTAGTCAGCACACATCCATTTTCTACAAAATTTTTTCTAAGTGTTGGACTACGCTCTCCCCCAATCCAAAGCATAGTCAGCTAGAATAGCCTCCAAGGCCCTCCACAATGTAATACTGGCATTCAACTCAGCTCCAACACATCTTTAACAAGTGTAGTTAGCAAAAACGCATCTTTGTTATACCCCTTTTTGGCCAAAAATTGTAACTATGCTTGACTCCATTCAAGATAGTGGAGAGTGTAGTCTTCAAAGTTACATTTTTTAGATACATTATAGTCCTTTTAGCACATGAACATGCAGTTGGTAGTGTAGTCATAGTCTTACAGTCTTACAGAGTCCATCAGAGCACACCAGAGCATAACACCGCTAGCCTCAATGGAGAGCATAGTTGGGTGCAACGTAGTCCTAACCATCCCACTGCCACGTGGCAATCGATCCGCATTTCACGCTAACCCTAGGCCTATAAATACCCCAACCCTCTACATTTTAGGGGTTGGAAAATTTGAAAGTTGGCATTTTGGGCATTTTGCATTTTTAAAGTGCATTTGGCATTTTTGACAAGACAAGGCATTTGTGCACCACTATAGCTCACTGCAAGACATTGCAGACCACTGCTGTCCACTACATAACACGGAGGCCAACCTAGCAGGCATAGACACCACAGTAGAATGTCAGTCTTCACGGCTAGACACCCTTGAGACTGTGACTATGCTATCCACTATGCCTATTGTACACCGTATACCTTCTCACCCCTTCTAAAGTTAACTATGCTCAACCGTAGTTGGGGTGGTGTTCCATTCTCTCTTGCTCTCTTTCTATGCATTTTTAGCCTTTTTACTTGTCTTTTTAGCATTCTACTTGCATTTTTGCTATTTTATGCATAGCCATGTGTTGACACATTTGTTTCACACTAAAACCCTTGACTATGCTCACCCTCGTTGACACTATTGACACCGAGAACATTGCTCGACACTTAGCATCGTTTGGCATTGCATTTGGTAAGTCACGATTTGATTGATAAGACCATCCTGGGCATCCTATCTTTACCTCCAACAAGCCCTCATGTAGATGTGGGGTTAAGCTGTGTGCCCATGAACCCCTCAGTGTTCCAGCCATTGACGTTTTCAGTCGCTACAATTTTCTAACACTAGAAGGAAGGTTGATCCATTTTCCTCTTTCAGACTTTGTTGGTTGTTGTCTCACATGCTCTCTACATCACTGTTACTAGCTTTGGGCTAGCATAGACCTAACACCGCTATGAACCTACCACGTTTGACAATAGCTGGATCTTAGGCTAGTGTAGGCATTGTCTACCAACCAACTGGTGTAGACTGGACCCCATCATCGGTTCCCTTGGAACCCTGTGTAGCAACCCTAAAGCATTCCTTCCTATACTTAGCTAAATTCTGGGCTCTCAGTAGAGAGCGGAGTTAACTCTCAGCATAGAGAGTGTAGTCTCTAGACTTAGACATTTTTTTGTTATCTTCACACTTAGCCATTTTTTCTAGAGTTAGCTATTTTTCTATAGTTTTCAGACTTAGCCATTTACTTGTAATTTTCAAACTTAGTTATTTTTTCCACAACTTTCAATTAGCGCCATGAATTCTTAACAACCTTCAACATCCATTACAAGCACACACATTGTCCTACCTACTTAACAAGAAAACATGATTGACCACCTTGCCAGTCTTGCCATGGTGGAGCTGAGGCAATTCTCAAGTTGTGTGGCCATGATCCTAAGTATATTGCACTAAATGATGAACAAGATAACTTCATATGTGAAAAGATCCAAGTAGGTCTATTTGTAGATCACTTCGATATGGAAGTGAAGCGAGGTTATGAGCTCATCCACTGAAATGGATGGGAGCACATCCCTTCTTGCATTGTGTTCATCTCACTTACCAAACCTTATCAGTGGATTCTAGCCTAGCTCATTCGAACAAGTGAGTGTGAAGTGGGGATGGACTACGAGGAGCCTCTACATGGGGAGGAGGACAAGTTTGAGGCTCGTTCTAAGCATGAGAACTTCTTTCACAGCTCCTTCCAATGGATAACCCCTGGCCTAGCCCTCCTGCAGTTCCGTCTACTTATTTTCCTCAAAACAATTATAGCCCCAACATCAACTTCTAGGTTAACTCTTGTCATAGCAATGCATCAAATGTAGCCTATACACCAAGACTTGCTCTCGTCTGTTAACTGACCCTTCATGGTAGTGTCACAACCTATCTAGTCATCTTTGCCAGCAATCATGATGCCTACCCAACCTTATGTTCATACCATGCATGCCTCCTAGTCCCAAACAACTTAGGCATCTTATGTCCTACCTATTTCATTTGCACCCTTGGCAATGGCCAACCCATGCACACATGGCTTGCCTTGGTCACTCTGCCTATGGCATAACCAATGCAGTAAGCATCTCATGTGGTCCCACAACCTATGACCAGGTCATGGACCATGTAACCAGCCAAACAAGTAGCACAAATAGCATAGCTTGTTGCATCCCAATGCTTGGATCAGGTGTTTCAGCTGATCCATACCTTAATAGAAGAGGTTAAGTGGCCTAAGACTACCTCCTCCAAAATAGTCCATGTAGTGGACTTCTACTAGGACAATCCCATAAGTCTTGCCATTCCACCAATGGCTTTGCCCACTAGGATCCCACTGCCCCACTTCACTAAGTACAATGGTGAAGGGGATCCTAACTTGGTGACCTTTCAATCTAAGTGCCTATTACTATAGGCATGGCCACACATCATCATATGTGTTTTCACTATGTCACTCATAGGTAAGATACTAGACTGGTATCGAGCATTACCCAAGGCCTCTATCTCCTCTTTGGAGGATCTACTGAGTTAGTTCGTAACACACTGCAAGTACCACTTGAAGTCTAAAACTACCCTTGACTAGCTCATGCAAATCAAGCAAGGCCATCTACCCATGCAAAAATTTATCCAAGCCTGTAGCACCTCATTGAATGAAAGCTATGAGCCAATAGCTAAGATGCACCTCTAGGCCATCTTCAAGGTTGTAGTTAATGACTTTATCAAGTTAAAACTATACTACTTGGCCTCGTGTCCCTGAGCCAAGCCTTTGCCCAAATAAAGAGGATATAAGATGTAGCAAAAGTAAGCAAGGACTTGGCCTATGTGACCTATAAGAACTTACATGTTAAAAAGGACAAGGACAAGGGGAAGCAAGCTACAACCATGGAAATTGTGATCAACAAGGCCAAAATGACTAACCTAAAGCCAATGGCTAGGCCATCCAAGGCCTTGGTCAATAGCAAAACTACCGACCCTAGCAAAGCAACTAACTAGCCTACATCATTGACAACCACAACACAAGCGACTTGGAGGTCCAACTTTTAGTGTAAGAATCACTCAAAGTATACCCTGCTACCGCTTAAACCTTTGGAACTGCTAGACAAATTATTGAAGGCTAGATGTATCCAGTACAAGTAGATGTCCAAGGATGCTTACAAGAGACATGATAGATACTATGAGCTTCTAAGGAATCTTTCATCCATAGCCCCAAATGAGCCTCCAGTACCAAAATACTTTAGGTTGGATAGGTTTTTCCACTACCACCAATTGCTTGAGCATAACACTGATTTTTGCACGTCCCTGTAGGATGACCTACAACGAATGATTGATAGAGGTGAGTTGGTACTTAATGCTACCAACCTAGTGAGGCCTCAAAACCAATCTATGAGGCTATATAAGGATTCTTTGAATGCAGATGATGTAGGGTATGTCATCAACACCATCAGCATTGATGATAACCTAGAACTGGTGTAGCAACCATTCGTGGTCTATGTGCCCTCTAGCAACGTAGGAGCCCTTTCAACCTCCACAAGTTTGAGGTCCTCTTTTGTTGTTAGAGTGCCACCTTGGGCACCCACAACACCCTTTGTGGTTAGGGTTCCACAGCATGTTGTGGCAGTAATAGTTTAGCCATCCTTTGTCGTTAGGATGCTACAACATGCTGACCCCTCACCTACTTGAAGTCTAGTAGTGGGTAATGCATCAGTCCCTTCTCATCCAAGAACCAATCCTGTCGACAACACCAATAGATCATCTAGGTGGCAACCCAGGAGGCCTAATGAGCATCTAGTTGATAGGATGATTAGACAACATTAGGAGCAAAAGGTGCTAGCTCCACCAAAGCTAGTCCCCCTTTCCATAGTCCCCATGGCTGAAGCAACTGAAAAGGCCATAACCAACAAATTGCAACTTGGCACAGAGGCTTCAAATAGGCCAAACAAGCCAAGCTCAAGTCTCCTTTATGAGAGATCCATCTCTTAGGATGTATGAAGGAGGTCAAGGCCAACAAAACCACAAATAATGGTAAGGACTTCCTAGGTGCATTAGCCTAGGTCAAGTAGGTGCTAAAGTAGAAAAACACAATGCTAAGCTTGTATGACCTCCATTCCCGTCATGGAGGACATCCCAATAGATGAGCATTCCATCCATGTTGTGATGTTGTCTCCTGCACCATGAGAATTGAGCTTAACACCCCTTGCATTTTGTGATGAGGTAATTAAGGTTGACCCTTAAAAGTGTTAGGTCATAACAACATCCATGTTCATCATAATACATGTTGGGTAGTGCAAGATTAGGAGGGTGCACGTTGACAATGAGGCAGCAACAAATGTCATTCCATACTTTGTCATTGACAAGTTAGGCCTCATCGATTAGATCAAATTGACACTGACCACGTGCCTAACATCCTTTAGTGGGTCATGCGTTGTCAAGGGTACTATGATGATAGCCTTTGTGGTAGGGGAAGAGTTCCCCATAATTATTGAATTCATCATCATAAAGGAGATGCCAGGCTTTAACCTGATATTAGGTAGGCCTTGGTTGGCTCAATTATGGGTTGTCTCCTCTTCCATCCACCAAGAAATCCACCTTCCATATGAAGGTGGTGAGGTTATTATTCATGGTAATGACCATTAAGAACATAGACATGGAGTAAGGGTAAGAGGTGGAATTCCCTAATGATGCATCCCTAGTAAAGGACAAGGACAAAACGTGTGAGGTTGACCCACCCAAATAAGCAGAAGAAGTTAGCAACCTCCAGGAGGATGCTTTGTGGGTTGAGTTTCCCTTCAACATCACAAGTGAAGGTCAAGGAGACTATTGCATAGTATAGTCTAGGCCTTACATGCCCCCTAATCTACATCAGATTAGAAAGCAGCTATGGGACTAAGGTAGCTTCTTAGCCCAAAACGTGCTAGGTGCTTGCCTACCCTTTACTTCTACACACCATGCATTTTACCCTTTTTTTCTTACACCACATTTGTTTATGTATTTACATTTAGCTTGATTGTTTAGATTACATATCGTTCTGCTTTGTTCAGGCATTTATTTGCTTTGTTTATGCACTTTGCTTAGTTTATGCATTCGCTCATTTTTTTCACCCTTTAGTAGTTATTAGCTTACACATAAAAAACATTAAAATGCACAAAAATCATAAAAGCCAAAATCACAAAAAGAGAAATAGCACTATGTGGCCCACCATGGCCTTAAACTGGCAACGCATGGCTCAGAATGACCTTAAACTATTGCTAGCCAGAGATGGCATTAAACTACTGGTGTTAATCCTTCTGCTATGGCCCGAAATGGCCTTAAACTAGCAGTGTACATGGCTCGAAATGGCCTTAAACTAGTAGTATACATGGCTTGAAATGGCCTAAAACTATCATTAGGGCCTGAAATGGCCTTAAACTAGCATTAGTCCTCTTGCTATGGCCTTAAACTAGCATGGGGCTTGCAATGGCCTAGTTACACCATCATCATGTAGACTTAACTTAGCATATGTTGCATATTAATTCATTACATTAACCATAGCAAGTGCATAGAAAATAAACATAAAACAAAAAAGAAAAAGGTTTTGCACATTACACGTTACACATAGTGAACGCATGCATTAGATATCATATGAATAGTAGTACACAGTGTGAGCAGCAAAACACAACAAAAATAGCGAAAATGCCAAGTAGTAGAGCTACATTAGGTTGTGCTCAACTGGTGGCACTAGGAGGGGGTGGAAGTTCTTCCTCTCCCACTACATTGTTGGGGCCCATAACATCTCCTAGTACCTGCTACCATAACTACAATAAAGTAAGTAGTTAGTAAGTACTACATAAGTTAACTCAAAAACATGTAAAAGAAAATAACAAACTAGCTTAAGAGGGTTCTACATCGGTGTCTTCTAGAGGCAACTTTTCAAGGCCAACCTCCAAATGTTGGAGGATCTTGGCCTCAAAAAGCTACGTCCAGTCCTCCTAGCCAAAGTCAATCCCTGTAAGGGTCTTGCCTTTGTCCATGGCAGTCTATTTAGGTGGCTCCATTGAGAAGGTAGTAGAGGAAGCCTCTTCAGAAGGGGTGACGATCTACTTCTTAGGAGCCACTCACCATTGTGTGCCAAGCAAACAACTCATATACTTGCCACCTACTAATCGCGTTAAGAAACATCTCAAGGCCGCGACATTTCATAGACTCCTCTTTATACCATCATAGGTACATGTCATACTCGCACTTGTATTGGTGCTTGTGGTTCTTCTATGTCTGCCCCCTCCAGTACACCTTAGTGTTGTAATTCTTTTAGTCTTGATTCTTGTGGGTGAGCAAGTCCATTTGCAATTACTGCTCTATCACCTCCTGGGTGGCCTCATTCTTACTTCTGAGAGTCGATGCTAGGTGCTATCTCCCTATGACCTAGCTGCTAGAAAGTCATATCTAGATTGGAGATCTTCGATCTTCATATCCTAGCTAGTCACTCTCTCTTGAAGCTCATGCATGTGTTTCTACAGGTGCTCATTTGAGTGCTTGCACACCCATAATGTCTTCACATAGGAAAGGATGCACTTGTGTTATGTCTTGTATATGTGATGAGATACCTAATCGATCTCAAGAGGGAGGTCAGGTAGGGCATCCACCTTCGCTACCCTAGTCGGATTGCACCGTAGCTTAGAACCTGTAGGCATGCAACAAGTAATTAATCTTAGCTAGGAACTAAGAATTCAAGTGGTGAAGTGACACTAAGAATAAAAACATAGTAAACATATTGAGTTCAAGATTCACTTGTTGTAAATGGTCCACCATGTCCTCAACGATGCCTTCCATGAAGGAAAATTTATCAGGCATGTTTATCCATGGCTCTATGCGGTAGGTAGACATGGGACTGGTAGCAAGAACATTTGAGGCTATAACACAATGATGCAATTAGCATATAACTCAAGAGGTAAAGATGCTAGAGCAAAAGGCAATAATAGAGGACAACACAAAGTAGTTACCTTGCAAGACTTCAGGCATGAGTGCAAGGATCACCCAGCTATACACCATCAAACAGGAAATCAAAATCATCCCCATTGGGGTAGAGCAATCCCTCCTCCTCTAACTATTGGAGGGTCTCTATCCTCAAGTAGCTCATCTCCATGAGCCTCCCCCTCTTAGCTTGAGGAGGTGCTTCTTCTACTATCGCCTTAGCCATTGCTCTAGCAGTCCTCTCTCTAGTCTCTACAATCAACTCATATGCATAACACATTAGTACTAACTAATAGCATAGCATAAATCAAAACATAAAATCATAAACATACATTAATACAATAAATGAATCTAACAAGTTATGCATACTAACCTGCAACCTCCGTGTGCAAGCTTTGAAGCTTGATATAGATCTTCTTACTGCTCAGTCTCTCGACCTTAAGGGTAGTCTCCTCCATGGGACGTGGCCTCTTAATCTTTGCCATAGACAGTCCCACCATCTCTACAATGTAGCAGTTTACCTTGTTCACGTCCCTAGTGCCAATTGAGGGACCCTTGCCTATGCTATCCCATGGGTAGTGTGATTGCCCCATAGGACCTTTAGTCATTACGAATAACGAATCATCAATCTTCTTTGGGGGGTCTTGTGCTTGTGTGGTCATAAATAGGTGCTTGATCCATGTTTTGGAAAGTTACTCATGGTCTTGCACCACCCAATGCCCACTGTCATGCATGACCAAGGGCTCTACAAACCTTTGCATATATTCTATAAAGAACATGAAGTGGATGTGGGACCTTGCTTGGATGTTAAACTGTAGCTTGAAGATCTCCGCATGCAAGTCAGTGGCGATGTAGGTAGCCCAGTTGAAGCTCATGCCCTCTAGTAGCACCTCTTTCATCACCTATGCTTGCTCCATCCCAAGGATCTTCCTTTGGGAGAGCAACTTTGAAAAGGCACATGCGTGGAAAAGAGGGTAGAGCTTCTGTACCTCAGGCACAAGCACATAGTTAATTGGTATGCCTTTATGAGATTGGGTGGCCCCTAATAGCTTCTTAATCTCTCCTCTGTGGTCCACCTCCTTGCTATCTTTATCGATGATCATCAAGCCATTAGTGGGGAGGCCAAAGAGGTTAGCAATGAAGGCCTCACTGAGGTTAAGCACTACCATCACACCATGCAGTCAGGTGATAAAATGCCTGACGTCATTGTTGAAGGAGTCAATGATGGTAACCGTTTTGGCCATTGGGATACTTGGGCTAAGGGAAAAAAATAGGTCTATCAACCCTACATGCATGAGTCTAGTTGTCAATGCATTTGAGGCCTTATGGCACAGCCACTGTTGTGCATCCTCCACATTGCCATATTTCATGATGAGGGTGGCCTCTGTGCAGCCTATGGTAACCACCGTCACCTCACCTAAGGTAACTACCACTGCAATAAAGGAAAAGCAATGTTAGCATCATGCATGAGCAAACTAACAAACATACATGAGCAAGCACATGAGCTAAAGCTTAGATGCATACATGGCACAAATGGGGTGCAAGACAAGGGTGGTGTTGCTAACATCTCCTCAATGTTAATCACATTAGTGGCCCACTCCTCATCCAACCAGTCATAGATCCTACACCTTTCATATGCCCTTGGGTATCGGGTAGGGTAGACCTCTAGATCGGACCCCACCTACTCAGGCACAGTTGCCCAAACATTCAGGCTAGAAGAGAACACCTCTATGGTGGTACGAGTTAAGGCCAGAGTGTTTGCCTCATCATGTAGGCTCTCCTCATCAACTCTAAACTTGGCATTAAGCATAAGTCATTAGCAATATAGCATGAGCAAGTAGCAAATAATAAACTATGAAAGCCACAAAAGTACTTACCCTCTAGCATAGTAGATAGTTCTAGGTGGGTTCTAGAATAAAGTGTGCACTCGCAGCGTGATGAAGAGGGTGTTGCTTTTGTTGTAGCAACTGAACCCTATCATGTGCCATATCCTAGATAGGTATTGAGCACTGCTAGGGCCTTTACTTGAATCACCCGTCCCATCACCACTATTATTAGGCTCATTCAAGATGAACCTCAAAATGTCTTGGTTAGCCCAGGTAGCAACGTCTCGGTGATAGCACTAGGAGCCTCCATCGCTAAGTGTGACCACATGATCACACTAAACTACTACATCAGGTACTCCAAGAACTCATGAGCCCCTGGTCAGAATCACACCTTTTGAACACCCTCTTAATATTTGGTGTAGGCATGTTAGGAATAGGCTTGCTCATGTAGCATAGGATGCCCACAAGCTTCACGACGATCAAGACAGGATTCAGTAGCACCTTGCAACTAACAAGCAATAAGCAAGTGTTAGTGTACATACATAGATACAAATTTTGAGATTAAATCATGAAAGTAAATTAGTAAAATTAACATAATGCAATGGGCAGTAACAAAATTTTTTAGTTCTGGCAATGCCCTTAGGGGCCCTGCAGGTATAGGACGTCAACCAACTTATTTGACATGCTTGGTACTCACTGGGGTACAACACATTTGCATAGGATTAGCATTTTATTTCACAAGTTTTGTAGGTTTAGCATCAACATGTTTTCACAAGTTTACAGTTTGCAGGATTAGCATCATTACATTTTGCAAGTTTAGCATTATGCATAGTTTGCAAAATTTTAGCAATTTTTTTCTAACTCCAAACTGCCTTAGTGAGAGTGTAGTCTAGAATTTTTCAAAAAAATTTCAACTCTGGGCTACCTCTGTAGAGAGCGTAGTGCAGAATTTTTGAAAAAATTCTAACTCTGGGCTACATTTGTAGAGAGCATAGTCCAAAAAGGAGACAAAATTTTTCTAACTTTGTGAATATTTTGACTACGCTTTCTATAGAGCATATTCCTAAAAAAACTGTGAAATTTTTCTAACCTTGTGAGTATTTTGACTATGCTCTCTATAGAGCATAGTCTAGAAAAAACTAACTCCTGGGGTAGCCATTTTTCCAAACACTTAATGTCAACTTTGCCTGCAAGGTGTGGGGAGCATAGTCATAGCTACAATAGTCGGAAGTGAAGTCTTGGCTGCTATCCCAATGGTCTTTGCACATCGCCCCACTGTGCCTTGCATGTTGCACCCTATCACGGTGCTGTCCACTACACCTTACTCATCCCACATGCGCTACACTTGCTACATGCCACGCCCATGCCCTACCATGTGCAGTCCTCACACATTGCTATACTATTGTGCTTGCCATACCCACTAAGCCCTGCCCTTTTCTCCTCCTTCATTGTTGCTGCCCCAGATCCTTCCAAAAATGTTTTTCAAAAAGAAAGAAGGGGGAAACATAGGAAATGCATCTTGGCACCAAGCACCTTCGTTGCCCTTGCAGAAATTCAAAAATAAAAAATACAGAAAATGTGCCCTGGCACCGAGCACCCTAGTTGTTCTTGCTATCATGTTGTGTGGTGCAATTACCCCTGCATCCACCCAATGCATAGACCCCCCTACACCCCACTTGAAAAATTTGAAAAAAAAATGATGGCCACAACATGTGGTGATAATCATGACCCTTGCGCCCATGGTGTCCATGGCCTTTCTCCCCACACTTGCTGTGCTACACGTGCACACCCAATCCCTCCTCGTGCAGCCTTGAAGGGGCTAGACAGAAACCTTGCCCCACGGCCTTAGCAATGCACAGTATGCTTGGCCTTTGCCCCCTCAAAAAATATAAATAATTTTTTTTCAATCCCTAGTGCTTTTTACCCTACTGTTGCCCATCCATGGTTGTCGCCAAAACCTTGATCCTCGCTTTCCCCTCGATCGCACTGTAAAATAGAAAAGTCTATTTTCAAAAAAAAAAGAAAAAATGCAGGGCAAACCCCTACTGCATCCTTGTACCACATCCTGCTACCATGTAGTAGACTGCCCTTAGTTGCCACATTGCAAAGTGTAGCTTGTGGCCTACCCATGGCCCACGCAAGAAACCCCACATCCCATGCACAGTAGAAACAAATGACAACAAAAACCCTCATTGCCTGAAACCCTTCCAACCATGTAGTCCCTCCCTAACTATGGTAGCTGAAAATGATGCACAGTGGTGGTGGCCCCTACCATAGTAGTGCACCATGGCAGGGTGCCAATAATGTTTGTGCTCCCAAACCCTTGAAGTGCAGAAAATGAAACAAAGAAAAACAACAAAGGGGAGAGCGTAGTTGGGGTACCTAGCAGATGTCGATGGCCTCCTCTCCTCCATGCATGCCTATGGTAGGTAGCCCAATGCTTATTCCCCCTCATTCATGTTTGCTAGTCCTAGGTGCAAGTGTCCACTCTAGTGTGTCATCTTACTCCAACTATGCTCTCCATTGGTAGCGCAAAATAATAGTAATGGCAAGACTATGCTCTAAACCTTACATTTGAAAGCTTGAAATGACAACTTACCCATAGTGAAAATGGACCTATATACCATCTCAAGGTCATTTAATGACCCACCAACCTAGGACTACGTTCCACACTTAGCCAGAATTTTTCAAATTTTGGTGGAAAGCATAGTTGGGTGAGAGCATAGTCACCCATACTTAGACAAAATTTTCAACTCTTCATTGCCCAGTGAATGCCCAAGCCAATTTCACTTCCCAAGCATGGCCAACCTTCCCCAAAATTGTATGTTTGACACATCTACGGTCCACTAAGGCCTAAAACTAGCATGCATGGCTTGTTGAGGCCTAAAATCGCCACACACATGCCTACCTTCTTTATAGCCCTTTTGCATAGTTAGGAAAATTTTCATCGCATTGCTTTTCATTCATCTATTCATATTAACTTGGTTAAGACATGTGCTGCTTAACATTTTGCTAGTTTGTTTTGTAGGAAGATGACATGATCACGCATGAGTAGATCCTCTTACCTCTAGTTCTCATTAGACCTCATCGTGATATGAAGCGATGCATTGACCTACATTGCCTAGACATTGAGCCTACAACCTATGTTGAATACGTAGCATTCGTAGAGGTACCACTAGACTAGCCCAACCATCTAGTTAAGGCTCTCAATCTAGAGGTAGGGGATGTCATAGAGGATCCCCTCATTGAGATTCTTGTGACAACACCCAATGGTAAGGTGAAAATGCTAAAATTGAGCTCCTCGCTAGATCCGCAGCATGCCCAAGACATGGCTAAGATGCTAAACGATAACATCAAGGCCTTTGTTGGGCCTAGACCCTTGGCTAGTCCAACACAATATCATTCTCAATCCCTGCATTAAACCAGTAAAACAAAAAGTGTGCAAGGTTAGGCCTAAGGTGGCATTGATGGTTCATGATGAAATTGCCAAGCTTTACAAAGCTGGTTTCATCCAGCCTATTAATTATGTAGACTAGGTCTTCAGCATCGTAGTTGTACCCAAGAAAAATGGAAGTATATTTATTTGGATAGACTTCTAGGACCTGAACAAGGCAACCATCAAAGATGATTTTTTGTTGTCCAGTATTGATCAACTGATTGATACCACAGTTGGACATGCCTTGCTATCCTTCATGGATGGGTTCTTGGGCTACAACTGGATTAGGATCAACACTGTACACCAACTTAGCATAACCTTTGTGACCCCTTGGGGTATGTTTTGCTATACCATGATGCCCTTTGGAGTCAAGAATGTAGGAGCAATGTATCAATGCACAATGCTGTATATTTTTAGTGATTACATGCCAAGTTTACTTAATGACTATGTATACAACATCATGGTTAAGTCCAAAGTGGCTGACAACCATGCAAATGATCTAGACATAGTGCTTAAACATTGCTTAAAACATGATCTTAAGTTGAACCCCAAGAAGTGTGTTTTTGGCATCAGAATGGGTTAGATGCTTAGTTTTGTAGTATCTAAAGTAGGAATATGGATAGACCCTGATAAGGTTAAGGCCATAACCAACTTAGCACCATCGACCAACCTTAAGGAGCTTCGAGGATTACAAGGTAGAATACAATTGATATGCAGGTTTATCGTGCTGTTAACTAATAAGTTACAGCTAATGTAACATTTGCTCAAGAAAGGAACCCACTTCATATGGACAGCTCAATGCCAACAAGCATTTGATAATCTTAAGCAAGAGCTAGCACAACTTTCTATGGTTCACCCTCCATAAGGAGATAAACCCTTTTACATCTACCTTGCCACTTCTGACATGTCCATCACTTCTCTGCTTTGCTAGAAGTGAGATGATGGCATTGAGGTCTTGGTTTACTACTTAAGCCATGAGTTAGTAGCCCATGAAGCAAAATACAATGATGTGAAAAAGCATTGCCTTACCTTGGTCTTCTGACTGAAGAAGTGGAGGCATTACCTTTTTCACAGTCAAGTCAATATCATTTACAAAAATAATGTACCCTGAGTAATCACAATGAATATCTACGAAAGTAGTAATATTGCACAATGGAAAGCAATAACAATGGAGTTTGACCTACATTACCTCGCACAAGTCTCAACAAAAGGTCAAGCTATAGCTACACAACTCATGGCTTTGCCAGTTAATGACCAAGCAACTAAAGACCTAAAATTCTCGGACGAGCATATTAATAGTGTTAATCAAGTGCTTGATAACTATTAGGCACTCATACATTTTGACAGAGCTTCAACCTCTCAAGGAGTTAGTGCCACTACCATTATCACATTTCCCTCAGGGGAGATCCAACCCTTTGCATATTATTTTACATTCTCTTGCACTAACAACGTGGTGGAGTATGAAGGTCTCCTATGAGGTATCCTTGTAGCATGCAACCTAGGGATTCAACACCTAGCAATCCGAGGTGACTCATAGTTAGTAGTCAACTAGGTAATAGAGGTTTACACCTATAACGCCCAACATTTATAGCCTTATTGTGACCTGGTGATGCACTTGCTTCAACACTTTGCAACTATTGATGTCTAGTAGATTCGTCAGAATGAAAATGCCATAGCCAATGCTTTAGCAACATTACCCCTAAGCATTGCACCTGACATGTTCCATGCATTGCCCACCTCAGTGGTGGATTGCACTATGCCTATCATGCAAATCACTGATACTACATCCATAGCCACAGTAAGCACAACCCACGTAAGAGAATGGTACAACGACATCAAGGTGTACCTTCTATAGGATGAGTCTCTGCAACATTTAACTACTACTTAAAAGGATGTAGTGCGTAAACATTCGTAGTAGTATGTCATCATGGGTCATAACACGCTATGCTGTAGATCCTACGATGGCATACTGCTAACCTGTGTAAGAAACAACAGTGCAAACAATTGTTGAACAAGTTCATGAGGGACTGTGTGGAGGTCACATAGCACCTAGGGCAATGGTAGTGAAAATCAAACGATTAGGATATTATTGGCCTTACATGGAGAGTGATTGCATCTCAAGGGCCAAAATGTGTGACATGTGTTAATGGCATGGAAACCTAATGCACATGCCACTGACTGAACTGCACACAATGCGGATCACGTGGCTGTTTCAATGTTGGGGCTTAGACATCATTGGACCTATAACACCTAAGTCCTCTATAGGGCATGGCTTCATCATAACTGCAACTGAGTATTTCACCAAGTGGGTTGAGGCTATTCCCCTTAGGAAGACAACATCTTAACAAGTTTGCAAATTCATGCTCGATAACATAGTGACCTGTTTTGGCTTACCCATGACCATAGTAATAGACAATGAGCCATAATTTAGTAGTGCCAAAACTAAAGCCTTTTATGAGCACTTTGGTATTAAACATTTTTTTTGTTGCCATAGTACCCTCAGGCGAATGGCCAAGTGAAGGCCACTAACAAATTCATTGTCAACCTTCTCAAGAAGATGCTAACCAACATCAAATAATGATGGCACAAGCAACTAGTCTACACACTCTGGGCCTGCTACACAATGTGCTGAATGGCAATAGGTAAGATGCCTTACAATCTTGTTTACAGGTCTAAAGCAATTTTGGCCATTGAATTGTAGGTTCCAATGCTTTGGGTAATCCTCTCGAACTTCATCAATGAAGCTCAGAACAAAAAATTGAGGAACATAGACCTTGAATCAATAGAGGAGGAGCACATGTAAAATTTTGATAGCATCGAATAGTACCAAGAAAAGAAATGGCAAAAACACCATCACAACCAGCATCAATGCCTAATCAAGAAAGGGGACCTAGTCCTTAAGGCTGTTCGTGAACTCATGGAAAAATTCTTAGTCAATTGGGAAGTGCCTTTCTTGGTTACTAAGGCCTATGAAAAAGGAGCATTTAAGCTTGCTAATTAAGATGAAAATGAGTTTGCCAATCTAGTGAACCATTCGTACCTGAAGCCATACTACACCTAGCATGCAATACTACACATGAACGGAGCAAGGTGTGCATTTGTCTGCTATGACATTAAACTGGCATAACTCATCCACTATGATGTTAAATTGGCATAGCTCATCCACTATGATGTTAAATTAGGATAGTAGTCTGCTAGGACTATAAACTAGCACACCATGATCTACGAAGACCTTAAACTAGGTTCACCATCAATCACGCATAGTTCCAGGAGCAAGCGAGCGAGAATAATTCTAACTCCCCCCTCCCCTCCACTCTTTTCTACACCATGTGGGCAGGGATATTGCAATCCCAAGATGGAACATTGGTCATTGATTTGGCCTTTGGAGTGCTTGCAACATTACAATCCCTCGTCATTTTGCTAGTTTTTTAAGCTCTTGTCATTGGTTTGGCCTTTGGGGCATTTGCAGCATTATGGCCCCTTGCCATTTTATTGATTTTTAGAGCTCTTGCCATCAGTCTGACCTTGGGAGCACTTGTAGCATTAGGCCCCCCCCACCATTTTGTTGATTTTTTAACCTCTTACTATCGCTTTGGCCTTTGGAGCATTCATAGCATCATCATCCCATAGGCATTTTTCTAGCTCTTTGAAGATCTGCAACTGGCATAGCCTTTGGAGCATTTGCAACATTATTGCGCCTAGGAATTTTGTTGGTTTGCCAAATACTTTCCATTATTTCAGCCTTTGGAGCACTTGCAGCATTATCGCCCTTGGCATCTTTATTTGCATTTCATGTTTTGTGGTTTTCTTGTCTTCTCGGAGTTGTGTTTGTAGGATGAAGCCCCTAGGTGGTTATGCAAAGGCACATCTCATCACAGTGACAAGTTGCAACATTGCTCTAATGTGCATGATTAGACTAGCTAAGCCTCTCAAGAGTGCACATCCCTACTACCTATTATGGCCTAACTACATCCATCCCTATGTCCTAATACTTTTGCATTTCCCCACATAGACAAGGCTATAAACCCCTGTGACCACATGGCATGCTCTTGCAAGTTAAACCATAGAACCCAAGGTGGACATAACATAAGTTGTCTCGTGGGGAGCCTCTGTTGGCTGGTCAAAGCCCATGTAGATGTAACACAAGTCATCTTGGGGAAGAAACACTTGTCTGATAGATGTGATGCTATTTTGCAAGCATCAAATCAAAGCCCATTTAGTGGCACGTAGTCCATTGGATGAAAAGCATCATGCAGTTAGCATTTAGCAAAGCACAAAACCCAAAGAGGGTTCACCCCATAGCAAAAAAGCAAAACAAAAGCAAAAAGAAAAAGAAAATACAAAGAGCAAAGGGGGGAAAGCATGTCCCCAAGCAAATCAGTAGAGCTACAATTTTGCAACTGGTCCAGCCTTGAATCCACACTAACTCTCTCATGAGCACTCTGAAGAAAGGTCAGTTTTTTTAGGGGTAAGCTACCCTGGTGCCATGGTCACCATCAATTATGCTGACTCTGCACCCTACATCACGACACCCTGTTTGCACTTCGTCTCCCTTTTTATCCTCAGCACATTACCTACACCATTTACTCCTAGCATACCGCTATCCATGACACTCTTGAGCATGGCGCAACAACATACGACCATGCATGGAAGAGTGATGTTGGTGCCAAGCCTATTATGGTGTTTTGAAATTTTTTGTTGACATCTCTTGGGCCACTCCTTTAGATGTTAACAAAGAGGGGCCAATGAAACACCACCAAATTCATGCTACATCGTCTTGACTGCAAATTTGTTTAAGTGTTAGCACGAGGCAAATTTTTCTAAGTGTTGGGACTATTCTCTCCATTGCCCTAGAGTGTAGTCAGCCTAGTGGAGAGCATAGTTAGCTCCAAAAATGGATTTTTTTACAATTTTTCCTAAGTGTCATCATGAAGCAAGAAGCTGCAAATTTTTCTAAGTTGGGACTATGCTCTCCATTGCCCCAAAGTGTAGCCAACTTAGTAAAGAGTGTAGTCAACACCAAAGGCCAATTTTGCAAATTTTTCTAAGTGTTAAGCCAACAGTTGTAGATTTTTCTAAAGTGTTGAGACTATGCTCTCCACTGCCTTGGAGCATAATCAAGTGTAGTTAGCATGGAAGACCTAGTTTTGTAGAAATTTGCTAACTGTTGAGACTACACTCTCCACTGCCCTGGAGCATAGTCAAGCATAGTCAATTGGAAGCTAGATTTTGCAAAATTTTCCAAGTGCTAGGACCTAATTGGGAGCATAGTCAACCTCCCATGGAGAGCATAGTCAACACATAGCCATTTTTCACAAAATTTTTTGTAAGTGTTGGAATATGCTCTCCCCCAGTCCAGAGCGTAGTTAGCCAAAATAGCTTCCAAGGACCTTCACAATGCAGCACTAACATTTAGCTTAGCTCCAACACATCTCCAACTAGTGTAGTTAGCAAAAATGCATCTTTGTTGTACCCCTTTTGGCCCCAAATTGTAACTATGCTCAACCCCACCCAAGGTAATGGAGAGCATAGTCTTGGAGCATAATCTTCAAAGTTGCATTTTTTCAGGCATATTGCGGTCCTTTTGGCACACGAACATGTAGTTGGTAGTGTAGTCATAGTCTCACAGAGTCCAATAGAGCACACTAGAGCACAACATCGCTGGTCTGAGCGTAGTCCCAACCATCCCACTACCACGTGGTAACCGATCCACATTTCATGCTAACCTTAGGCCTATAAATACACCAACCCTCTATGTTTTAGGGGTTGGCAAATTTAAAAGTTGGCATTATGGGAATTTGGCATTTTTAGCAAGGCAAGGCATTCATGCACCATCGTAGCTCACCACAAGACATCGTAGACCACTGCTATCCACTACACACTATAGCAGGCACAAACACCATGGCAGAATGTTAGTCTTCATTTCTAGACACCCCCAAGACTAAGACTACGCTATCCACTATGCTTGTTATACATTGCATACCTTCTCACCCCTTCTAAAGTTAACTATGCTCAATCCTAGTTGGGCTGGTGTTCCATTCTCTCTCGCTTTCTTTTTATGCATTTTCAACATTTTTAGCATTCTACTTATATTTTTTGCTATTTTTGCGCACAACTGTGCATTGACACCTTTGCTTTGCATTGAAATCCTTGACGACGCTCACTCTTGTTGACACTGTTAACATTGTAAACATCGTTCAACACTTAGCATTGTTTGGCATCACATTTGGTAAGTCCCTGTTTAATTGACAAGACCATTCTAGGCATCCCATCTTCACCTCTAGAAAGCCCTCATGTGGATGTGGGGCCCCATGGACCCCTCGGTGTTCCAGCCATTGATGTTTTTGGTTGCTACATCCAATTTTGTAAAAAGCTTGATTTTATATTTGTTCACTTGAAGATGAGTTTTTAGTTAGTCATGGGGGTATCATGAATCATTGTTGGTTGGTTGTGTTGGTAGGCATGCATCAATGCAGCCTCATTGACTTAGCCTCATTAACGTAGCCCATGTGTTGAAATAGAGTCAAGTCAAGCCTACATAAAGACATGTAGCCACCACATGTACTACATGATAAGTCACTAGTGTAGTTGAACTCTTATAGTTTTCTTTCCTTAGAATATTTTTTGAGTGCTCACAGTAGGAATGAAAGCAATTTTACAGATATTTATTTGAGCATCAGGTACATGGACACATTGATGTGAATGGCAACAAATATGAGATTCTTAACATTCCTTGTAGCACTTGAAATGGATTTAAAATTTCTTACTTACATTTTGTTCTTTATGCACTTTAGATTCTTACTTAATTAATTAATACACTTAATAATGAATGCATAAGTACAACCACTTCAAGCATATTGTTTAAGGCTTGGTAATCCCAGTAGTGGCCATTTGGTATGCCAAGCAATTGTTACTTGGTAACCCAGTAACATTAGGATGAGTTTAGGATGTATATGATAAGTGGGCCTAGATACTTGTGCTAGGATATTTAGCCTTAGAACCATTAGATAGCTAGATTAGTTAATTATCAACCATTTAACTTTTCATCCACACTTAGGCTACAAAATATATAAAAAATATATAAACATTATATGCATTAACTCTACTTAACCATACATCAGAACTTACACAATTGAGAGTTAAGAAGGCAATGATCATTCTTTTGCTTCAATCACCATCTTTGTCTATAGGCACACTTAGGAGCTAAGTCCATGGAATTTGACCGAATTGTGAGTGCATGCTTGTGATTCATATGGTTGGATGTAGGGACTACTCGTTGAGCATCATGGACCATTGTAAGTAAGAGTCTCATATGCTTATTTGGATCCTTACTATCAAAGACTATGCTCATTTATTACAAATAATCTTAGATGGGATGGAATAGGTCTTAGAATACAGAAAGCCTTAATGCTTAGGACCTCTAATAGAACTAGAACATACAAATCAAGGGATCATAGAGGAATAAATAGAAGTCATGATGATTCTCCCAGTATATCAACTTCCCCTTCATTTGTATCATCTAGCTTCGACAAAGATGAATGTATGCATGAAGACATAGCTTTGCTAAGGAATCAAAATAGATAACCTAGTGATCATCATAGAAGGATTCTAGATGATTGTGAAAGGAGGAATTATGACAAACATCATTGAAAGGATCAATATGGAGATAGAAATAGAAATCGAGGACAAAATAGAAAGCATCAAAGGGAGCACAAGCAAGACGATCATGATCAAACAGATAGAGATAGAGATTATGACTATAATAATGACATGTTTTATGATGAGAACCCTTGTCAACCATTAGAAGCATGATTCAAAATAACTCATAGGCATCAAAGAGAAAGTTGCATCAAATGACTTAATATGAATAACATTCCTAAATTTAAGGGAGACTACAATTCTTATCCTTAGCATTATCTACAAGCCTTCCATGATGTTTGCATCTTGTAAAACATTGAAAGTAAATGGCAAAAGTTTAATCTCTTTCTAAAGACACTAATAAAATAAGCTAAATTTTGGTAGATATCATTGAGACCAAATTCATTCCATTGGTGGTTCATGGTGCTTAAGCTTTGTAATGATAAGTATTAAATCTATTCTAGAGTATTCAATTTGAGAAAGCAAATCTAAGGATGGAAGCAAAAAAACCACGAATATCTTGATGTAGCATTGAGTAGATACTATTTTCTATTTCGTAGATGTCTAAGACCATGAATTTTGTTAAAAATAGATGGACTTCGTAATAAAATTAGGGATACTCTTAAGATCTATGCTTAAGGAAGATTAATAGAACTAAGATCCCATCAAATATAAACACTAATTGAACAAGTGCAACAAGAAGAAGGAGAGATGTGTAGAAAGAATAGAGCAAATGAGTATAACTAGGACCCAACCCTTTACAAGAAGGAGGTCCATATCTCTGATCAGGAAGAAGAGGCATCTCCTTATAAGATGGTTTTATGCAAAATCTTGCTAATGAAAAAGTTCATCATTGAGATTACAACAAGGATAGATAAAATGTGAGATTTAATGGATGAGAAAATTATAGCTATCTTTCAAATCATGAAGAAAAAATAAAGTGGGCAAGAGTAAGAATACAAAATAAGAATTAGAGTAATAATAAGAAAATAGATAGAAATGCTAATTAGCAAAAAGGAAAAGTTGAAGTAGTGAAAGAGGTTGTAGACTTAGATTCAGGGGAGGATGATGGATGTGAAATTTATCAATATGAACATTGAAAAGGCTATTGTCCAATTATGTCACATCTATAAGAGTTTGGGACTTATGCTTTAACCCCAAAGTTTCTGAAAAAGCAAATGCCTAGAAAGTTCTCTTATCCACAAACCAATTATAGGCAATCCTACAATGAACAATACTACCCAAGTGGGACTTCTTTTCAAGCTTAAGACTATTATCAAGAGTAGTGGCAAAAACCATAATCATGGGGTATGCCATCACTAAAGTAGCAATACCCCTATTATGAGTTGAACCCTTATGGATACTATGTCCAACAACTTATTGATCCTACTAGTTTAGTTGCACATGCCTCAACTCATTACTACTATACTTCTAAATACCATTAACCTGTAACACCTCTTATGGAATTATCATCCTATGCCTCTCATCATTGATCACATCCTTCTAAGCACTTACACATTTCTTTCTCACCCATAGCACCACCAAAAATGTAGGAAGAATTACCATCAAAATCTTAATAGAATAATGTCATTGATATTGTGAACATACAAGTATATAATAGTGCTAGTAGCTTTAAGTGCAAGATAAGGAAATGTCATTTCTTTAGAGAAGTTCCCACACTTGTAAATAAAAATAGTAGATCTACTAGCCCATTAGAATTAATGTAAGCCTACTATGGTGTAAATCTCTTCTTCATAAAAATAATGTCTTTTAATCCTATTGTAAGCCAACAACCATCACCACTCCAATATAAGACATCAAAATTGCCATGCTCAATTATGCAATAGGTGATTCGTAAGTAGGACCTCTTTCTTAAAATAGAATAAATCTAGGTAGTCCCTTGATCTATATATAGGTTATTGGAAATCCATCAAGCAAAGCTCTATTAGACTCAAGTTTAGGTGTGAATTTAATCTTACATAAAATGTTTAAAGCTTGGAAACTACCACCACTTAAGAAATGCAACATCAAGTTAGAGCTTGTAGATTAATACATCACTTTTCCATTGTGAAGGGTTGATGATATGATAAATACCATTGGTAGATGGTCATATGTAATATATTTCTTTGTAATCATTGTGAAGAATAGCAAGGGTGAATTCCTAATTAGTATGGAAAGAGCTTGACTTAACACCATTGATGCTAACTTAGGGATCTAAGATATCTCCTTACATATTGTCAAGGAGACTGAACATGGCATTGTGAAGAAGCAAAAAATTCCATGCATTATTTATAATGATAAAGGATGTAGTTGTGGGTCAAAATTTTAAAGCATTAACATAATTCCTATACTAGTCGATAACAAACTTGAAGAACAAGTATGTGTGCAAAAGCATGTCTACACAATAGTGACTAATCGAAAAGACACCTAGTGGCTAGAAAATAAAAGTGCTAAATTATCCAAAAGATGCATGCAAACATTGAACCTTCTTATTAAATCTTGTTCTAAGAGAATAAGCCAAACATTCAACTTATAAAAGGACATCCTATGCTCTAAACATACACCAAAAGAAAGTGATAAATAAGAAGACCCAAAAACTAAAATTGAGAACAAAAAGAAAATATATCTAAACTTCTTCAAATAGAAATACCATATAGTTGAAGAGGATTCATGTCTCTAGATGATTGATTACCATCAATGTTAAATGAGCTAAAAATAAAAAATGTAAATTACTAAAGATGATAAATAGAAAAGAAACGATGTATGACCCAAGGAATGTGTGATCTATTTTTTGAATGCTTGCACATGAGTTTAGTCATGGGGAAGGTGTTCCATCTTGAATCAAGAATTAATAAGTACATTTTTCAATTTTTATTTTATAATTTTTTATCATTTTTCTATTTTTAACATTTTCATAATTTTTTTTTTCAATTTCTTAAAAGTTTTCCAATGCTTAATATTTTTTTTATTTCTTGTTATTTTTATTTTCCTACGAGTTTTTATTTTCTTGGGTTATTTACTTTATTCTTTGTAGTTATTTCCTATGCTATTGGTAATAATGTTGCTAGTCATGATGCAGAAATCAACATCGTGTTTTATTTGGGGTTCATGTATCTTCTCCTCAACATCAGCTCCTCACTATGCATTTCATTGATGACTCCTTTTTCCTTATTCAAAACAATGCTGTTAATGTGCAGTGTCTCTTGTCCCAAGTTGAGAAATATTGCTCCCTCTTTGGATATGTTATAAATTGGCGTAAATATTTAGTTTATAGCTTCACCAATAACTACAGCCATTTGCCCAATTATAGTTGGAAGCGTACTCAAGACCATGAAATCATTAAGCTTTTGGGAATCCCTTTTCACTTTAGAGGCCCAACTTCAGAGCTCTGGGACCAAGTACTTTCTTGAATTTAAAGGAAAATCGAAAAATCGAAAACCAAACCCCTCACCCTCGCCGATAAGTATCTCATTTGTAAGTCTATTTGTTCCTCCACCCATGTTTATTATTTGTCATGTTGGGCCCCTTCCCATGCTTCTTATTAAAAGCTTGAACGTTTATTTCAAGACTTCATGTGATCGTCTAAAGACTCCCAAAAAGGCTTTCATCATGTTGTCTGGAATATAGTAACTCTTCCTAAGAACAAAGGTGGATTGGGCCTTTTGAACTCCTTTAAGCAAGGTCTCACCCTTGTTGCTAAGTGGTTGGTTCAGCACCTAGATGCCCCCAATATTATTGGGAATCTTCTTCAGTTAAGGCTTCGACAAGCATTCCCTAAGAATAAGTTCATCTGGAAGGGTATCCACCCTATTAATTGGATCCTTTCTCTTCATGACATTATCATTCCTAAAACACATGTTTTCAAAAGCATTTGGAAGGCTTGGTAGGTCTTACATTCTCATGTGAATTGGAATAATGTTCATATCAATCCTACTCTCCTTTCTAAGATTTTCCCTTGGTGGCTGCCCCTATC
>MNCI01008651.1:734228-781999 GCA_015680685.1 Gnetum montanum
AAGGCCTACCTATTGGCAAACATTGTGAATACCTTGGGATTCCAAACCCTAATTGCCCTCTCTGTGGAGGTCCTGATGATTTTGTCCACATTTTTAGGCATTTCCCCTTTGCTCAGTCTTCATGGGAGTGGGTTTCTAAAGTTTTCCCTTTGTGCAAGTTTTCCCATGAGGATATCTTGTTTGGCTTTCTGGCCACCCCCTCTGCTGACCTTCAGTTTCTTTGGGAAGTTATTAGGCCCCTCGTTCTTTACTATATATGGAAGCATAGATGCAATGCTCTTTTCCAGAACACTGATTCGTCTAATGCTAACCATTTAACTATTATGGAAAAATTTCAAATTCTTCGCCTTGTGCATTTCCAAATTATATCTCACACTTCCAAGTTAAAGATGAATACTAATCAGTTGTTTTATTGTTTGCAGCCTTGGAGCTGATACACTAATTCATGCACTCTTCCCCATCTCGATCTACTACATCGGAGTGTCTCATCATAATTTTGAGCATTTTTAGCTCTTTGTTGTTCACCTGGTCTTATTAACTCACAGTTCTTATTGATTCCTAGCATGAGGTTGCTCCTTGGAATGTACTCCCACACCTTGTGAAGGATTATGTATCAAGATGTTTTCCCTCAACATCGGCATTTGACATTGTTCTTCTCCCTATTTAACCATCAATAAGTTCAGATGTTGATCATGTACTTAATCTCATTTAATTAATAAAATTCTCATTGGTGGTGGTTATACTTAGGTTGTAAGTATAATGATTATTTTAATCATGCATCACATGTGGGACCCATTATAATCACAGTAAGATATCTCATGTCATAATTTTCCAATTCCATCTACTTCCATTTCACTTTACTAGCATGGTGCAATTATGAATGTTATGGTTTTTGATAGTATAGTGCAGAATCCCAACCAAGGTAGTTATGTGTTGTTTGGAACAAATACATGATTTGCATTTAACTTTTATAGTACCCATAAATATCTATAGAAGTGGTTATGTAAGGACATTATGATAGAAGCCTAGTTTGGCGAGGATCCACTTATATGACTTTTGTTGATTATGGCTCTAAAAGAGTCTTGCACCTTCATAGACATCTTGGTAACTCTAAATTCATGCATGATTTTGGAACTACTTCTCATTAATTTCAATTAATTTTTAATATTTTTATATTGAAAATTCTTAAAATTTTGTATTTCTTAACTATTTTTGAATCTAAAATATTTAGTCATTACAATTTCTAACATTTTGATGCATTTGCGATATCCTACAAACTAAATCTTTGATTTCACTTATTTAAAAACTTGCGAGCTCTTAGAATTGAGCTGATCTATTGTGGGACCTAAGGACATGGTTTTTAAATTTTTTTCTAACACCCCATTTTTAAATAGTAAGGTAATTAATAGTAAAAATAATCAAAATGACATAAAAACTTGATAATTTTAGTTTCCCTAGAGCCTTAGGAATGTTATTTTGTAATTACCTTGAGTCTAAATGTTGAATTCTTTGAATTTTGAGCTAACAAAGAATCTAAAAAAGTTTAAACACTAAGGAAAAATTGCCAAAACTAATGTTGATCCTTTGGTGATTGCAAATGATGGCTAAATGAGTTCTTAAGTTTGAAGGTCTTTCATAAGGCAATGTAAAGAGAGCAAAAGAAGAACGAAGGACATGCCCATGAACAAGTAGCAAATACAAGAATTAAAGCTTAAATATCACATGTTCATTACCTAGAAACTATGTATTGATAAGGAGACATTTTAGTCCATCCTTCAAAAGTTCTGTATAAGAGAGGAGTACCAAGATAACAACCAAGGTTGGGGGACTATCACTACTAGGAATAGCATGAAGACTTCTTATTAGTGAATTTTTAAATAGTTGTAAAATTTTATAAACTTCTTATTAGTGAAGTCTTTGCATCATTTTGTAATACATTCACTCAAATCAATTTTTGTAGTGTGACATTTAGTAATAATCTAACAATTATTAGTCAGTTTGATATTACTCCCATAGTTTTGGAAACAAACTTTGTTTTAACTCAAGGAGTAGTTTTTAGTTAGTCATGGGGGTATGATAAAATAATTTAGGTTAATAGACCATGATATCATAGTTTGATTCTATGATGTCATAGATATGATGTAGTTAAGCTTGGTCATGTCTATAAATACGAGCCCACCATCATGTCAAATTTATTGTTTAGTTAGGAGTAGAGCCAAATTCATGTGGTTTATTTCTATAGTCTTAATAAATAGTCAAAAAATGTCCACAACATACATTTAAGTTGACTATATCATGTTTTATTTGAGTAGCATTATACTTGGATACAATATACCATTTGCAATAAGATCGAGATTAATTCATACTCATTGCAACACTTTGATTTAAAGTAGAATTTACTTTTAATGTACTTTATTTTCTATATGGGTATCTTAATATTTACATTTCCATGCATATTAATTATTGGTAGAATAAGTATGATTCATTTCAAGCATAAATATCTATTCACTTGATAATTGTAGTAGCACTATTGTTTATTTCACTTAGTAACATAACACTTGGTAATCATAAGAGTAGGTATGTGAGTTCAGAACATGTACGATAAGCTAAGAATAGATACTTATCATCCTTAGGCTAGCTTAGGATTTATTTTTTATTATTAACTAGATTAATTAATTAATTATTTTCTAAGTTTCCATCTAGTTTAGTCACAACCACACAACATCAATACTCATATGCCTCACCTTAGACAAAACCATACATGGTAGAGCTACTACTAGTTCAAGTGGAAAGACCATAACTTACAATCAATGATTAAGGATCTATACACCACACTAGCCTCATCCACAAATTACAATACAATTTATCACAACATTTTTGGATTATAGGATTAGGTATTGGGAACACTCTATCACTCACCAATATTAAAGATAAATTTTTTTGGTTCACTTTACCATTATAAAATTAGATATATTTTTAATTTTCCTTTAATTCATGTTTAGATGTATACTTTATTAGCTCTAATTCATTATTCTTTTCTTTACCTTTCTACAATTTTTACTATGGAAAATGACTCTTTAAATCCTTGAAGGATGGATGCAATTATTTTATATAAATTCTAGGGCCATACATGAATGTAATGATTAGTTTTTTAAGCAATAAAAAGTATTTATCAATTTTCTTTAAGATTTTTTTTTGTTCTACTAATTGTTCATCTTACATAAAGTATTTGTTTTAAAATACTGGCTAATTATATTGTCATCATTCTAGGTTCAGCATTAGTCATTCCATTCAAGTCAACAACAACATCATCACTCTTATTATCATATGTTTTCTTCTTAGATCAAGATATGCATCTTTGCATATGAAAATTTCATCATATTGAAGATCAAATGTCACACCCCCAAATTTAGCTTAATTCCTTTAAATAAATTGTCTTAATTTCCTTGAAGATTTCTTTCTTTATTACTTTTATTAGTGTTAACTAATCTTAGAACCGAAACTAGAAAACATATCCAAGCATTATGCCCTCCAATTATTTCATTAATTATAATAAAAAGAAAGGGATCATGGGGCAACATTATGGGAAAAATAGACTTGATCCTTATACAACATGGGTGCAAGTATTACAACATCATAGGAAATTTTAAAAATTATATTCTTCAATCATTAGCTATCATGTTGTACCAGTTACATGATCCTCCTACCTCAAGTACTTCTACCAACTTCATCTACATGTAGCGACATGCAGGAAGTGTTAATGCTCTCCAAGTATTCAGATCCATCTTATTGTCCCCTTAAAGCTATGATTGGAATGGGCCATCATATATGCATCAAATGATTAGATCATTGATGAGTGGCGAGGTACCCCTACACTCAACCATACAAAACGAGCGTAGCACACGCGATCCGGTCGAACTCCACAGACTAAGTGCCTACACGCCCCATGGAACACTTGGGGTTAATCATTCGTTGTCTTCCTAGACTTACTTGTGGTTGTCACGGTGTATGGTTAGGTAAGTCTGAGGTATACGATTTTTATGGTCTTTTGTGTTCTATCTACTATGCTATCAAGGTGAAGGGTTGGAGAAACTAACTAACTCTAACTGATGAACTAAGTCTAAATTACCTAGTGTCAGCATCTGTTCCGACTTACCGTACACACCCTGAATCGATGCAACCGTGGCTACCAAACACTAATCGTTGCTGGGATCACTACGCGTAACACACATGGTCAAAGTGGTCGTACTGAGGCACTTAACTAGGAGGAAAGGGTTGAGAAAACTAAGCTAGCCTAAGTGCGATGAGCAGCCAATTCCTTGACTAACCGTACACATCTTTGTGCATGACTACCACTGGGATTACCAAGCACAGATCCTAAATACGCCACTGGGTTACCAAGTAGTCACACTAGATGCTCGTAATCAAGTCGTACCCATTCCACGTTGCGATGAGCATCCGTTCCTTGACTATCCGTACACATCCTTAGATGCTTGTAATCAAGTCATACTCATTCTGCATTACTAAGAGAAAGAAATAAATAACAATAAAACAAATCCTATTCCATGCACTGTAAGGTTTATCCAGGCAGTTCTTCTTTATTGTCGTACACAACTTGTGTTCAGGTATAATGTTGCTCGAATAAAGATCCGTTCACTTTAGGACTCCTACTGCGGGCACATGGAAAATATTCTATATCTGGAGTGATCAAACTGCCAGAGTTTTCCTACTTCTAGCCCAGGATGAGGAAACAAGGGAGAGCTACAGCTTATTTATAGATATGACGGTGCACTGCGATATCGCGTATGCGATATCGCAGGGGACGACGCGATATTGTAGGAGACGACGCGATATCGCGTACGCGATATTGCATGGGATGCGATATCACGATGGCCATGATATCGCGGCCTATGCAAATCATGTCTCATCATACCCCCATGACTGAATAAAAACTCATCGTTGAGTTCCTTACAATAATATCGGGAAGGTATGGGATTATTGAGGGGAATGGAACTAATGAGATGACATGTGAACGGATCATCATTACAAGACTTGAAAAAACTGGTGTTCATGACAACAAGAGTGAACACCTTATTACATTGACATTAGGTCTTAGTTGGCAGCTGAGAGAGAAGAGAGAAAGAAGTGTTGCTGCTGCCAACGCCAAGATTGCACCTTTCGTTGTCCATCCGGAAGCGCGCCATCGATCTTGCTCCTTGCATAGCTGCTTCCAGCACGGCTCCATTCCAAGTATTTGCTCTAGATCCAATCCGTTGTTGTATGATCGCCACCTGCATACACAACACAATCATATATTAGCAAGGGTAAATGAATCATCATGTAATTAATACCTTGCTTCGGTGTAGGTCCATTGGCTAGGTTGTGGTATGGCTAATTGTGGATCTGGGGATGTATTAATGATGACTACCGAAGGTGTAGGGGTTAGGAAAAAATTGAAAAAATCAGGGCTAGGAGAAAAATGAAAAAATTGGGCCCCATCCCCCCATGACTAATTGTGAACCTCCGATAGCGTTAGAATGGAGAAAGAAAGGGAGTAAGAAAGATAGATAAAAAGGGACACCTATGGCATCGATGAAATGGATGTCAAGATGGAAATGAACAAAATAAAATTAATTGCAAAATGTTAAGGGAAAGAATTTAACTAATGCTCCAAATAGGAATGTCAGTGGGTCCTCCCCAAAGCAGGCTCATGCCCTTAATGCCCTGACAAACCCACATTCAAAGAGTCCGTAGGCTCCGGGAATGTCATTTGGAACAAAAGTTAAAGTCTTAACCGCAAGAATTTACCAAAAAGAAAACAATGCATCTACCAAAATATACACTAATGATACAACCGGTAATGAGGTGAACAATGGAGAGAAGGGTGGAGAGAAGAGGATGGAATGGAATCCCAAGAATAAGGTGGTGTACAGCCCCTTGTGTGTTTCATGATTAATGTGACTTAGCAAATCCCATTCCAAGTCCGGCCTCAAACCAACCACATCCAGTGACTTCGCATCAATGCATTTAGCTAAACCATCCACTTGGATAACAAGGATGCCTTCCCCAAGAATCACCACCATTCCGACGAAACAAAGGAGAGAATGGAAAGCGAGAAGGGCCTTAGTTAGAGGGAACACTTTTGGTTCCATAACCAGTGCTTGTAGCCCAAGTTTATTTTGTCTAATGGGTGTGCTTTGAATTCTCACTTAGTTTTTTTTTTTATTTATGCGTGAGAATCACACCATGCAAAGACTTTTTATTTTTATTTGTCTTAGCTTTCGATAGTTGGGGTAACATCAAAACGGTAAGAAAACTCAAGAAGAAAACACCCATGCACCCAAGAGAATGGCCAACACAATCACATTAAGTTCCCTTGAAGTCACACCCTTTTCAATCCTTGAGTCCTTCCTTAGTTTGAGAAATGCCTAGTCATCGATTCGTTTAAGTTCTTATTAGAAGGGGACTGTACATTTCCAAGCCGATAGAGACCATAGAAACTGGTGGATGGATGGATGAAGTGGTCTCATTGCTTGCCATATCAAAAGAAACATACCTTAGTATCAACATCATGACTTAAAGCTAAAAACCAAACATTAGCAATCAACAAGAAAACAGTTCATACCATCATGTAGAACACTTATTGGGTGACAAACTTACAAGGTGGATCACACACACACACACACACAAAATGAAAAAGTATAACGATGTTGTAAAACAAAAACAAGAAGAGTTAAAGAAATTTGTAAAACAAATATGTGTAAGACAAAAAATTGTAAAACAAAAACATTGTAAAGAAAAAATGCGTAAGATAAAAATGTGTAAAAAAAAAAACTTAAAAAGAACCGAGGCCCCCATATGGTTAGCATAGGTGGCCATCTCCCCCATGACTGAGTGGAAAGGGAGAGATCTGAAATATTGAGCACTTGTTTGAATTTCTAAGAAGTGTCCAACTTCTCCCAATTGATGATATTAGATTAAGGGGTGGAAGTTGGCAACGCTCATATTCCAATGTATCTATGCCTTCGTTGTTGGCATGGGTTAGTGCCTCAGTTCATTCCATGCATATTTGGTTGCTCCTTCTAGTAGCTTTCAACCATGGGGTGTCTTCTACTGGTTGTGTGGTTGCTACAGATAGGCATCTTTGTTTCAAATTTTCAAGGGCACACCTGCTGCATGGAGGCATTTCCTCCATGTCATCACCCGATGAATCACTGTATGTGATGCATGGAAATTTCCTCTTCTCAACCTTTCCATAAATATTTATCTTAGAGATTTCCAAGGAAAGATCATGGATCCTAAGGGTATCTACTGTACTAAGCCATGCCCTTCCCATTATAATTGGGAAGTCCCCTTCGTTGTTGTTGACTTTAATCACCAGGAAATCTATTGGGTAAGACCAACCACACATAGTGGTAATGATGTCCTCCACCAATCCCAAGGGAATGGTGATGGACTGGTCTGCCAGCTCTAGTTGAATGTTGCTCTTCTTAAGTTGGGGTAGGTTCCAGGCGTGATACATCTCTTGTGAAATTAAGTTGACTCTAGAACCTGAGTCAAGAAGAGCCCTATGTGGTTCATTTTCGGTAACCTGAAGGTAGATTAAGGGACTTCTAGGATCAGTTAGTTTCCTAGGAAGGTGGCCTACCTTGATCCAGTTGGTTACGGTATGCGTTAACATAACCATATGCGTTAAGCTCTGTTGGACTGAAGGGTACTCTAAAGTGTTAGATGGTGGAGGAGTGTACATGGGCTTAACCGCTTGTTGTTGCGAGAGTTTGTTTGGGATTTTGGTTCTAAAGAAGGGTCTTCTCTTTTTACAGTTGTCAGAACCAGTAGTAGGTTGAATATTTATAGCTCTCGCAGCATGATGTTGTTGCGGTTGAGTAGGAAGTTCCCCTTGCATTGTTGGAGTAGGAGGTGTTATGGAAACTACTTGTGGAAGAGGTGTGGATGGATTTGGAGGATGGGATGAGTGTGGAATGTCTCCCAGAGGAGAAGGAGTCCTCCTGAAGTACTCCCAAACTTGGTAGTGACGTTGGGGAGTAGTGTGACTCATAGAGTCACTTGGAGAAATCGGCTATTGCACATAATAACCATAAGAATCGGGCTACTGGTAAGGGTACTGTTGTGTTGGCAGTGGCATCCCCCATGACTGTGGGTATTGCCACTGCTGATGTTGTCCAATGGGTTGTGGTGGAGTTCCACTTGGATAATATGTTAGGGGTTGGTGGAACTGCCTTGTGTTACCTTGGGGATAAGGTAACCTCTGGGGTGTTTGCTGTTGGTTAAGTCTTGGATTAAGTGCATACACCCCAAACTCTTGTAAATGTGAGATGATTGGACAACATCCCTTGGGATGATCATAATGGCAGATATCACATCCACCGTCATTGTCTGTGTCTGAATCCACAACCTCATCAGAGATAGTAATTTTCCCCTTACCCTTGTTATGTGCAGGGCCTGAATTTCTCCACTTTGTCTTATCTTTATCACTACTTCGTTCCTCCTTAGAATCTTCTACAATTTTCAAGATAGTTTCAAGTCTGGAGTCTAAGGAATCCCACAATTGATCCATATTAGCTGATACTTTTGTTGTTAATTTTTGAATCGGCAAGGTTTTTCTGTTCACCAACTCTTCGAGTGGTGACTCATCCTCTTCATCACAAAATTTCACTCCCTTCTTCCAAAGGGAGCTATCACGGTTGTATTCTTCCGCACTTTCCCTCTTACGTAGCTCACCTTCTTCTTTTGCTACTTGTTCCAACAAGCGATGTACTTCATGGACTCTAAGTTGTGATAGTCTCCATTGGGCATAATTCCCAAGGGTTCTTCTCATTTCATGCCTTAGCCCATCCACGATGTGGTGAAGTTGATCCCGCTGAGCGTACCCATGGCCCAGGCAATGCTGTAACAATATGTAGTAGCGGTTCATAAGTACCTTGTTTCTAGCCTTGGATCTGCTTATGCAAATTAGACACTCTGGAGTACGTATGATACTTGTCGTTGAAGAGTTCTAGCATCGTACTCCACCTCCTAATGGTTTCCGGTTCTAAGGACCGGTACCAACTCTCTGCTTCCTTGATGAGTGTCCTGGGAAACAACTTTACTTTCTGCCACTCATTTTATATATTTTGCAAGGCACAAGCATCATGGAATGCCTGTAAATGATGCTGCGGATCAGCATTGTATCCCCCTTCAAATTGTGCGATGTTGTTCATGTCTAAGCATTTGATCCAACTATCTTTTAAATGCCTTGTGGGAATCCTAACTGCCTCTGTTATGTCAAGCATACTTCGAGTTGTGAGTAGGGGCTCATCATGATCATCTCTTTCATGATGCCTATGATGTCTTCGTTGTTCCCTACTCTCCCTACATCCTTGCCCTTGTCCTCTCTCTTGACTCTCTCGTCGAGGTCTCTCATTTTTCTTACCTTTATCCTCTCCGTTATGCTCGTGCTGGTTGTGCCCAGATGTGGAAGAAGAGGGTGAGTGATGAGATGAAGGAGAAGAAGAAGGGGAACCATCACCATGGTGATGTTTCTTTCCTTCTCTTCGGCTGCTATGACCCCGATCGTGATGACGATCTAAGTGCCCGTCCTTGTTATGAGTTGTTGTTCCCTCAGTGAATAGTTGGTGTTCACGGGCATTAGAACTACTGTTATGTATCGTTGATCGTAGGTTCTGATACCTAGCCTCCTCACCATTATTAGGAGGGGGAACATCGTTTGTTAGAGAACCCGTGATAAGGGGTTTCTCGTCTCCTATTTTGCTAAGGATGTGCGAACCTTTGCCCTTCATCAGTGTATGTTGGCTCTCCTGCCTTGAGTCCCTCATACATTGCAAAGTTGTGGGATAGTAATCCCTTGAATCAAAGTCTTCCGCAACGTATTTAGCATATAATTCTATCATGCCAATCTGTGCCAAGGCACGGAGAAGCATGTTTGGGACTGATCGATCTAGAGGTAACACGATGTTACCTTGCAAATCTCTCCATCACAGCTATTCATCTTGATGGAGGATAAAAGTAAAATTTGGAATATACTCATCGGGATGAGTATGGACTATCTTGTATTGTTTAGGACTTGGCTGATTTTGGTTATGTGTTTTTGATTGCTGACTGTTCTTTGTATGGTCCTTAGGTGGTGAGTTGCTCTTATGAGAAGAAGAAGAAGACATGATGTCTTATAGGTGTGCTAATTTTACCGTTATATAATTTTTTCTTTAATTAACCCGAAGGTCCGTTTAGGCTCCCAATGATGTGAGTGATGTCCTATGTTCTATTCAGTGCACAAACACTTAGTCCCCAGCGATGGTGCCAATGATGAGTGGCGAGGTACCCCTACACTCAACCATACGAAACGAGCGTAGCATGCGCGATCCAATCGAACTCCGCAGACTAAGTGCCTACACACCTCATGGAATACTTGGGGTTAATCATTCGTTGTCTTCCTAGACTTGTGGTTGTCACGGTGTATGGTTAAGTAAGTCTGAGGTATATCATTTTTATGGTCTTTTATGTTTTATCTCCTATGCTATCGAGGTGAAGGGTTGGAGAAACTAACTAACTCTAACTAATGAACTAAGTCTAAATTACCTAGTGTCAGCATCCGTTCCCACTTACCGTACACACCCTGAACCGATGCAACCATGGCTACCAAATGCTAATTGTTGCTGGGATCACCACATGTAACGCACGTGCTCGAAGTGGTCGTACTGAGGCACTTAACTAGGAGGAAAGGGTTGAAAAAACTAAGCTAGCCTAAGTGCGATGAGCAGCCGATTCCTTGACTAACTGTACACATCTTTGTGCACGACTACCACTGGGATTACCAAGCGTAGATCCTGAATACGCTAATGGGTTACCAAGTAGTCACACTAGATGCTCGTAATCAAGTCATACTCATTCCGCGTTGCGATGAGCATCCATTCCTTGACTATCCATACACATCCTTAGATGCTCATAATCAAGTCATACTCATTCCGCATTACTAAGAGAAAGAAATAAATAACAATAAAATAAATCCTATTCCATGCACTGCAAGGTTTATCCAGGAAGTTCATCTTTATTGTCGTACACAACTTGTGTTCAGGTACAATGTTGCTCGAATAAAGATCTGTTCGCTTTAGGACTCCTACTACGGGCACATGGAAAATATTCTATCTTTGGAGTGATCAAACTGCTAGAGTTTTCCTACTTCTAGCCCAGGATGAGGAAACAAGGGAGAGCCACCTCTTATTTATAGATATGACGATGCACCGCGATATCGCATACGCGATATCGTAGGGGATGACGCGATATTGCAGGGGATGACATGATATCGTGTACGCGATATAGCATGGGATGCGATATCGCGACGGCCGCGATATCGCGTGCGAATCGCATCTCATCAATCATGCTCTTGGATAAAGTAAAAAAGGATAGAATTACTGCATAAGACTCTTAGGTATTAATTATAACATTAAGTTGACTAGAAGTTGACTACCCAACAATAAAATCTCAACTCTTGCTAACAATATTTTGCAAGGTTACTACCCTAGATCCTACTATAATAAATAATGACAAATGACCTAGCCTACCTACAATCTTCTCATCATCAGACATCTTGAAACATCCTAATCATCAATTAGTCTCCCATAATAATATCTAGTGATTGTGTTACCAAGTAACCTTGACAAGCTTGCAATAGTCTTATGACCCAAGCAGGAAGTTCCTGAAGCCTATATTGAATAATATAAGCCATCATAATCACCTCCACTACTTCATTTTGACTAGGTACCTTGTTGAATATAGTCCTAATGCTAATTCCACTTTTCTCCTAGACTAACTAGGTCTTAGTATCATCTAGGAGTATTCCTAGATAACTAGGTCTTAAGTCTCCTTGAAGGATTGAAAGCACTTTAGAAACCATAAGGATTGCATGTGCATAGTAGCTTCCAAGGTACCTAACTCACCCTCATCCATGTTCCATACAATGTTGAGACTAACTATTGCTAATATGTCACTTAGCCTCATATGTGTCTCATAGCATGTTAAGACTATATATTGTTGTTGAGATGATGTTGCTTACATCTTCTGCAACTTCTACTATATTTAAATCAAGCACTATTCTTCAAGATATGATAACTAAGGTACTCTAGAAATTATAAGACTTAGAAAAGGCATCAAGGGGAAACATTAACATTAGGCTAAAGAAGGAATTTAAAACAAAGAACAAATCTACTACCTTCTTGAATCAACAAGGTATTCCTTATTGACTAACAAGTCTCTTGAGATCCCAAGTGCAAAGCATCAACAAGCTTAAGGTAGAAGAAGATATGAATGGAAAATGATGGTTGAGAGAGAAACCCATACATTACTTATAGTGTCTAAATAAAAAATGTTCATGCATGGCTTCTAGAAGGTTCTAGATCTATTAACAAACCTGTACCAAGTGACATATTCAAGATAAAGATAAATATCATATTTAATTAGTGGGTCCCACATCTAGTCATCCAGTCCTTATCGAGAGACAACAAGATTAGCATCATAATAGAATAATCACAATACAAAGAAATATAAAAATATAAAATCTCATATTAACTACAAATACAAGGAGGTGAGACTTATCAAACACTAATTATGTTAGTAGGATCTCAAGCCAAATTAACTAATAATTAAGGCTCATGCATGATAAAACTACTAATGAAGTCTCATGCCAACAAAGATAATGATCATGTAATTAAAATACCATGAATTATGATCTTCTTATTCTTAGTCAACCATGACTCATGTTGTAATACCACAACTCGTGGTAATGAAAAAATCATCATTTTGATCAAAATCTTCCAAAACTTCAATATTCTATCAAAATTTCATCTTATCATCAGTAAGTTACATAAATAACAAAAGAGATTAAAAACATTTGTAGGAGATTTATAAAAGTTTTGTGTAAGTGAAATTGAAGTTAAAGCTTAATTACGTTTAAAGACCCATAGTATCTATTGAACAAATGTTAGATTTTGATGAAAAATAAAGACAAACTCTACAAGTTGATCAAGTAATAGTAGGAAGAATAAAAACAAATCATATAATTTTTTTGCTACAACATTATAGCATTTTTCTTAGGGGAGTTGAATCCATCTTCCACTTTTATTTCTAAGATGATATGAACTTAAGTGAAGCCTGCTAATGGTATTCTGATACTTGATTGAAATAGTAGCTAATGTTAGAGATAGTGTGTCATGCCCCATGTGTCCAAGAAGATAAATAAGCAAGAGAAAAAACATTAATTTGCACTCTATCATCAAGTCAAGAAAAAATTATTTTTTATTTTATTAAAAGATTGATGGGTAGATGTAATTAAATAATGATTCTAATCTCTCACGTCTCTTGAATTTCTAGCCCATTTTTTCATAAAATACGATTGTCCCATCATATTATGAAATCATATTATATTGATGATTTACATCATATTATATTTCATAATATGATGTGATTTAATAAATATGATTATTATATCATCAATTTATCATATTCATCAATTCTCATTAATCAAAGAAGTTAAAAATCACATTTTTGGCTATTATTATGTAACATATGTTAACCATCAAATCAACTCAAGTCAATTCCAAATTTATTAGGAAGCTAGATTGTTGAAATAGATTTCTATCAAGTATTCACTTACCCCATAACTCTCTTAGATTGCAAGAGATATTCATCTTGCAAATCAGAAATTTTTGTTTTGGATGTTGAACAATTTTGCACCAAACCCCTTTTTTGGGCCATATTTGAATGATAAAATTTATTCCAATTGATATGAAATTTTACAAATTGGTAGATTGTAGAATGAGATTTCCAACAAACATAAGAGTAGTGAAAAACTCATCTATATTGTAAAGATATTGCAACTATAAAATCAGAAAAAAATCAGTTTCTCTTAGTTAGGAAGCCCATATCATCTGATATATTGGATTGCAAAAAATCTAATGTGATGTAAATAAAATTATTTCTTGCCTTCTAGATTAGATTAGAATTGTGTAATTATGTTCTAGTAGTATATATAGTCATTTAATTTTGGTTTCATACATCCTTAAAACTCAAGATATATATTTTAATTATTGCAAGGAGAAAGGATTCTTAAGAATTACAATCGATAGTTTGGATTTGAAAATAATTTTGACTAGAGGTAGAGCCCAAGACATAGGTAGCATAATACATTAGATGAATAATAGAGAAATATAATAGTGCCTTGAATGTGACTTGAACTAACAATGAACTAATCACTTGAGCCATCTATCACTAATCAATAGGTATAAAAATTATATTATATTAAAATAATAAGAGAGGTTTAAAAATTTTATAAGATATATTTGCAAAGTTTAAAACTTGATGAGTACTAAGTGTTTCCAATGCCCAACCATACGATCTACAAGCATTATAGTAGACTATGTCATAATTCATGGATGAGACTATCATAGTATCTAAATTGGTAAGCATTAATTGTAGATTGTTGTCTTTCCACTTGGGCTAGTAGTATGATCATTGATGTTATGTGACTATGGCTAAGCAAGAGGGGAACATAGAACTTAATTAATTAACTAGTCTAATTAACAAAAAGAAAATATATCCTAACTTAGCCTATGGATGATGAGTATTTGTTTCTAGCTTGCTGTACATATTTTGAACTAATGGAACCATTGCTATGATTACCAAGTGACACAGTACTAGGCGTACCAAGTGATATCACTATTGGGTTACAAAACAATTACACTTTATGCTCAAAATTAGTTGCAATTATTCTACCAAAATCTATGTTGAAGGGAAAAGTAAATAGTAAACTAAATATGTTTAAAATAAATTACATTAAAAGAAAAATTTATGCTAGGTTAAAATATTGTAACAAATATGAATAAATCTTGATCTTATTACTAGTCATGGATTGTGTCTAAGTATATTGCCACTCACATAAGATCTTGTACAATCAACTTAAATTCATGTTGTGGGCTCTCATTGATTGTTACTAGACTATAGAAATAAGCTACAAGAGTTCAACTATGCTATTGACCAAATAGTGCATAAACATGATAGGTAAACTGTATATATATGCATTTTTTTTTTGTAATTGCTTCAACATAGATGCATTAATGTAGCATAATGTTGGTGATCATTTGGGATGGTGAACGTTTTCTTTTGGATCTCGAGATTGGAATAATGGGAAATGAAGGTGTTCCTTGAAACTTGAGTTTAGGTGTTTGTTGGTCTCTAGAAACACCAAGGCCCAGATACCTTCAAATAAACTTAGTGGTAATAGAGTGAACTAAGTGTAAATATGTGTTTTCTATTATTAATGTGGAAATGCTTGGATTTGTGTATGAAACTATAACTAGCTATTATAACAGAAACTCAACTAACCTTGTTGAATACTGTGAGTCATTAAATATTTCTATTTTGTCAAGTTTTTTAGTCTATATAGTTCCTATAGTATGTTTCTTGAAACAAATAAAATTTCACCAAAATGCTTAAGCACAATTCTGCAGAAATCTACAACTAATTTTCCTCAAAGAGAAAGATCTACAAGAAAATTAGAAATAGAATAAGATTCAATGGATTTTAATAAAGAAGAAGAGATAAAGCAGAATTGTGTGAAATCTCAAATATTTAAGCAAGATAAATTGAACATGAGGAAACACTTTGAGATAAAGTTATTCCAGTTCAACCTAAAGTGTTACAAATTGTCTAAACCCTCTAAGCTCAACAAGAAACTTTGTAAAACACACTCCTATTAAACTTCCAAAATGCTTTGTAAAAGACAAAATGCAAGCTATTATTTAGCTAGTTAATAGTTGTCAAGAATTGCAAACAATAGAGCTATCAGAAAAGATTGAATAATTTCATGATTGAACATAGAGGAAAAACTTTAAAATTGAATTTATTTCAAGTCAATTCAAAATATCAAATATTTTCTAGATCCTCTAGACTTGAATAGGAAATTTCATAAAGACATTGCTGTTAAATTACTCAAGATGCTTTTAAAAGGACAACATAAGTTCTTACATGGCAACTAAATAGAAGTCTAGAATTATGTGAAAATAGAGCTATAAGAGTAATCAAAAAATCCAAAAATTAGATGCCAAGGAGAGTACTATCTAAACCATTAGCTAAGCAACTAAGAAAAAATGAGAACAAAAGAACTCATAGGATTTAAACAAAGTAGCTGAATTGATGATGCATATTAGAAAGCTATTCTTACAAGTGATTATCAATACTTCTTCCAAGTTCCAACCCACTCATTTTTTATTCTATCCTTGAAGCTCTTTTCTAGTGATTTTGTGGTAGTTACAAACATTATGGAAGATTAAGGGTAGTTACAGCCACTATAAGAGTTAGTTATAACTACCATAGAAATTAAAAAGGTATAGTCGTCAAGCATACTATTTGGTAGTTACAACATCATGGGAAATTAAAAATTAGTTACAACCAGCATGGTAGTTAGTTATAACTACCATAGATATTGAAAGTTATAATTGACAAGTGTCCTATTAATATCAAACATTCAATAACTATCCTATAAATCCCTTTTCTCCTTTAATAATAGCCCTTTTCTTTTATTTCTTCTTTTTAAATTTTTTTATGAAGTCTATCTTTATACAATATTTGTAGAATACCTTGAATGAATATTTTAGCATAATAAAGCTTTGGAGCAAAAAATAAAAATAAAAATCCTTTACTTCAAAAGAAAGCATATCATTATTCATGTCATCATTGGTAACCCTGTTCCAAGGAGGAAATGACAAGCTTTCCAATGAAGATGATAGATAGGGTAGCTTTGGCATCCTATAGGTGTTCAATGCTCTATGTCAACTACTTGCACTTGCTACTCATGTTGCTGCTCTTGACCATGAGCTTAGTCGTGCTTTGTGGCTTTGCATCATAAAACCTCTAAAGTAGTGCTTGCTAAAAATCAACTATTGCCATCTCACGAGCATGGTATTTCATCAACATTGGCAAACCATCACCAAGACATGGCATCACCACTTTCCAATACACTTCCCTACTTATCGCATATCATACACCACCTCCACCTATGGCCGTAACACTGATCTCACCACCATACATCTAACATGATCCATCCCACTCATACTCATAGAAAGATAGTTCTGCTCATACATTTGTTTTCCACCATACATTGGTTTAAAAATTCAATGTAAAATGTTTGAACATTATAGGTAGATAATCTCTCTCTCTTAAATCAACATAGAATGGCTACTCAACGGAATCCCCTTTTCAGTCATAAAGCATGCTACATTAAATGGCCTAAATGTGCCAACATTTCTTGCCCCCTTTCAAAAATTCTTAAAGGAATTTAAGATTGAAACTATTTTCCAATGCACACTAGTTGAATCACATTTTCTGTGTTCAACTGAAATAAAAAGTTTTATTCAACATTTTTACATTTGAAAACCATAAATCTTTTTTGGGAAAAATTCTAAGTGAATTTAAGATTTGGTGATATAAAAACCCTATTCCTAAGAAACAAAAACAAAAACTATACAAGTGAAGCCATAGCATAAGTTACTTAGTAGAAGGAAAGAGAGTGGGCAAAGTGACCCTCTTAGGAATCCTCTTGTCTTGGATTCTATCGTACTTAATTTTTGATGTAATCCAAGATTTCTTCTCTTCCTCTTATTTTATTAGTGCTTCCACTTCTTCAACCCTCACGTTATCCTTTGTAGCATTATTTCTCGAAACTATCTCCTTCCTTTTTTCAAATGTTATTTTAATTCCAATACTCAAGGCTTCATATTTAGCCTTGTTGTTAATGCAAGGGAAAGATAGAGGAGCTGCATTGAAAATTTTTGGAGAATTATCATTTACTAAAACTACTCAAGCTTCTACACCTTTAGAGTTACAAAAACCATTAAAGTATAACTCCCACTTGCTATTATTTTGAGATTCCTCTTTTTCCAAGTTATAAACTTCTTGGAGTGTGTAAATTTTGGATTTGAAAGCTCTTTTTTCAACAACTTTGTTTTTTTTCCATTGGAATTAATGTTTTCAATCATCAAACGTTCACTATATATGTATATTTGATTTGGTTCCCCTTTCCAAGGTAGCCACATATGTGAGTAATCTGTTGATATGTAACCTGAAAAATTTTTACTCCAACTTCTACTCAAGAAAACACTATATGAATCTAGGATATTTGCTACTTGAATAGTTACTCTACTTTTATATGAAGTTTAGAAGTGATTTATAATAGAACATTTGGTAGCTAATCCACAATCTTCACTATGCTTTTATCGCCTTGAACAATCATTTTATTGGATTGTTTAGGAATTAAACCAAGTTTTTTGCATATAGATAATGATATGATAGTTTATGTAGCTCTAGAATCAACCATATAGTTGTGAAGATATTTGTCTTTTAACTTCATTGTCAAAAGAAAAGGAGGAGCTTCTTTATCAGGAGTACAATCATAGCTAGTTTTTGTTGTCTTACCAATGTGAGATACATAGCTTAGCTCTAATTCTCCAACTCTCCTTTTACATTTAATAAGCTCTAAATATTTCCTTTGCTGGTCTCTTATCTGTAAAAATTGATATATGTTGATGTTGACCTTGACATGTTTAAGATCCTCAATTAGATTATATTCTCCATCTCCATAAAAGGTTGGTTTCTTCATGTATTTATTAAAAGTCTAACTTTGAATACTTTGCTCTACTTGATCTTCTTTACTTTTATTTTCTTTTCCACTTGGTTCAAAAACATTCCTCTTAATAGATGGATTAGAAATGACATATGGAAGCTTGGAAGTGGTTAATTTTTCTTTTGATCACAAATTATATCTATTTTCTTCATTGTTATTACACTCTTCATCTAATGATATTTCCTCTTTAGAACTTGACAGAGAAGAGATATTACTAGATCCATTATCAAAAGATTTGCTTGCACAATGAACACTAGATAACTCATTATGAGATTCAATATCAAGGAATTTGGACATAGAAAGATCACTATCATCCTCATTTTTTGCTAACTTAGTGTCTTAATATTTATGTTTTCTACTTTTCTTTTCTTCTTGTATTTTAACTTTTGCCAAAGCTTTTTCTAGTTTCACTATTTTGTTGGATAAGTCTTTCATTAACTATCCTTTTTTAGATTCTTTGCTTTCTAACTCTTTCTTTGTCTTAATATTATAGGATCTTAGTAATGCTTTAAGTTGGGCAAAATATTTCATAGGAATAATAATTTTCTCTTCTCTTTTTTGAGTTGTGATAATTTCTTCATTGTTTAAGTTTAACTATTTCTCTAACTGTATAGCTTCACTAAAGTAGTCATTTAGTGTTAGTGAGTTTGGAGTTCTCCTTAACTAGACTAAAATATTGGGATTCATAGCCTTAAGATTAGTATCTCTAATCATTTCTTCTAATGGTCTATATTGTCTTTGAAAGATCCCACAAATTCATTGAAATTTAATGTTGAAATCTCTAATTGATGCCTTAACCCCTTGCTTAGCTTGTACTAACCCATAGTATAGTTGTTGAACCAATTGATTACCAAAATGAGCCAAGAAAAGGCTTTTCATGTCATCCAAACTTGTAATACTATTGCTTGGCAAGTTTGAATACCAAATTTGAGAAATTTGCTACAAACAACCTACAAGCTTGGTCTTGGTGTTGAATATTTGCATGAGCTAAAGCTAACTTAAACAAGTGGAGGTATTCTTTAGCCAAGTAAGCTTTTTTGGGAACAAAAGGTTTAGGAAAATATTTGTAAACTACCTTAAGAATATCATTGCAATTTTGGAACCTTAATGGTGTAACTCCTTGCCAAGGATTCATTGGTTGTAGATTTGCCACCCTATTAAGATTCCTCTTGGTGGTTAAACTCTTATGTTTCTTGGGCCTTCTTCTATAAACTCATAAGCCAAATAGAAGAGGTGAACTCCTTATCCTTCTTGTTTTTACTCTACTACTTATCCCAAACTTAAAAATATTTTTCTATTCTTCTTTCAATGAATAATTAGTCTTATAATTAGAAATTTTTTTAGGACTTTTGAAATCTTCTAAACTACTAGTTTGTTTGGTCATTAACTCAAAATAATAGCTACTTTTTGTTCAAGCCATCATAGCACCAAAGCGAATTGTTGGCGATCATTTGGGACTGCCAATGTTTTTCTTTGGGTCTCAAGACTGGAATCACAAGAAACAAAGGTGTTTCTTCAAACTTGAGTTTAGGTGTTTGTTGATCTCTTGAAACACCAAGATCCAAATACCTCCAAATAAACTTAGGTGTAATAGAGAAGATTAAGCGTAAATGTGTGTTTGTTATTATGAATGTTGAAATGTTTGGATTTGTGTATGAAACTATAAGTGGCTATTATAACAGAAATTCAGCTAAACTTGTTGAATACTGTGAGTAAGTAAAGATTCCTATTTTGTCAAGTCATTTAGTCTATATAGTCCCTATAGTACGTTGCTTTAAACAAATAAAATTTTTTCAAAATGCTTAAGCTCAATTCTATAGAAATCTACTTCTAATTTTTCTCAGAGAGAAAGATCCACAAAAAAATTAGAAATAGGATGAGATTCAATGGATTTTAAAAGAGAAAGTAGAATTGTATAAAATCTCAAACATTTAAGTGAGGTAAATTGAACATGAAGAAATAGTTCGAGATAAAGCTATTTAAATTCAACCTAAAGTGTTACAAATCATTTAAACCCTCTAAGTTCAATAAGCAATTTCATAAAAGACACTCTTATTAAACTTTCAAAATGCTTCGTAAAAGACAAAATACAAGCTATTATTTAGCTAATTAATAGTTGTCAAGAATTGCAAAAAATAGAGCTATCAAAAAAGACTAAACAATTTCAAGATTGAACATAAAGGAAAAACTTTAAAATTGAAGCTATTTCAGGTTAGCTCAAAATATCAAAGATTTTCTAGATCCTTTAGACTCAAACAGGCAATTTCTGAAAGACATTGCTATTAAATTGCTCAAGATAATTTTAAAAGAACAACATAAGATCTTACATGGTAACCAAATAGAAGTCTAGAATTGCATGAAAATAAAGTGATAAGAGCAATTAGAAAATCCCAAAATTAAATGCCAAGTAGAGTACTATTGATGAACCATTTTTAACTGGCTTCAATATCAAATATTTGATATCATATACTTGATATTGGGGCCCAAGAAGCAATGTTGGATATCCAATATTGTAGCATGTGTGACGACCTATAAATATAGTGCTTGGGCGCATGGTTTGGGCATAAGTTAATTAGTTAGTACAGTAGTTGAGCTCTTGCAATTTTATTTTGTAGTCTTAGAGAACAGTTAGTGAGTGCCTATAGTGTGGATTTGAGTCAGTTGTATGGTGTCTTATTCGAGTGGCAATGTACCTAGACACATTCCGTGAATGGTAATAAGATCAAGATTGATTCTTATTCATTACAACACTTTGACTTAGATTAGATTTACTTTCCATGCATTTTAATTTTCATGTACTTAGTTAATATTTACATTTCCATGCATATTTATGAATTCGCAGAATAAGTGCAACTAATTTCGAGGGTAAACATTTATTCGCTTGGTAACCCTAGCAGTGTTATTATTTAGTTTGCCTAGTAGCATAGCGCTCGGTAATCTCAACAGTGGATACGTGGGTTTAGGACATGTACGGTAAGCAGGGAATGGACACTTATCACCCATAGGCTAGTTTAGACTTCACTTTCCATTGTTAATTAGATTAAATAATTAATTTTTCTATTATCATTAGGAGTAGCATAAAGCCACAACAACATCAATTATCATATGCCTCACTTTAGACTAAACCATATGCGATAAAGCTACCACTAGTCCAAGTGGGAAGACAACAAACTATGATCAAAACATAACGATCTAGATGTAAAACTAGTCCCGTCCATAGAATTCAACTGGATTGTGCGTGAACGCTTGTGATTCATATGGTTAAATGTAGGGGTACCTCACTGCTCATTATTGGCACCATTGCTAGGGATGGTACTAGTTATCTAGATTAGTTATATTATAAATGATCAATGTAAAGGTATTAATGATTTACCTTTTGGAAAATATTAATATTTTATTTTAAGTCACACACATTGAAACCATGTCTTCTTCACATAGGACCAATAAGACATCATATGATGAGAACATTCATTTGAGAACTAATAGGATCTACACTGAAGAGAATTGGGGTGAACAACCTCAAACAGGGGTTTCATATGCTCATTTCCACTCTTACTACACTCAAAGACTATATTCAATTAGTGTAGAAAGTCCTAGAGGAGATGGAGTAAGTCCTAGAACTAGGAGGGCCTCAAGGCTTAGGACCTCCTCTAAACCTAGAAAAGATAAATTAAGGGACCATGGGGAGAACTATAGGAGCCATGGTGATTCCCCTAGTTCCTCATCTTCCTCTTCCTCTTCAACGTCTAGTTTTGATGAAGATGAACATAGGTATAGAGACAAAGCTTCACTATGGAATCAAGATAAAGATATAAATCAAACTAAAGGGAAAAATCAAAGGCATCAAAATGAGCATAGAAAAGATCATTACAATTAGACAAATAGAAATATAGATCATCATCATGATGTGTCTAGTACAGATGAACCCTTGTTGGCTACTAGGGACCTAACACAGATTAGGGAGGTAGTTCAAATACCCCAAAGGCATCAAAGGGACAGTTACATCAAATGGCTTGACATGAACAACATTCCTAAATTTAGGGGAGGCTATAATTCTAATTCACAAGATCACTTACAAGCCTTCCATGATGCCTGTGCCTTGCCAAATATCAAAAATAAGTGACAAAAGCTTAAGCTCTTCCCTAGGATGCTAATAGATGAAGTAGAAAGTTGGTATAGATTGTTGGAACCAAGTTCTATCCACTAATGGTCCATAATGCTAGAACATTTCAATGAAAAATACCAAACCTATGCAAGAGTGTCCAACCTAAGAAAAAAAATCCAAGGGTGGAAGTAAGAAAATCATGAACCCTTAGATGTGGCCTTGGATAGATACTATTCACTACTACATAGATGTCATGGAACATGATTTTTCTCAAAAAGAGAAACTTTTGCACATCATAGATGGGCTTCGTAATGAAATGAGGGAGACCCTTGGGATTTTTGCCCAAGGTTAGTTATATGAACTAAAAGTCCATCAGATACAAAGGCTAATTGAGTGGGTGGCAAAAGAAGAAGGAGAGATATGTAAATGAGAGAATGTAGAGGAAAGTAACTAGGATCCAACTCTTCAAAAGAAAAGGACCCATATCTATGATGAGGAAAAAGAGGCAGCTCTTGATGAGGTGACTTCACAACAAACCTTGATAATACAAAAGTATATTGACGAACTTGAAGCAAAGCTAGATAAGATGTCAGAATGGATAAATGAGAAAGTTAAAACTTGCATAGAAATCATAGAGGAGAGAGTAATGCAAAACAAATCAAGTGACCATAACAAAAGGAGGAAAAGAGACCAAGAGACAAGTAAGAACATTGATCGGTAGAAAGGGAAGTTGCTTGTAGAAGAAGAGGCTATAGACTCAACCATTGAAGAAGATGATGGATGTGACATCTACATATATGACCATCAAAAGGGCTATTGCCCATTAATGTTACATCTACATAAGTATTGGGCTTTTCATTGAATCCCAAGTTCGTACAAAAGCAAATGCCTAGGAAATTACCTTACTCACAAGGTGATTATAGACAATTTTACAACCAACCATACTATCCTAGTGGGACTTCTTATTAGCCTCAAAAATACTATCACTTGTAGTGGCAAAACCCATAGTTGTGGGGGAGACCATCATCAAATCAGCACTACCCTTGCTACCAGCCAAACCCATATGAATATTATGTTCAAAAACCTATTTCTCCAACTAGTTCTACTTCTTCTACTTCATATCACTACTACCACTCTCCTGAATATCATCGACCTGTGATTCTAAAGGATCGACCTGTGAATATTCTCATACTTTCCTTCATCATATGTCATCACCAACAACATAGGAAGGTTTAGCACCACTAAGAGAATGCCACTTATGCTGCAAATATACACAGAAATGATAATGCCAATTGATGAGACGCGGTTTGCGTCGGCCGCGATATCGCGTACGCGATATCGCAGTCAGTCGTCATTTCTATAAATAAGAGGCGGCTCTCCCTTATTTGAGGATCCCAATTTTAGTGTAGCGAAGCTCTGGCAGTTTGATCCCTCCAGAGTTAGAATTTTCCCGTGTCTGCCCGCAGTGTGGTGAATGTGATTGTACGGTGTCTTTATTCGAGTGTGCCGTACTTGGACACGCACATGACCGGCAATAAAGATCGAGATTACTTCATCATTGCAGCATTCACTTAGTTTATTTATTTGTTATTTATTTAATGTTATTTATTGCTTTCATAGCGCGGTGTGAGTACGACTTAACTACGAGCATCTACGGGTGTGTACGGCTAGTTAAGGAATCGGTTACTCATCGCGAGTAGTTTCTCACCCTTAAACTCCTAGAAGCGGAACGAGTACGACTTGATTACGAGCATTTAAGTGTGACTGCTTGGTAGCCCAGTGGTGTAGCTAGGGGGATCTACGCTTGGTAACCCAGTGGCGTATTTGGGGTCTGCGCTTGGTAATCCCAGTGGCGTACCTAGGCCTATGCTTGGTAGTCCCAGTGGCAGTCGTGCACGAAGTCCAAGATGTGTACGGTTGATCAAGGAATCGGTTGCTCGTCGCACTTAGGCTAGATTAGATTTTCTTACCCTTTCCCTCTTAGTTTAGATTAGTTAATATTATTTTCCATTGCCTTCAGGAGTAGCGATAGAATTAGGAACACATCATACACCTCATCTAGACTAAACCATACGTGACATATGCAAAACTAGTCTAGATGGGAAGACAGCGAACTACGACCTAAGGCTAACTATCTAGATACCACAACTAGTCCATCTGCGGAGTTCGACCGGATCGCGCGTGCAACACTCGTTTCGTATGGTTGAGTGTAGGGGTACCTCACCACTCATCACCAATAGATCTCTACCATAATCTTGGAAGCACCCTTTCTTTAGGATGGTTCCCATGCATGAGCACAAAACTTGTAGACTTACTAGAAAATCAAAACATGCACAAGGCCAATTTGATGCAACACCCATCCTCATAAAAATGATGTCTCCTAATCATACACAAAAGCCAATACTAATTACCGCTCTAACATGATACATAAACAATAAACCTATCATTGTGGAGAGACAAAGAAATCCATGAATCACTAATAGTAAAGGATGTAGTTGTGGGCCAGAAATTCAAAATATTAACATAGCCCACAACAAAGTTCAGGAGCAAGTGTGTGAGAAAAAACCAATCGACATAGTAGCCACTAAACTAGAGGACACCCATTGGCTTGAAAATGAGAATATAAAATTTTTTTAAAGATGCATGGAAGTAACTAATTCACTTATTAGTTATAGACTTAAGAAAATGGACCAAATAGAGGGCCATATATCTTACACTCTGATTATACACTAGAAAAGGATATTAAACATAGTGACTAGGGAATTAAAATAGAAAATCAAGAAGAAGAAGAAAACACATCTAGACCTCCAAAAATGGAAATACCTTCAAGTCTAGATGAAGATACATCTCGGAATGATCCAAATGAGACTATCACCAATGTTAGATGCACTACCACATGATTAATTAAATTAGAAATGATGATAGATGGGAAACTACTAGTGTATAACCAGGGGATTGTGTGGTCCATCTCCCAAATGTGCGGCCATAAGATTAGTTGTAGGGGAGATGCTCCATCCTGGTTCAAGAACTAATCCATGTTTTTCACTTTTTTGTTTTACAATTTTTTTATCAATTTCCTATTTCTTCTAAAATTTTTTGATTCTTAATATGTTTTTCATTACTTTATATTTTTTCTCTTTTCTTAAGTCATTTTCTTTATGTTTTATGAATGTTTTTTTTATGTTTTTGTTAATAATATTGCTAGGTCATGATGCAGAAGTCAACACTATGTGTTGGGTTTTATTGCTATGCTATCAAGAAGACATGTTACCCATGCCTGAAGACACCCCTCTAACTAAGGCCCTTCCTTCCTTCTTCTCTTTTTGGAGTGATGATTATTCTTTGAGGTGGTTGTGGACTCATGGTGGTCAGTAGGGAGGAACACATCAATGTGAGGTTACTATTCATGGTATGGACTTGGATTGAACTTAGATAGGTAGGTATGCTAATCATTTTAATCATATTTTTCATAAGAACCTACCGTGGAAATGGTCAAGTACCTTACATCTTGATCTTTGTAATCCCTTCTAATCCCATTATTCACCTCATTACTACATGTGATTATGAGCCTTTTGGTTTTGTGTAGTATAGTGCAACATCCCAACGATAGTAGTTGTGTGTTGTTTGGAACAAGCACATGATCTACCTTTAACTTCTAAGGTGCCCACGAACATCTATAAAAGTGGTTATGCAAGGGCATTTTGGTAGGAACCTACTTTGGGGAGGATCCACTTGCATAAATTTCGTTGATCATGGCTTTGAACTAACCTTCACATCTTCCAAAACATCAATGATAGTTTCTTTGAATTTATGCATAATTTTGGGACTAATTCTCATTTGTTTCATTAATTTTTTCTACTTTTCTATTTTCATATCCATTAATATTTCTTAGCAATCTTTTGATTCAGACCTTTGGTTTTAATTGTTTGAAAACTTGTGTGCTTTGAATTTTTTTGGAAATTTTTGAAATTTTTTCTAAGATCCTATTTTCGAACATTGTGGTAACTGATAGTAATTGACCAAAATAAGATGAAAACCTTGATGATTTTAGTTACCTTATAGCCTTGGGCATAGTACGTTGTCATCACCTTGTGCTTAAACACAAACTAAGGGATCCAAAAATGGTTTATTATTAAGGAAAAAATTACCAAAACTAATGTTGATTCTTTGGTGAGTGTAGGTGATGCTAAAAGAAATGCCTAAGGAAGAAGGCCTTTTACTAGGCACAAAAAGAAAGCCAAGAGGGGAAAAATTGAGGATATGCCCATGGATAAATCATAGCACATATGAGACAATAGCTCAAACATTGCATGTTTACTAGATCCATGGAACGATGAGAAGAAATTTCATTTCATCCTTCAAGAAGGTTCTGCATAACTAGAGCAGCGTCGACATAACAATCAGGGTTGGAAGTCTGCCACTGCTAGTGACAACAAGAAGAATCATCTTTAGTGGATTTTTGAAGACCTCTGCAAATTTTGTAATCTTCAATGTCTATATAGTATTTTTGTCACTCTATCATTTTATATGAATCCACTCAAATAAAATTTTATGATGCCACACTTAGAGCTAGTCAGTAGTTAGCATCAGTCAATAATCCCATACCTTCCCAATATTTTATAAGGGACTTGTTCCTCCTTTGTTTTTACTTGGGGATGAGTTTTTATTCAATCATGGGGGTATGATGAACTATATTTTATCTAGCTTGAATATTAGATATTTGATATTGAAGCCTTGATATCGAGGCCCAAGAAACAATGTTGGATATCTGATATCGTGGCATGTGTGCCAACCTATAAATATAGCATTTAGATGCAAGGTTTGGGCATAGGTTAATTAGTTAATAGAATAGCCAAACTCTTGTAGTTTTACTTCATAGTCTTAGAGAATAGTCAGTGAGTGCCTATAGTGTGGATCTTAGTCAGTTGTACGACATCTTATTCAAGTAGCAATGAACTTGGACACATTCCATGAATGACAATAAGATTAAGATTGATTCTTATTCATTACAGCACTTTGAATTAGATTAGATTTACTTTCCATGCAATTTACTTTTCATGTACTTAGTTAATATTTATAGTTTCATGCATATTAATGAATTGGCAAAATGAGTGCAACCAATTTTGAGTCTAGACACATATTCGCTTGGTAAACCCAGCAACATTATTGTTTGGTTCACCCATTAGCATAGTTCTTGGTAATTCTAGTAGTGGATATGTGGATTTAGGATGTGTATGACAAGCTGGGAATGGACACTCATTACCTGTAGGCTAGCTTAGACTTTACTTTCCATTGTTAATTAGATTAAATAATTAGTTTCTTTATTATCCTTAGGAGTAGCATAAGGCCATAATAACATCAATTATCATATGCCTCACTTTGGACTAAACCATACATAACAAAGCTACCACTAGTCTAAGTGGGAAGACAATGAACTATGATCAAGACATAACGATCTAGATGTACAACTAGTCCCATCCTTGGAGTTTGATCAAATTGTTTATGAATGCTTGTGATTCATATGGTTGGGCGTAGGGGTACCTTGTCGCTCATCAACTATCTAAACCATTAGTTAAGCAACTAAGACAAAATGAAAAGAAAAGAACTCACAAGATTTAAATAAAGTAGCTGAATTGATGATGTAATTAAAAACCATTCTTATCAGTAATCTTCAATACTTCTTCTAAGTTCCTCCCCCATCCTTTTTTTTATTCTACCCTTGAAGCTCTTTTATAGTGGCTTCATGGTAGTTACAAACATTATGGAAGATTAAGGGTAGTTACAACCACCATAGGAGTTAGTTATAACTACCATAGAGATCAAAAAGGTATAGTTACCAAGTGTCCTATTTAGTAGTTACAACATCATGGGAAATTAAAAATTACTTACAACCACCATGGTAGTTAGTTATAACTACCATAGATATTAAAATCTATAATTGACATGTGTCCTATTGATATAGGATGTTTAATAACTATCCCATGGATTCCCTTTCTCCTTTAATAATAGCTCTTTTCTTATTTTTCTTATTTTTTAAATTCTTTATGAAGTCTATCTTTATACAATATTTGTCCAATACCTTGAATAAATCTTTTAACATAATAAAGCTTTCAATAAGTAAAAAAAAATTCCTTTACTTTAAAAGAAAGCATATCATTATTCATGTCATCATTGATTACCCTATTCCAAGGAGGAAATGGCAAGCTATCCAATGAAGATGGTGGATAGGGCAACTTTGGCATATTGTAAGTATTCAATTCTTTGCATCAGCTACTTGCACTTGATGCTCTCTACCATGAGCTTGCTTGTGCTCTGTGGCTTTGCATCATAAAACCTCTCAAGCAGTGCTTGCTAAAAATCCATCATCATCATCTCATGGGCACAATATTTCATCAACATTGGCATACCATCACCAAGATGTGGTGTCACCACTTGCCAATACACTACCCTACTTATTGACATATCATACACCACCTCCACCTATGGCCACAGCATTGATCTTACCATAGTAAGCCTAATGTAATCCATCCTACTCATACTCATAGAAAGATAGTTCTCCTCGTATGTTGTGCTCAGATAATTTTTCTTGGACTGCAACATCTACTATTTTGTAGGTAAGTAGGACTAAAGGTAAAATCCACATGCTATTCAATAAATAGCATCTCGTGAATGTACTCCATGCATAGGTTCTTGGCTTGCTCAACAATCTCCATGATCATCGTCTGCAAACTTGCAAATAAAGTTAGGTACATGCTACAGTGTGTAGCCACCATGTGTTGGACCAACCTCTCCAAGTACTTCCATGATGCCTGAAGAAGCTCCTCTACCACCAATGTCAGGCTTTCAATTAAACCATTCAATATGCTATGAAACACTACATGTAGTAGAAAATTTGGGAGCCCATCACCTATGACAGAGTTTTGGAAGAATTCATCATCCATCTTGGCCTCAATAGTTCTTTTTGTAGCAAGTCAAGAAAGTTCTATTTCAGAATGGAGCCAATTTCCTTGGATATCTAGTAAGGCCTCTTCATGCTATAGTCCATGTGGTTCTGCTACCATCTTCAAAATTTTAGGAGAAGAATCAAGTTGCAAAAAAAAAAAGAAAAAGAAAAAGGAAGGAAGCCCATGTCTGGGTTTTTTTTTGTTTTTTGTTTAATAATAACCATGTTTACCAAGGTAGGGTTTCAAGAATCATGGACAATGGGTGTTTCATACAGATTAACAACTTGGATGGCCTAGAGAGCCTACTCCAAGTTTCCCACATGACTACAACCAAGAATTGTTTGAAACTCAATCAAACTCTATGGGTTAGGCTCATTTCCAACTAAAATAGGACTTTGTCCATGGATGACTTGCATAATCCCAACTTTGCAACTGGAAACCATAATTCTAATTCCAATCCCAATAAGGGAATAATTTGGCACTTTAATTTTTTATTCCAAGAAGGTCTTAGTATCATTTTATTTAACAGTGAATAACTTCTAGAAAATCCATATTAGCCCATCAATGTACCAAAAATGCTTGACCTCTATTTTAGAAAATCATCCTTTTTCAAATACTTGTAAGTATTTTTGATGATGATTGCCACAAAGTACGAATTGATTTCTTATGTTACAATCTTCTTCCAAACACTCATTAGCCCATAACCTTAAAGCTGCATGTTTGCTTTTAAATTTTCCACCATACATTGTTTTAAAAATTCAATGTAAAATGTTTGGATGTTATAGGTAGATCATATTTCTCTCTCTTAAATCAACATAGAATGGATGATAAATAGAATCCCCCTTTAGTCATAAAGCCTACTTCATTAAATGTCCTAAATATGCCAACACATAGTCTCAGTCAACTAAGCAACATCGACATATTAATTTTAATGAAGCTACATTAATGCATCAACATGGACTAAGCCTTTTTTTGAAATTGTAGTTTTATTGTTCATCATAACCCCCATGAGTGACTAAAAACTTGTCCTTAAGTTATAGAAAATGGATGAAGTTTGATGAGTGGCGAGGTACCCCTACACCCAACCATATGAATCACAAAGCATTCACACATGATTCGGCTGAATTCCACGAACTTTATCATTTCTAGTGAACTAGTCCTTTAGGAAGTGAATCTTGCCTTAGGGTTAATTATTGTATTCCAAATTACACTTGTGATAGACATTGGTATGGTTAAGTATAACCGAGGCATCCGATTTTATCATTTTGTGTTTTATAGTTTGGTGCTCAAAACATAGCTAAAAGGAATTTGATTAACTAATCTAAATTAATTAATTAAATAGCATTTAAATAATCCTAACATAAGCATTTGATCCTACTTTCTGTACATGTCTTGAACCTACGTATCCACTGTTGGGTGACCAATCACTATGCTACTGGGCGTACCAAGCAATAACACTACTGGGATTACCAAGTGAATATGTGTTACACTCAAAGTGGTCATACTTATGTGTGTAATCTATCTCACTTAATTACCTCATTAATGTAATAACTATAAAATATTTAATAACTAATTGGAAACATTTAATAAATAATTGAAAACATGAAATGCACACATGAAATAGCTAATCTATCCAAAGTGTTGCAAGGTTTATTAGAAAGCTCATATTTTTTGCTGCACATACTATCGTGCTCAGGTACAACAATGCTTGAATAAAGATTTGTACACTCAGTGACTCCTACTATGGGCACTCGAGGGAAAAATTCTAACTTTCAAATGAAAAAACTGTAAGAGCTTCATTGCAACTACAATCTCTCATTACCATAAATGTAGCTACAGATGTGTATTTATAGCTGAAAACCAACACTACATCAACAGGGCCTTGTCGACACATGGTAAGATGCATTGACTAGGCCTAGTTAATGAGGCCATGCTGATGAGGCCTCATCAACGTAGCCAACTAAATGCAACTCATCATAGCCCCATGACCAAATGAAAACTCATCCTCAAGTTCTTTTACAAAATTGGAAATGTATGGATTATTAACTAACTTTTCTTTAAACAAAACAAACTAACTGAGTTGACAAAAAATGGAGTGCTCTAGTGTATGGATCAACATATTACAAAGAATCATAGTGTTTAGGATACAAAATTGAACACCATGATATAACTATTTAAAACTAGATAGCACATTCCTTGATGGTGTGAAGCTAATGAAGAAGATCAGATGGTCCTAGGCAGTGGTGGCTCCTGAGGCTTTGAGGGGCCTTCACCAGCTTCACGCAAGGGTGATGGTTGAGTTGGCTACAACTGTCCTATTGCTATTGTGACTTTAGGCAAGATGCAGAAAGCATCTAGTAGTGCTTTCATTTTCTCCTCCTTACTCTTGGGATCATGCACCATCCATGCAGCTTCACCAATGTGGGTTGGAATGGGCACATCCCAAGGACACGTGATTGTTAAAAATAGCTCCTTAGTGTTGATGAACTAGGTAGAAAACTATTTGCATTCAATGTCAAATGTCCTAACTGTGTCTCTCAGCTTTTGATGGTCATTAATTCATTTGGCTAGGTTCTCAATGATTGATCTTTGATCTCTGAATCATGCTCCAAGAACTTCAAGTTTAGCATTTGTAGTCTCAAGCTTCTACTTGGTGTCTTTGTCATGCTTGAACTCTACCTCAGATAATAGATACGAGCTAGCCACATGTTTTTCCAACTCTAACCATGGTTGTCTGACACTTAGCATTACTAGGTTTGCATATTGGAGATTGGCCAACTCCATATATTCTATCATTTCTTCAATTTGCAACTCCTTTAAGCAGATTTCTACTTTGTTGTAGGTGTCAATCCCATCGACGATGGGCTACCACATTTCTCTTCCTTGTTGGAGTTGCCAAAGGGCTTCATTTAGTTTCACCTTCATCATTTGAATGTGTTTCTTATTAACTTCCTTTTGTAAGCCAACCTAGTCTTTGTAGTGATTCTTCACTTTTTTAAATTTAAGGGCCTCATTCTTCCAGGTAGTGATTTCGATGGTAGAATTCTGGTGCAAGGTGCGTACTTCCTCCATTGACAGATTTCAATTTTCTATAGCCAATTTCCTTAGTTCAGTGTTCACTTTAGCAAGCTGCTCCTATTGTGGATGAATAAATTCTTGCATTTGGTCCTTCTGAGCATCAACATTTCATAGGTGATAATTCTATGCAGTCAAGGTTTTATTCTCCTAGTGTATCTGGTTCAAGTCCTTCTATATTGAATACATCTTGGCTTCAACTATGGATTAGTTGAAGAGGGCCATAACTACCTCCTCCTCAGCCTTTTGTAATCGTTCTTGAAGCTATTTGAAAGCTTCATCTCTTGTTACTACTAGGCTAAGAATTGCAGGATCCATAAGTCAGGCACATAGTTCGGCAACCTCCATGGCCAAGCATTGATTTTTTTCTTGAGCCATTTCAAGTTGCCCCTCCAAAATAATGCATTTGCCTCTTGTGTTTAGTAGCTCTGATTGTGTCATAGTGATGTCTTCCAGAAGATCAAAGATGTTTGGAGTTAGTTGTCCAGTTTCCACTAATCATTCTAGCAACTTTTCATGCTGGGCTGCATTTAACTTCCTACTGACCATGCCTGTGGATGTCTACACATCTTGAAGTGTAGATACATCTAGTACAGACATTACGGGTGCATTTAATGCTTCAGCAAGATGGTCAGCAACTACTTCAATTGTTGTTTCCTACCCTTGGTGCTGCATCACCAAGACAGTTGCTCCTTTACCTTTCTCCAACGACATCGAGAAAGTGGTAGCATTTCCAGAGATTTATAGGAGTAGATGGTGTTGCGATAATGACACCATCACCTCTCAAGTGGTGGGATCTAACCTTGCAAGTAGCTGCATTCATTGGATAGAGAAAATTGGACCACCCCTCTCCATATGGCTAACTATTTAGGCCACTTCATTAAGATGACTCATTGCTGGCCGATACACAGATGGATCTATCCCACTTGTTTCTGCATGTTTCTCTTGTTTGCTTAAGAGCTATTCTCAGATTTTGCATAGACATTCAATGGCTATGCAAGCCTTCGGTGTTGTTTCCTAAGTGGGTGGTGGTGGCGACTGTTCCTCTTCTTGGGTCATTGCTAGCACTTTATGTTTCATGATTTTTGACCATGAGGCCAAAGGAGCATGCTTGATGGTATCATTGGAGTAGAAAATGATGCCTTCCCTTTTGCAAAGTTTTTGGATGAGGCATGGAAAGGGCAGAGTCTTCCTTCCATATTCGTTTTCCTTGATCTCTAAGTAGATTAGCTATGGAAGGTTGATGGAAAATTTTTTACTTAGAGTGATGCATTCTTGGATAGAGAAGGTGGTTACCTTGCTTGGCCTCATCATTAGATTGAGGTGATAGGCCATGATTTTGAAATAAATTTTCTTTGTTGGTATGAGTGCACCATACTCCTTATAGTCAACCCCATAGCATCGCTGGATCCACTCCCTCTTGGCCTCAAGATTCCCTTTCATGGATAGTTTTGTTAGCTATGTTTCATTATCAGGCAACCCAAGTGCCTATGTGATAGCTTTTGCTGAGTAGGACACTTGAATGTCCTTGATTTTGATAATGGACCCCAGCCTTCACCTACTCCAAAAGAGATATGTCTCTCCCATGTACCATTTCACATTGGATGTGATTACTGGCCACATGGGAGAAGCTTGCAGCTAAGTCTTTACATCTTTTGGAGCTTTTTTTAGAAATGGCTTGAAGTTGATCTTTTGAAGAACTGATTGTTGAATTTCTCGAGACCTGATGATGTTTAGGTAGGCTTGAGTCAAAGTGGCCTTAAGTCTTGGTGTAGGTCTAGGTACTTCTCCTCATTGTGATTGTTCTATAGGCACTTATTCTTCTGGAATCTATTAGAAAAATTCCACTTAGGCTCCTCATGAAGAGGTCTTGTTGCATGGGTTGCCTCTGGTAGTTCTTACCCTTGTTCTTGTTGGCCCCTTCCATCTCTAGACTGCTTGTCCCATGATTGCGAGGGTTCTCCTTCTTGTGGGCATTTTTGTTTTGGTGTCATCTATAATCACAATGAGACCATGGATTAGCAATAATTGTGTAACCTTAAAGTAATTGGGATACCCTTATCTCTTAAGGATAGTTACACTTTGGCTAAGATGTGATTATGACTAATTTAATTAATCCAATTATTATTTATTTATGTATTATCATTAATAAATCATCTCAAAGGTTGTTGGAAGGGTTAACTATAAAAAAAGTTGATGTTTATATGTTGTTAAAGTTATTAACCCTTTGGGGAGTTAGAAAAATTTCCAAAAAATTTCATCAATTTTTCATCAGAAACCTTAAGGTTTGCAGTTGCCATGATAAAGATCTTACCTTTGGTAAGTGCAGGATGAAAAAATGAAGTGATTTGGATAAACAATTGGGAAGTTATGAGCTTTGGAATGTTTTGGGCTTTGAAAAATTGCAAAACTCCCCATGTGTTATGAGCAAATGACAAAAAATTCCTAAGTGCTAGGTATTATATATAGGATGTAAGCACTACATTAACAAGGCCTCGTCAATGCGGTCAGTTGCATCAATGAGGCCTTGTCGATGTAGCTATTGACCATTGTTGACTACCATTGACATTGGTCAAACTTTCAAAATACAAGAAATTTTTAGATGAAATTAGGGTCAAATGAAAGCTCAAAAGATCAAGAATAGTATGAAAACATGAGAAGAGGGTGTTGAAGCTCATAAATTTGAAAAAATGGAGAAAAATTGATTTAGTGGATGAATGAAGTAAAAGGTTAAGGAGCACTAAGTAGAATACTCAATAGGATATGCAAAAGATAAGATTGTAATGATGTCAAAGGTAAGGAACCTTAATTAACCAGACCAAGAGCTATGTACGTGGGTCCTACCCATAGTAGGCACATGTCCTTTTTGCCCTTACATAACCTCAACTAAGGAGTCCATGGGCCCCATAGTCAATTTAATGATCATGAAAAGTTAAGGACCAACTTGAAAGAATCTACTCAAGAATACCAACACATTAGACTAAGACATAGAGCATAACATAGAACACAGTAGTGAGGTGAGTTATGGTAGCATGGATGGATGACAGAAAAGGTGAAATGAAGTTTTGAATTGAGGCCACAAGAAGTTCCTTGTGGAATTTGTGTTTAAAATGACCCGAGAAGATCCATCCTTGGTCCAAACCAAAACCATCCTTTTTCAGTGACATCGCATTGCCACTCGAAGATCGATCCACTTACTCAAGACACAAGAGTGCTTCCACAAGACAACTACCATTCCACAAAGAGAAGAAAAGAGAAGTAGGAAGTGAGAGAGAGGGCCTTAGTTAGAGGAGGCCTTTAAGCATAGTTGCACGTCATTCGAGTTCCATAACCATTGCTTATAGTCCATTTATTTGTCCAAGGGTTGTGCTTTGAATTTCCATAGTTTTTTTTCTTTTTTCTTTTGAAATGGGAACTATATCATGCAAGGACTTATTTGTGTCTACGGGGTGTGCTTTGAATTCCCATGGTTTTTTCTTTTTCTTTTTTGGATGGGAACCACACCATGCAAAGACTTATTTAACTTCCTATTAGTGGTTGGCATGGAACGATAAGAAGTCTATGAAAAACACTCAAGCACTCAAGTAAGTAGAAGAGTACAAAGAGTATTGAGTTCCCTTGAAGTCACACTCTTTTCAAACCTTTTGAATCCTTCCTAATTCTGCAACTACCAAGGTCACTAATTAATTAAAAGTTTCTTTAATGGAAGGTATCTCAAATTCCTAGAACAAGGAAAACTATAGAGTTCATTGGATGGGTAGATGATGTGGACTGACTGCTCGTTCCATGAAAATAAATCATGTCAAATTCATCAGACATCAAAATTCTAAAATAGAAACTAGGCATCGACAATCACAACATTAAGCACAAACCATCATTAGTAAACACCAACAACGACACTGTGTCTTGTGACAATAAAGTAGTTTTGTTAGGAAAAATAAGAAAATATCACACTTAAATCAAAACAAAACAAAGTAAAATATATAAGAAAATGTAAAATAGTCAAGAAGGCTCAAAGGTACTAATGATGGTGTAAAATTTGAAAAATTTGAAAAATTAAGAATTTGTAAAATAAATAATTTTGTAAAATCAAAAATGTGGAAAACCAAAAGTAGAAAAAACTGAGAGGCCATGTTGATGGTTAGCATAGGTGGCCATCTCCCCCACGACTAAGTTTGAAGGAGGAGATATGAAAAATAGAATGTGGTTGTCCATCTATTGAGGCGGTATTTACATTGGCCTATCTTGGTTCTAGGAAAGGCTTTACTTGTTGGATGTTGATCAATTGCTTTTTATTTGGGCTTTCAGGTTTGTAGATCATCATGGCCCCAAAGGGAAAGGTTTGATCAATTATATAAGGTCCCTCCTACAATGTTTGGAATTTTTCCTTTTGGGGTACATGTGTAGGGTTCCAGTAGAGGACCTTATCTCCTGGTTGTATTTTTACTTTCCTTATTTTGAGGTCATGATATTGCTTGCTGAATGCCTTGTTCATCTCATTCAAGGATAGGACCACTAATCAATTTTCATCTAGCACATTTAGGATGATTAATCTTTTTTTTTTTGTGCTAGACTTAGGTTAAGGTTTAGATAATAGGTTGTTGAGAGTGTACAAAGCTTGAATTGAATCAGAAGCATTAGAAGTTTTCTGTACACTAACTTGTAGGGAGAATAGCCAATAGAAAGTTTCCAAGTTGAATAATAAGCTCAGAGAGCATCATTAAGTTTTTCACTCCAATCCTTCCTATATTTTCTAATGGTACGTGTTAATATTTTTTTGATCTCTTAGTTGGTTACCTTTGCTTGACCATTGGCTTGGGGGTGGTAAGGTGTTATGAATTTATGTTCAACCCCCAAGCGTTGCATTAATTTTCTAAAAGTGGCACCTATGAAATGAGTTTCATTATTAGAAATTAGTGAACGTGGCAACCCAAACCTATTTACAATATGTTGTTATATAAATCTAGTAGCAGTGGATGATGTACAATTAGTAACAACTGCTACTTTTGTCCACTTTGTGCAGTAGTTAACAACTACTATAATATATGCCTTTCCATTGGACATGAGTGTGATGTGACCCATGAAGTCAATGCATTATATGTCAAAAGGTTCCAGTGGTTGGATCCACTATTGAGGACCTTCCATGCAAGTGATCATCCCCCCGTCTCATTGACAACATTCACAAGACTTGATGAAATGGTGGATGTTCCTAAAGATTATAGGCCAATAGTATCCTACCATCAATATTTTTATGGTCATGCATCTCCCTACATAATGGCCTTTGCAAGGCCCTTCATGAGCAACCTAGAGAATGCATAGTTGATCTTTATTTGGGACACACCAATGAATTAGGCTATTGGCACACACCCTGTAGAGGTGTTCATTGATTTTCATGAAGTATTTGACCCGATGAAGGAATTGTTGTTTCTTTCTAAAATCCAAGTCTTATGGCATCTCTTGAGTGAGAAGATATGTGAGGATGCCATTATATCATGTTACTTTTGTAGGCGTTTGTTCACTGATTGCTCCTGTAAAGAGGAGTTTGTTTGGAAATCGATTAGAGAGCGGGCCCTCCTCCTCTTTAGTATCCTATCTTAAGTGAGAGCATTGGTTAATGACCACATTCTTGGTTCCTCTTGGATCTATCATCATGAGATTGAACTCCTACAAGATCACCAGCCATCGTATGACATGAAGGCTCACCATCAGCTTGTTCATGAGGAAGCAGATTGCACTATGGTCTGTATGTACAAATACTTTGTAACCAAGCACATAGTGCCTGAACTTGTTTAGAGTGTACATCACTACCATTAGTTCTTTTGCTATGGTGGTGTAATTTAACTATGCTCCCACAATGCTTTAGCTTGCATAGTGGATGTAGTATGGACATTTCTTATCATCCATTTGTGTGAGCACCACTCCTAAAGCATAGTTAGATGCATCTATTATGATATGGAAGGGTCTAGACCAGTCTAGGTTTTGTAGGATTGGTGTTTCTATGAGTTTCTTTTTTAATTTTTGGAATTTATGTTCACATTCCTTGGTCCAAATAAAAGGTGTTTCTTTCTTTGTAAGCTCTACCAATAGCTTTGTGATCTTAGAGAAATTCTCTATGAATTGTCGATAGTAGCCAATGTGTCTAAGGAATGACCAAACATCTCTAACGGTCTTTGGTTGGCATGTTACTTCTTGGATAACCCTTATCTTTTCTAGGTCTACCTTAATCTCTTTTTGCAAAATTCAGTGCCCTAGCACTATGCCCTCTTAGATCATGAGATGGCTCTTTTGCTAGTTGAGCTATAGGTTTGTCTCTACACATCTCTTTAGTACTTGCTCAAGTCGATCTAAGGCTTGCTCAAAGGTAGCTCCATAGGTGGAAAAATCATCCATGAAGATTTCAACACCACTACTGATCTACTATTGAAAGATACTATGGACCAAGTATTGAAATGTTGCATGGACATTGCACAGGCCAAATGGCATCTTACAATATGTAAAAAGTCCTCTAAGGACTCATGAATGTTGTCTTGGCCTAATCTTCTAGTGTAATTTGCATTTGGTTATAGCCACTATAAACATCTGAGAAGCTATCATATTAATTCCAAGACATGGTATTTAACACTTGATCTAGAAATGGCAAAGGAAAATGATCTTTAAACATTGCCATATTCAATAGCCTAAAGTCGATGCAGACCTACCATGTGCCATCCTTCTTTGGTACAATTACAAGTGGGATAACCCACTCACTATCCATGATTGGATAGATAAACCCCACCTTGAGGAGTTGTTCAATTTCCTCTTTGATAATTTGCTTCAATTTGGGAGTTAGTTGCCTCAACAGTTGCCTTCTAGGCTTCATGGCCTAGTTAGTGTAAATGCAATGTTGGCATATCCTTGGATCGATTCATGTTAGCTTTGGATATAACCAAGCAAAGGCTATTGCCCATTTTTTAACTACCTTCAACAACTTTTCTTTTTGTTCAGGAGCAAGTTTAGCATTAATTATATCCAATTTTTCATTCTTTAAAAATGCATACTCCATATCAACTAGTAAGTTTTTAGTTCTAAGGGCTCTTGCTTGAAGTGATCTAGGATTTTCAACTCTCCCCAACAGGTATCATCATCTTCGTCAGAGAGTTGGGAATGAACTTGTTTAATTTTGTCCATGTCTTCAACATAAGCACATGTCAGGCTCTCAGTTGGCTCTATGCATAATGTGGTGCTATCCGAGTCAGCTATTAGCCACTAGGTACCCTCTTTTTTTGTGGTTGCTATGTATAGACATCTTTGTATTTTGATCTCTTGTGCACAACGATTACATGCCTTAATGTGTGTACTCCTAATTGATCAAATATTTTACACATAATTGCACCCATTATTACTGTACACGATGCATGGAATATGCTTCTTCTCTATCTTGCCTAATTCCTTTTCTTTGGATATCTCTAGAGATTGGTCCCTTATACTCATATGTGCATTGACCGTGCTTAACCAAGCCCTTTCCACAATGATGTGGAAGTCACTTTTGTAGTTGTTTACCTTGATCATCAAAAAATCAACAGGATAGGACTACCCACAAATTATGGTCATAATGTCCCCTACTAATCCTAGAGGGATAGTAATTGACTAATTTGCTAATTCTAGACGAATGTTGCTCTTTTTGAGAGGTGGTAGGTTTCAGGCCTTGTACATTTCATGGGAGATGAGATTAACTCTGGAACTAGAGTCAAGAAGAGCCTTGCATGGCTCATGTCTAGTGATCTGTAGGTAAATGAGTGGACTTCTTGGATCATATCTTTTCATGGAAAGATTGCCAGCCTTGATCTAGTCAGAAACAACATGAGTTTGCATTACTGTGCTAATTTGAGGCGTCACTTGGTTTGAAGGATACTTGAAGGTATTTGATGCAGAGGATGAGGGTGTTGGAGATGTAGGACAATCAACGGAAGTGGGTTGTGAGGGTTGGAGAGGACTACTGGGTTAGAAGAAAGGTCTTTTTCTTGATTGATTGTTAGGATCACTTGGTTGAAAAATTGGTTGTGAGTGTATAGCCCTCGTAGCATTTCATTGTTGTAGCTATGAAGGAATCTCACCCTACATGGATGGAGCAGGAGGTAACTGGGTTGAAGGTGGAGGTGTATGTGTAGAGGGATGCAGAGGATGATATGAATATGGATATGGATTTTTCCCTCGATTAGATGGTGAATGTGCTCGATGATACTCTAGAGGATAATAGTGATGTTGAAATGATGTATGACTTGTAGAACTCCTAGGGAAGATGAATTGCTGAACATAGTACCCATACAGATCTGGTTGCCTATAAGGGTACTACTACCTTTGTAGTGGCATTCCCCATAATTGTGGTTGATACCACTATTGTTATTGTTCATATGGCTGTGGAGGAGTTCCACTTGGGTAGTAAGCTTGTTGTTGTTGGTGGAACTACCTTAGATTGCCTTGAGGATAAGGTAATTGTCTTGGAGCTTGCCTACGTGCTAGGCGAGGATTCAATGTGTACACTCTAGACTCTTGTAAGTGTGACATCATAGGAAAACATCCCTTTGGATGTTCATCTTGACAAATGTCACATTCAGTTTCATCATCAGAGTCAAACTCCATAACTTCCTCTACTAAAACAGCTTTGTCCTTACTTCTTTAGTAGGTACATTTAGCTTCTTTTCACCTCCTATGATTACAATCACTATTTTGCTCTTTGGATTCTTTAGTAATCTTCAAAGAGGTTTGAAATTTTTTGTCCAAAGAGTCCCATAACTTGTCAACCTTTACCAAAATATCAAAAATAGGCTTTTGAATGGGCAAGATTTTCCTGTTCACCACTTCATCAAGTGATGACTCTTCATCATAAAATTGGACCTCTCATTTTATAATGGAAGGATCCCTGTTATACTCTTCAACACTTTCCCTTTTTCGTAGCTTACCTTCTTCTTTTGCTACTTGCTCAATTAGCCTTTGGATCTTATGAGCTCTCAGTTCAGACAATCTTCCTTGGGCATACACCCCCAAGGTTCTTCTAGTTTCTACTCTGAGCCCATCTATGATGTGATGAAGTTGTTCCCTTTGAGAATAACCATGGCTAGGGCATCAATGTAAGAGTGAATAATATCTACCCATGGTGGCATACAAGGGTTCATATGCTCCCTGTTTCTAGCCTTGGATTTGCCTTCTCAGATTAGACACTCTAGAGTACATTTGATATTTTTCATTAAATAACTCTAACATGGTATTTCATTTGTGAATAGATTCCAATTCCAAAGACTAGTACCAACTTTCAGCTTCCTTGATGACCATCTTGGGAAATAGTTTGAGTTTTTTCCATTCATTCTCTATGTTTTGTAAGGCACAGGAATCATGAAAAGCTTGTAGATGCATTTGTAGATTAGAGTTGTATCCCCCTCAAATCTTGGGATATTGTTCATGTCTAAGCACTTGATCCAACTATCTTTCATATACCTAGTTGGAATTTTAATTACCTTTGCAATGTTGAGCATAATTTGGGTCACTAATAGAGGTTCATCATCATCACCGTGTTAATGATACCAATGATGGTTTCGGCCATCCCTTCAGTTTTGGTGGCCTTCATGGTCATTGTTATCTGGCTAATCACCTTCATCATGGTTGTTTTGATGGTGGCTTCTATGAGAACCGTCAGATGAAGAGGAGTGTTTGGAATTGGATGAAGAGGATGAAAGGAAGGTGGACTACCACCACCACCACTCTTTTGCTTATTATGATCACCATCCTTAGATCCCTTACTATTGTGATGCTTGCCCAATTCCCTACCTTAGTTGTCACTTTTTCCTAAACCTAGTTTATGAATAGTGGATCACAGGTTTAGGTTCACACCCTTGTCACTAGTATCAGGGGGTGGAGAATCTTCATGTTGAGAATATTCATCTTGATTTAGTAGGAATAAGGGATAATGTTTATGCTTTGTAGCCTCATGGAGTTTCTCTTGACGTTGATCTCATTTGCATTGTGTTTTAGTGGGATAGTAGTTTCGAGTGTCATATCCATCCACAACGTATTCTTCATGAAGATTTGCTATGCCCAACTTCTTAAGGATTTTAAACAACATCCCAGGCATAGATTGATTGGGGGGGAAAGATGACGTTACCCTCCATATCACACCATCAAAACTATTCATCCTAATGTAGGATGAAGGTGAACTTTGACACAAACTCATCTGGATGAGTGTATACCACCTTGCATTCTTGTGGGATCAGTGGTTTGGTATCTTCATGCTTGTGAGAAGAAGACATTTTGCAATAAAAAATAAAAAATTTATCAGTGTGCTTTTATAATTCTATGTATAGTGGGAATGATAGTGACCTTAAGATTTGTACAAAGATATTAATGGTATTCACCTAAACCCAAATAGTGCACGTTCCACAAACAAAGTCCCTAGAAATGGCATCAATGATGAGCGACGAGGTACTCCTACACCCAACCATATGAATCACAAAGCGTTCATGTGTAGTCTGGTCAAATTCCATGAACTTTATTGTTTCTGATGCACTAGTCCTTTAGGAAGTGAATCTTGCCTTAAGGTCAATCGTTGTCTTCCCAATTACACTTGTGATAGATGTTGGTATGGTTAAGTGTAACTAAGGCATTCAATTTTTATCATTTTGTGTTTTATAGTTTAGTGCTCAAAATGTAGATAAAAGGAATTTTATTAACTAATCTAAATTAACTAATTAACTAGCATTTAACTAATCCTAACATAAGCATCCAATCCCACTTTCTATACACATCGCAAACCTATGTATCCACTACTGGGTGACCAAGTGCTATGTTACTGGGTGTACCAAGCAATAACGCTACTAGGATTACCAAGTGAATATGTGTTGCACTCGAAGTGGTCGTACTTATGTGTGTAATCTATCTCACTTAATTGCCTCATTAATGTAATGACTAGAAAATATTTAATAATTAATTGAAAACATTAAATGCACACATGAAATAGCTAATCTATCCAAAGTGCTGCAAGGTTTATCAGAAAGCTCATCTTTATTACTGCACACATGGTCATGCTCAGGTACAACAATGCTTGAATAAAGATTTGTACACTCAATGACTCCTGTTGTAGGCACTCAGGGGAAAAATCCTAACTTTCAAATGGAAAAACTACAAGAGCTTTACTACAACTACAATTTCTCATTGCCATAAATGTAGCTGCAGGCATGTATTTATAGCCAAAAACCAACACTATGTCGATGGGGCCTCATCAATGCATGGTAAGATGTATCGACTAGGCCTCATCGATGAGGCCCAGTCAACGAGGTCATGTTGACAAGGCCTCGTTGATGTAGCCAACTGAATGCAACTCATCAAAGTTCAATTACAAAATTTTGTGTGGTGACTTGGAGAGGCTTAATTGATATTATGAAAACTTGAGTGTCAAATTACAATATTTATTTAAATGGATGTATTACAAACCAACAAAATGACAAAATGATAAGATGAATGTCAAATTTTACAAAAATTGTAGAAGTCTTTAAAAATCCACTAATAATGAGTCTTGATGTTATCACCAATGGTGGACTTCTAACCTTGGTTGCTCTATTGGTGTTTTCCTTTTATAAAAAAATTTTGAATGATGGAAAGAAATTTCTCATCATCAACCCATGGGTTTCCAAGTAGTGAACATGTGCCAGTCAAGCTTTACTTCTTTTATCATCTACTTGCCCATAGTCATGTCCTCCTATTGGCCTCTTCTTATTACCTTGTGAAAGATGCCCTATTTGTGGAACTCTTTTTAGTATCATTTGCAATTACCAAAGGATCAATGTTAGTTTTTGCAATTTTTCCTTGGTGTTTAACCCTTTTTAGATCCTTAGCTTAATTTGAAAAATTTTGTGTTTAGGCTCAAGGTGATTACAAAATAACATTCCTAAGACTTTTGAGTAACTAGAATTGTTAAGCTTTTGAGTCATTTTTATTATTATTTATTTTAATGCTTAAAAATGAGGTTTTAGAAAAATTTTCAAAAATCACATTTGTACAAGTTTTCAAATAAGTGAAATCAATCTAGTTCACAAGATATTGCAAATGCATCGAAATATTAAAAATTATAAGGAATCGACATTTTAGGTTTCAAAATGGCTAAGAAATGTTGAATTTAGAGAAGATTTAGATATATAAAGCATTAAAAATTAATCAAAATGGATAATAAGTATGTCCTAAAATTGTGTATAAATTTAGAAAAGTTGCTCATGATGTCCTTGAATGTGTGATGCTAGTTTAGAAGCATGATCAACAATTGTTATGTAAGTGGGTCCTTTCCAAAGCAAGTTCCTACCAATAATGCCCTTGCATAACCATTTCTATGAGTGTTCATGGGCACCTTTAAATTTAAATCTAGATAATGTCTTTGCTCCACATAACAAATAATTTCTTTAGTTAGAATTCTATACTATGCTACACAAAAGCATAAAATTTATAATTACACCATGCTAGTGAGGTGAAATAGAAGTAAAGAATTAAGACATGAGGTATTTTATCATGGTCATAATGGATCCCATGTATGATGTGTGATTAAAATGATCATTATACCTATTTATTGGGATTTCAAACTAAGTCCAAGCACTATTGGTGACATTACAATGAATCATAATAGTCCTACCATCATTAAACTAACTAGCCACTATATGAAAGCAACACCACTCAATAAAGAAAATATGAAAAATGGATCTTAGAAATGTTAGAAATAATTAGTTTATAATTGATGTTAAAGATATGGACCTTGGGCATTTGTTAGAGGAGCACCTTTAGGCATGGGTAACATGTCTTTCCAGTCACTTCATGAAACTAGTTTAAGGGACCTTGAAATTCTTGGAAGTAGTCAACCTTTAGGCATGAGTCACATGTCTTTTCAATGATATTAGAAGATGAATTTATTTAGAAATTAATTAATTAATGATTTTATTACACTTTCCATAGGACTACCTTTAGGCATGGTCATGTGTCTATCTAGTGAGATAACAAGGGAACAACTATTTTCAAAAATGTAGAAACAATGAGGTGTTAGCCTACTACAAGGCTTGGCTTAGTAATCCCAAGTCACAGGTGTGATTCTACTAGGTAGCACTAAGTTATAAACTTATATAAAATCTTGGGGTGTACCTATGTTTCACTTGTTTTTGGTTCCAACACCCTTAAAAGAATAGAAACATGAATGGTAGTGTATCAACATGAAACTAGTGGGACCTAGGGTGGAGGTTCAAAGAATCAAAAAATATTCTTAATATCACATCCTTATGCATGTCCTCTTGGTCATCTCACCTTCCTTCAAAGCATAGTGATCATGGATTAACTGTAAGTTTTTGATATGATAGGGATTACATTACTTCCATGATAAGGACCTTTATTTGTAGAAATGGAGAGTTTGATGATGCAGTCTCACTATCATGTACAATCATTCCTTCCATAGCTTGATAGCATAGAATAAAGTTCCAACTAATGATGTTAATATCTACATCATGACTAGTAATATTATAAAAAAAACATAAGAAATATTCACAAGGCATACAATAAATGACTTAAGAAAATAGAAATTTATAAACAAATAAAAAATAACAAGAAATGTAAAATGTATTTAGAATTGAAAATTTTTGAAGAAATAGGAAAATAACAAAAAATTGGAAAATTTTCAAAAATAAAAAAATGATAAAAAATTTAAAACAAAAAGTGAAAATACACTTATTAGTTTTTTTCTAAAGATGGAACACCTGCCTCACAATGAATCTAATGGACGAACATTCAAAAAATGAGTTACACATTTGTTAGGTCATACATAATGGATTTCCCTTTTATCATCTTTAGTAATTTACGTTTTCACTTGTTAGTCTATATAGACATATATCATTTATGAGGTTGAGATCATTTATAGACATATATCATGCTAGACTAGAAGGTATTTCTATCTTAGGGGATTTAGATATGTTTTCATTTAGATTTTCAATTTTAACTTTTTTCTCTCCTTATTCATCACTTTCTTCTGGTGTATGGTTAGGACATAGGATGTCATTTTGTATGTTCTCTATTTGACTCAAATTTTTAGGAATAGGGTTGATAAGTGAGTTGGCTATTTTCATGCATCTTTTAAAAGTTTTGTACTTTCATTCTGTAGCCACTAGATGTCTTTTGGTTTAGTGGCTATTGTATTGACATGTTTTTGCATACAAAATTTTTTTTCATGGATTGGTATAGGGATCATACTAATGCTTTAAATTTTGGCCCACAAATACACCCTTTAGCATCATAAATGATGCATGAAATATTTTTCCTCTTTATAGTCCCATGTTTAATGTCCTTAGCAATGTCTAAGATGACATCTTAGATCCTGAGCTTAACATCAATGGTACTAAGACAAGCTCTTACCATGATGATTGGAAATTTACCCATGTTGTTCTTCATATTAATCATGAGGAAGTCTTCTAGATACAAACACCACCTAATGGTGGTTACCACATTGATGAGACGCGACATGCACTGAGCCACGATATCATGTACGCAATATCGTGGCCGCCGCGATATCGCGTCTTCCCTTGCGATATCGCGTACGTGATATCGCGGTCCGCCGCCATATCTATAAATAAGAGGCGGCACTCCCTTCATTTCCAAATCCTGGCTAGAAGTAGCGAAGCTCTGGCAGATTGATCACTCCAGAGTTATAATTTTTCCCATGTGCCCACAGTAGGAGTCCTAGAGTGAACGGCTCTTTATTCGAGCAGCTTGTAACCTGAACCCAAGTTGTGTACGGCAATAAAGACAAACTTGATTGGATAAACCTTGCAGCACGTGGCTTTATTTATTGTTGTTTATTTACTGCTTTCCTAGTGCGCACAAGTACGACTTGATTACGAGCATCTACGGACGTGTACGACTAGTCAAGAAATCGGCTGCTTGTCGCAACGCATGAGTACGACTTGATTAC
>MNCI01008651.1:788208-814414 GCA_015680685.1 Gnetum montanum
GAAAATACCAAAAAAATCACATACCTCAGACTTGCTTAACCATACACCATGACACTTACAAGCAAGCCTGGGAAGACAACGAACGATTAACCCCAAGTGTTTCTTGTGGTGTTAAGGCATTTAGTCTGCGGAGTTCGACCAGATCGCGTGTGCACGCTCATATTCGTATGGTTGAGTGTAGGGGTACCTCGCCACTCATCACACATCATCACCTCTTTCCTAAAGAACAAAAATGGATTAATCTACCAACTCAAACTTGATGTTGCATTTCTTGAGTGGTGGTAGGTATTAGACTTTGTACATTTTTTTTGAAATTAGAATTAGACGTAATCCTAAGTCCAATAGAGATTTGCATGATGGATTTTTAGTAACTTGCAAATAGATCAACGAACTCCCTAGGATTTTCCTCTTTTTGGAAGAGATTCTACTTTAATCTAGTCACTTATCATGGCAATGAACATGATATTTTTCATGTCCTTTTTTACAGTGGTAATGATTGTTGACTCTTCTATAGGATTAGGGGTTATTGTTGTTGTGAGAATGAAAGTTGTATTGCATGGACATTGTACCATTTTTAAATTGCTATTAGGTCTACTAGTTTCATTCACACACATGAAAAATATATTGAAGAAAGAACATCTTCAAGGCTTGCACTCATAACTATTAGCACAATCATTCCTTTGTATGTTAATAGCATGAATGATGTTTTAATGCTAAGGTTGTGGTGGTAATTTTTCCTACATTATTGATGATGCAAGAGGTGAGAGAGAAGTATGAGATTATTGATGAGGATGTGAAGGATGTTAAGAGGTGTAGGATGGTAATTTCATAAAAGGTGTTGTGGGTTGATGGTATTCAAGAGGATAGTAGTAGTGAGTAAAGACATGGGTAGCAAGAACATTGGGAGAAATAAGCTATTGGATATAATATCCATAAGGATTTGGCTAGCAATAGAGGTATTACTACCTTAGTAATGGCATCCCTCATGACTATGAATTTTTCCATTATTATTAATAATAATCTAGAGATTAAGGAGGAGTCCAAGTTAGATAGAACTCTTAGTTGTAGGATTGTTGATAAATGCCTTGTGGATAAGAAACTCTCTTGGATATTTTCTTTTTTATGAACTTGGGGTTCAAATAATAAGACCCAAACTCCTATAGATGTGACATAATTGGGCATCAACCCTTTGAATGTTCATATTGATAAATGTCAGATTCATCATCATCCTCTAAATATGAGTCTGTAACCTCTTTCACTACTACAAGTTTTCGTTTTCGATGATAAGTGTTCGTGTTTGTTTTCTTGTTTTTTATAATTTTGTCTTGTTTTATTGATCTTAGATGCTCTAATTTTTTTCATAATTTTTAAGGTAGTTACAAATTTTTGATCCACCAAATCCCATATTTTTTCTATCCTTATTGTAAACTCAGTGATGGCCTTTTGCATTAGTAAGGTTTTAGGTGAAATTACCTTGTCAAGAGATGTCTCTTCTTTTTCATCATAGATAAGAATGTTCTTCTTGTAAAGGGTTAGATCCTAGTTATAATCCTTTAGGCTCTCCCTTAATTAACCTTTGTATCTAATGAGTTCAAAGTTTTGATAGTTTTTCTTAGGAATAAATCCCAAGGATCTTCTTCATTCTATTATGAAGCCCATCTTAGATGTGATGAGGTTGCTCTTTCTAAGAAAATACATGGCTTAGGCATTTCTGCAATAGATAATAGTATCTACCTAGGGAAACATCTAGGGATTTATCATTCTCCTACTTCCATTCTTTGATTTTCTTTCTTATATTAGATATTGTAAAGTAGATTTGGTTCTTCTTTAGCTTCAATGATTTGTACCAACTTTTGGATTTTTTTATTAGTGTCTTGGGGAATATATTAAGCTTTGTCACTCACTTTCAATAATTTTCAAGGTGTAGGCATTATGGAAGGCTTATAGATAATGCTACCAATTAGAATTATAACCTTAAATTTAGAAATGTTATTCATGTCAATATGTTTAATGTAACTTTCCCATTAATGCTTTTCTAGTATTCTTACTATCTCCCTAATCTAAATCATGTTTCTAATGGTTAACAAGTGATGAAGCATCATTTGCTAAATGTATTAGTTGACTACGATATTCTAGATGCTACGCTGCATTTTCATTGATGCATATGCGTTGATGCATCTCAGTTAGTTGCTACATCATATTTACCACATTGTAGCTATGTTGCTACATCTTGGTTGATGCAATCAAATGCATTGACATATCCTTGTTAATGCATATGAATTAACGTAAGGGTACTAAATTTCTATAAATATGCAAGCATCCATCATGTATTGGATATCATTTTTGTCATTAGTATAGCCAAACTCTTGCATTTTTTTTTGTAATTTTAATAAAGTGTGAGTGAGTGCTTGTAGCATGGATTTAAGTTAATTGTATGTTGTCTTATTTGAGTGGCATTGTACCTAGATATATTCCATGAACAATAATAAGATAAACACTAATTAATATTCATTGCAATATTTTGACTTATAATAGATTTACTTTCAATTCAATTTATTTTCTAAGTACTTAGTTAATATTTACATTTTCATGTATATTAATTAATTAGTGGAATAAGCACGACTAATTTTGAGTGCAAACACATATTCACTTAGTAATCCTAGTAGTGCTATTACTTGGGTTTCCCAATAGCATAATGTTTGGTAATCTTAGTAGTAGATATGTGAGTTTGGGACATATACAACAAGCTAGGAATGTATACTTATTGTTGTTAGAATAGCTTAGGATTTATCTTCTCATCTTTAATTAGATTAAATAATTAATTTTTATATTATTTTTTAGTTTAGTTTAAAGCTCCAATGACATCATAATCATATGCCATACTTTTGACTAAATTGTACATGATAAAGCTATTGCTAGTCCAACTAGGAAACCTATGATCAATGCTTAACAATGTAGATAGCAACCTAGTCCCATCCATGGAACTTGATTGGATTGTGCATAAATGCTTGTGATATATATGGTTGGACATAGGATATACTCTATTGCTTATCATTAGTGCCATTACCAAGGATGCATCACTTGATATTTATGAAACATATCTTGTTCACATTGGACTGATAATCCACCATAACGTAAGAACTCTAGGAGGAGCAATGAAAGGATCTATATTGAAGAGAATTAGAGTACCATTACAAGTAAGGGTCTCATATGCTTATTTAGATCATTAATATTAGAGAATATGTTCAACCATTGCATATCATCCTAGAGGAGATGGAACAAGTCCTAGAATATGGGAGGTCTTAATGCCTAGGATCTTTTGTAGATCTAGAACAGAAAAATTAAGGGATCATACGGGAAGAGACATAAGCCATGGTAATTCTCCTAGTTCACCATCTTTTTCTTCATCTTCATCATCTAGTTTTAATGAAGATGAATGAAGGCATAGAGATAGAACATTACTAAGAGATTGAGATGCAGATAGAAATAGAGATCAAAGATATAGTAGAAGGCATTGAAGGGAGCATAAACAAGACCATCAAGATTTGATAGATAGAGATAGAGAAATGACTATGACATGACCAATGATGATGAACCTTTATTAGCTACTAAAAGCATGATTTAGATTAGAGAGGCAGTGAGAATATCCCATAGGCTTTGAAGGGATAGTAGAATCAAATGGTTAGATATGAATAATATCCCAAAGTTTGAGGGAAGATACCACATATGTTTGTAGCATCATTTACAAGTTTTTCATGATTATTAAACCTTGAAAAATATTTAAAGTAAGTGGAAAAAACTTAAGCTCTTTTCCAAGATACTAATAGAAGAAGTTAAAAGTTGTTATAGATTGCTAAAACTAAATTCAATCCACTAGTGTTATACAATGCTCAAGCTCTTTAATGAGAAGTATCAAGCCTATTCAAGGGTGTTTATGAGTAGTGGGTATTCCCTACACCCAAAGATATGAATCATTAGTGTGTACATGTGATCTGATCAAATTCTGTGGATGTTGTTTAGCTAAGTGATCGATATTCATAGATGGTGAATTGAGAAGCTACTAGTTGTTATCTTTCCAGTCAATGCTTGTGTTAATCTATGCATATGGTTAAGTGTGCTTAAGGTGTAAGATATGTATTTTTATAGGTTTTTATTATTTTCTTTGCTTACAAAATGATTAAGTAAATAAATATTTAATATTTAAATTAACTACCTAATTAACGACTTCATTAACTAACTAGCATAAATGTAGAGTATCCATTCTCACTTTCTGTATACATCCTAAACATATACTAACACTGGTGGCTTATCGAGTGTATACTACTGGGCATACTAAGTATCTACTACTAGGATTACCAAGTGTTAATATATTTTTTGTGAAGTGGTTGTACTCACATTGCTTACAAATGATAATATTAATTACTTAATAACAAGAAAGTAAATTACATATAATGTATACTACTAAAAAGTAAAGTTATGCATATTCAAGTGTTGTAATGGATAGAAGAAATATTGATTTTATTTCTATTCATGAAAATGTATCTAAGTACATGTGCACTTAAATAAAGTGCCATAAAATCACTTGAATTCACATTGTAGGCACTCAGAGGAAAAATATTCTAACTTTTATGGGAAGAAAATATAAGTATTTTGCTAAGGTAATGATCAAAAGGTGCCATAACTGTGAGGGGTGTGTGCATGTATATAGGCAATTCTTGCATTAATGTCAATGTGCTTACACCAATGCATTATGAGATATGTCGATGGGGTACATCGATAGGGCTGCATCAATGGGCTTGTGTCGACGTAGGCATCTTATTAATGTTTCATCATTCCTCCATGATTGATTGAAACTCATCCTTGAGTGAAAAAAAATGGGATTAAGTTTCTTACAAAATTTGGGGAACTATGGAACTTTATTGATTAACTAACTAACTAATTGACTCTAACTAACTTTGAGTGCCATATTGTATGAAGTACAAAAGTGGTACATTTTACAACAAAAAAAGTGGATACTTGGACAAAAAATAGTAGGATCCTGTTGAATGGAAAGAGGTAGGATGAAGTCTTTACACAGTGTGTGGTGGTGAAGGTCCCTATGGCTTTGATGTTCCTTCATCATGTCCCGATGCTACTAGAGATTAAGGTTTTCTTGTTGCTACCACTATTGTTGTTGGAGACTTGAAGGCATCTAGGAATGCCTTCATTTTCTTGCTACATGGGTTAGATATGATTTAGGCTACTTTGCCTAGATTAGTTGATGTTGGGATATCCCATGGGTATGACAATGAAAGATACATCTCCTTCATGTTAACAAACTAGGCTATGAATATTTTATGTTCAACATTGAATGTTCTAACAAGGTTCTACAACTCATAGTAGTCATTCATCCTCCTTGCTAGGTTCTTAGCAACAAATTATTGATATGTAAATATACTTTTGAGAACTTCAAGCTTCAAGTTGGTTGTCTTCAACTTTTGTTTTATATCTTTATGGAGCTTGAACTCTACCTCATAGAGGAGGTAGGAGTTGGTAACCTAGTTCTCTAACTCAATCTTTGGCTTCCCTGCTATTAGCATTGCTAGGTTTGGAAACTGGAGGTTGACGAGCTCCATGTATTTTTTCCTCTCTTTGATCTAAAACTTCTTTAGGTAGATTTATGCTTGATTGTATGCATTCAGTTCATCAAAGATGGACTACCATGCATCACCTCTTTGGTGGATTTATTGGATAGTCTCATTTACCTTTACCTTGGCCAATTTGATTTGTTTCTTATTAATCTCTCTGATTATTCTAACCTAGTCCCTTTAGTGATTCTTTATTTTTTCAAATTTTAGGACTTTATTCTTCCATGTAGCAATACCAAATGTGGTCCTTTGGCAATGGGCATAGACCTCTTCCATCAAGAGATTCCTATTTATAATAGCCTACCTCCTTAAATCTAGGTTCACATTGGAAAGATGCTCTTGCTACTAGTGGATATATTTAACCATTTGGTCCTTTTGTTGCTAAGCATTCTATAGTCTATGGTTATCTCAAGTGAGGATCATGTTCTCCTTGTGAACTTGCATTAGGTCATGATCAATGTTGTTTGCCACTGCTTTTGAATGGATGCATTGAAGATCATCATTTTGTTGGCATTCTCAACCTTGTAGTACTTCTATTGAAGTTATTAAAAAGCTTCATCTCTTGTTAGTTCAGGTTAGAAAATGGTAAGATCAGAGAGACGGGCTCACAATTCTGCAACCTCAATGGCCAATCATTGATTAGTAGTAGTGGCCTTTTCAAGTTGTGCATTAGTGATTAGCAACTTGCTCCTTATCTCTAAAAGCTATGATCATTTGGTTGTGATATCATCTAGGAGATCGAAGATCTCCAAAAGCTATTTTCCATCCCTCACTAGTCGTTCCAACACTTCTTCATGTTGGGTAGCATTCATTTGTCCATTGTCTGCTCCTATTCATGTATGGATGTCTACCATTGTAACATTGTTTGGTATTAATGTGATAGGAGCATTAAGGGCTTCTTCAACTTTGTCTGACATCATCTTTGTTGCTATTTCTTGGCCTTTATTTATCATGATCATAACCATCACCCATTTTCTTTTCTCTAGCATGATAGAAAAGGCTACTACATTTTCCAAAATTTCAAAAAATGCTTGTCCTAGGATGGATATAGTGACTTCTCTAGCACTTGTATTGGATTAGATGGGTATCTAGTTTTCTTGTGTGAAAAATAATAATGCTTTCTCACTGTTCAACCAATCGATGATCCTTACAACCTTGCTTAGGTGGCTCATGATTGGATGGTAAATGGACAATTCTTCAACACCTTTAGATCCATGTTCTTGCTGCAGTTGTTGCTCTCAAAGCTTTCTAAGGCACTCACTAGCTGTAAGCATCTCTGGTGTTATTTCTAGGGCTACAAGTGGTGGTGGTGGTGCTGGCTCCTGTTCTTCTTAAAGCTTAGTAGTAGCTTTATCTTTCATCATCTCTCACTATGATGTGGTAGAAGTGCAGTGGACCACATCATTGGAATAGTGGGCTATTCCTCCCCTTTTACATAATTTTTTAATTAAGCATGGAAAGGGAAGTTTCTTCATACCCTACTCATTTTCTTGAAATTCTTTTCTATTTTAAGGAAGATGAGCTTGGGTAGGTTGATGAGAAATCTTCCACTTAGAGTAGCACATGCCTTGATGAAGGCTATCACCTTGCTTGACCTCATCATTAGGTTAAGGTAACAGGTTGTGATCTTGAAATAGGCTCTTTCTAGATTTGTTAGGGCACCATACTCCTTATGGTCCACTCCATAGCATTGTTAGATCCATTCTTTCTTTGCTTTTGGGTTTACTTGCATTGAGATCTCTACTAGCTTGGCCCTAGTGTTGGTCCCTAATTTTGACTAATTCATCTTCTTATTGGTTATTTTAGAAAAGGTAGGTTTCCCCCATGTACCATTTCCCACTATTGGAGAGAATGGATCATAGAGGAGAGCCTTGCATTTGTGTCTTGAACTCTTCTAGTGCTAATTCCAAAAATGGTCCAAAGTTTAACTCCTTCAAGATCAAACTTTAGACCTCCTTGGTTTGGATCCTCTATAGGTAGGTTTTAGTAACTATGACCTCTAAGTTAGGTCTTGGTCTTGGTATTTCATGTTGCCTAGATTGGCCCATTTCTATAGTAGGAATTTGTCTAATGGATTCCACCTTGGGTTTCTCTTAAAGAGGCTTAGTAGCATGCGTTGCCTCTACTACTTACTCTTGGGGTTGTTGTTTCTATGGTTATTTTTGGTTCCTTCCTTCTTGAAAGCACTTCTCCTTGGGTTGTGATGATCCTTCCATCTATGATCCTCTCTTGGGTACCATCAATGATCACAAACATAACCCATGATTAGCTCTTAGGCATAACATTTATTCCCTTTGGATACCTTCTTTTGTTAGATTAGATTATGTTGATTCCTTAGATGTTAGGATTTTATCGTTAAGTTCTTGTTTTATTATAATAGGCTTATGATATTCTTTTATCACTATTTTATTCATGTTCGAATAGAGGTTGATTGTTGATATTAATTTTTTGTAATTATTATTTTAATATCTTGTTCATGGGGAGTTAGAAAAATCTTGAAAATTTTTCATAAAAACCTAAGGTTTGATGCCTCCACAACATAAAGCTTACCTCTAATAGCTCAAGGATCAAAAAATAAGTGCATTAAGGTAAACGGTTGGAAGTTATTGTAGTTGAAAGAATCTTTGGCTCAAAAAAGTTACAAAAACTCCTCTAGTGCTTTGAGAAAATGGTGAAAAATGAGCTAGGTGTTGCACATATTTATAGGATTTTTATGCTACATTGATGAGGCTGCATTGACTCATCCAGCTACATTGACAAGGCTATGTTGATGTAGCTATTCTTAGCTATTATTTGCACTTTGAAAAGTGAGGAATTTTGAGTGAGTTTGGAGATACAACAAGAGCTAAATGGAGGCCAAAAAGATGTAGAATTATAGCAACAAGATGAAAGAGGATATGTTTAACGAATTTGAAGTGATTAGAGCATATTTCATGGGGTCTTTGTGGATGTTCTAATGTCAAATCAAGCAAAGTAGATGCTATGAGGCTATTTAAATGATTGATTGTACAATTGGTCCATGGTTAGGGATTTTAACTTAAGGTATACTAAAGGAAATATTAGTGGTCCTTTCCAAAGTAAGCAAATGCGTATTATACCCTTGCATATCTTCATCACAAGGAGTCCATGGGAACCAAGGATGATAAATGATTATTTTAAGTTAAATTTCATACCCATGGAAGGAATTTTTCTAGGGTTATGCTATCTAGAAAATAAAATTGATCAAATTTCCATGGCATGAGGTAGTGAGATGATAGAAAATGAAGCAAGCAAATGGTAGATAGAAAGAATGGTGAATGGATAATCTACATCCTGGTCACATGAGATTCTTGATAAAAATTTTGATTATGATGATATGATATCGGTTCATTCCAAGTCTAGACTAAGTCCATTTCATTCACAATGACCTCACATTGATATATTCCTCCTCTTCAACCATTAAGAATTTATGACAACCTCAAAGGATAATCATTACTTCAAGAGAAGAAGACAAAAGAAGGAAGTAGGTAGGGCTGTAGTTTGAAGGATGTCTCCAGGCATGGGTAACATGTCTTTCCAGCCCCATAACCAGGGCTTGTAGACCATTATTGTACATTTCATAAATGAAAGCTACCTCTAGAAGGTTTCATGAAAGGAATGTTGTAATAGGGTCTAAGGGGTGTGCTTTTAATTATTGTTGTTTTATTCATGGACATCACACCATGCAAAGATATGCTTCCTTTTTATGGTCAACAATGGGAGTGATCATATACTAGTGGAGAATCATAGAACTTAAGAAGGATGTTAAGAGAAGAATACTACCAATCCCCTTAAGGTCACACCCTTTTCCATTCCTAGTTGATCCTTTTCTAGATTGATGGGTAACAAGATTATTTGTTACTTTTAGTTGTAATGTGAAAGAACCTTCATGGTTCCATGATGCAGGCTCCAAATGGAATAGATGGAATGAGTGGATGTCTTGAGCTCACTTCCTGGTAACACTAGTAAATTGACAGTTTGTTAGTAGAGAATATAATCTAATGATAAAATTTGGCCTTTTGTTTAATCAATCATAACAATGATAATATTAATAAATTTCCAAAATCTGCAGTAGCAATGAACAAAATTAGAGATTTCCAACAAGATTGAATGAAATTAACATAGAAGAAAAGAAAAGAAAAGAAAATATGTAAAATAATTAATAAAATATGAAGAAAATACAAAATATATAAATAAATTTTCAAGAAAAAAAAGGTTAAAATTCGTTATTGTCATCAAGATGTTATAATGGATGACCATCTCCTCCACAACTAAGTTAAGAGGAGGAGATCTAAAAAATAGAGCATGCTTGTTCTTGCATGGAGATGTTAGTGTTGCTAGTTACTTGGGATTTCATGAATGGCTTAAGTTGATGTACATTAACTAACATGTGCTTTTGAGGGTTGGTTAGGTGGTAAATTATCATGGCACTAGAAGGAAAAGTTGAATAAATGATATTAGATCCATCCCATAATGTTTGGGACTTAGTATGCTAGGGTACATGTATGGGATTCTAGTATAGAACCTTATCTTCAAGTTGGAATGTTACTTTCCTTATTTGTGCATTGTGACATTGTTTATTATGTGCCTTATGTGCTTCATTCATCATCAAGGCTATTCGTCAATTCTCATCTAGCACATTGAGTATCATAAGACATTCTTTTTGGGCTAGATTAATGTTTAAGTTAAGCTTACAAGTAGTTAGAAGTATACAATGTTTAGCTTGGATCGGGAGTTTGGGTAACTTACTGTACACTAGTTCATAGGGAGACTAGCCTATAGGAAGTTTCCATGTTGAGCGATATGCCTAAAGTGTGTTATTTAGTTTGATGCTCCAATATTTCATATATCTACTGATGGTTCATGTTAAGATTCTTGTGACCTCCCTATTGGTAACCTTAGCTTGATTATTGGCTTAGGGGTGATAGGGGGTTATAAGTTTATGTTGCATCCTCAAGTGTTGCATCAACTTTTAAAAAATAGACTTAGTGAAATATGTTTCATTATCCCAAACTAGTTTTCTAGGCACATCAAACCTATTTACCACCTATTATTAAAAAAATCAAGCTATAGTGGTAGATGTATAGTAAGATACAGTTACAACATTAATCCATTTGGTGTAGCAGTCAACAAAAAATATGATGTAGGCCTTCCCATTTGACATGGGAGTAATGATTCCCATGAAGTTAATTCTCCAAAGGTCGAAAGGCTTTAGTGGTTGAATCCACTATTAAAGATATTCCATTCATGTGGGCATTCCTCCATCTTGTTGATACTACTTGCATGAATGGGAGAAATGATGAGCATCCCTTACAATCATTGGCCAAAAGTATCATGCTAGGAGGATCTTTGTGGCTATCCTCCTTCCTATGTAATGGTCCCCATGAAAACCTTCATGAACATCCTAGAGGATTTGTAACTAATATTCATTAGGTACACACTATTGAACCAAGCCATTGACACCAACCTGATAGAGGTTACCTTTAATTTCCATGTAAGGCTTGACTTGGTGAAGAAATTATTATTTCTTCTTATTATTCCATTCTACGAGAGTCTCCTGTGTAAGAAGATAGGAGAGGAACTTATCATACCAATGGATAACCTTTGGTTTGTGAATTTCAATAGCCTTAGCGAAGAGGAGTTCATCTAAAAACTAATTAGATAAGAATTCTTCATCCTCCTTACTATTCCATCTTAACCTAGACAAATGATCAGTAACTAGATTCTCAATTCCTCTCCTAAACATCATGGTAAGGTTAAATTCCTATAAAATTACCAATCACCATATAACAGAAGGGCTAACTATTGGTTTTTTCATTAGGAAATGGATTTTACTGTGCTTGGTGTGCATGAAAAATAGGTATCCAAGAACATAGTACCTAAATTTTTCCAAGGCATATGCTACTACCATGAGTCCTTTTTTAGTGGTAATTTAGTTAAGTTGTGCATCCACAATGCTTATGCTTGCATAATGGATGTAATATGGATGTTTCTAATCATCAATTTGTGTAAGCACTACTTTAAAATTATAGTTAAATGCATCTTTCATTATATGAAATTTCCTAGGCCAATTTGGGATGCATATAATTGGAGTTTCTTTGAGCTTTTGCTTTAAGTGCTAGAATGATTGTTCACATTCCTTGGTCCATTCAAAGACTGCATCTTTCTTTATGATCTCTATCGTGATTTGGTGATTTTAGAGAAATTTTCTATGAAGTGCTTGTAGTAACCAGTATGGCCAAAGAATGACCTCACATATTTTATAGTTTAAGGTTTCCTGGTTATTCCTTGGATGACCCTTACTTTTTCAGGATTCACCTCAATCCCCTTTTATAAAATTTGATGCCCTAAGATAATGCCATCTTGGACTATCAAGTGGTTCTTCTACCAATTAAGTTTTAGGTTTGTTTCCACACATTGTTTTAACACCTGCTCAAGATGGTCTAATGCTTGTTTAAAATCAATATCAGAGGTGGAGAGATTATCCATGAAAACTTCCATACCACTACCAATTTGCTTCTAGAAGATGCTTTTGAACTTTCATTTCCAAAACTTCCTTTGCTAATTTAGCTTCCTCTCAATCATTGGAGCATCTTCATTTGGCTTGTAGTCCTCATACTAACTCATTAGAACTAGTGCAAGGACAATATGATACAACTACTAGACCTACTAACTCATTAGAACTAGTGCAAGGAAAATATGATACAACTCTCTTCCTCACAAAAACAATGCCTCCTAATCCTACATAAAAGCTAATAAGCATCATCACTCTAAAACAAAACATAAAAGTTTAACATGACACTATGGAGAGAGAGAAAATTTCATGCATTACTTATAATAATAAAGAATGCAATTGTGAGCTGAAAGTTTAAAATGTTAAAGAAATACTTATACTAGTTCACAATGAACTTAAGGAAAAAGTATTTATGTTAAAACATGTTTACACAATTTCCACAAAACCAAAAGATATCTAGTGACTAGAAAATGAGAATACCAAATTATCCAAAATATGCATGAAAATATTCAACCTACTTCTTAGCTCTTTTCCTAAGAAAAAGAATCAAATAGAAACTTAGGAAAGAACATCTTTCATACTAACTATACACTAGAAAACATTCTTGAACAAGAAAACTCAAGATCCAAAATAGAAAATTACAAACAAAAAAAAAACATATCTAGACCCTCTAAAAAGAAAAAATCTTCTAGTCTAGATAAATATATGTCTTCAAATGATCAAAACCTAATTATCATTAATGTTAAATGGGCTAATAAGCAAAAACATAATCACTTAGATGAAAAATAGAAAACTTATGATATATAAACAAAGGAATATGTGGTTCATTTTTTGAATGCTTACCCATGAGTTTAGTCATAGGGAAGGTGGCCCACCTTGAATCAAGAACTAATAAGTATATTTTTATTTTTTGGTTTTATAATTTTTTATAATTCTTTTATTCTTGACATTTTCCTATTCTTCAAATTTTTCTAATTCTCAATGCATTTTTCATCTCTTGGTATTTTTTTATCATTTTCTATTTTCTTGAGTCATTTACTTTATGCTTTGTCGATATTTACTATGTTCATGTTAATAATGATTGCCAGTTATGATGCAGAAATAAACACTATATATTGGGATTTTATCCTATACTATTAAGACAACTAGATAAATAATTGCATAAAATAGTGAAACCACACTATCCATTCCTTTAGTTTCTATAAATAAGAGATCTTTACCATAAAAGCAATATGATTCTTCTTACATGAAACTAAAATTAATTCATGATCATCATGCCTTAAAGAAAAAAGAGAAGGACGATGGGGAAATGAAAAAAAGAGTAAATTTAAGGGGACTTACTAATTCTTTGCACTTCCTCTATGGGTCTTACTACTCCATGTATTTATGGCATTGTTCATGTTTTAATTTTGATGAAAGCATGTTCTTGAATATGTGTTTCCTTACCATATTACTAGAAAGACATGTTATCCATGGTTGAAGGTAGTCCTCTAGTAAGGAAAGCACATTCACCAATTAATTAATTTACAAAAGAAAACTAATTTCTAGGATACCACTAGAAAGACATGTTACATATGCCTAAAGACACCCCTCTAACTAATGACCAAGCTTTCTAAAATTTTTTTAACATTTCAATAATTAATTAATCAAAACTACTCCCTTGTTTTCTTTTGTTGAGTAGTAATATTTTCATGTGGTTGTGTTGGTCTCATGGTTGTAAGTCCAAGATGATGCAATGCATTTTCACTAGTAAAGGTATGAACTTGGTATGAAACCTAGATAAATAGGTATTATGATCATCTTAATCATAATTAACTTAATGAAGTACTACAAACATGGTAAAGTATCTCATGTCCTGATCTTTGTAATTCCTTCTTGTTTCATTATTCCCCTCACTATTACATATAATTATGTACCTAATGGTTTTGCATAGTATAGTGCAAGATTCCAAACAAGGTGGTTGTGTGTTGTTTTGAACAAAGAAATGATCCACATTTAACTTCTAGGATACTCACAGACATCTATAGAAGTTGTTATGCAAGGAAATTATGGTAGGAACCTACTTTAGGAAGGACCTACTTGCATGACTTTTGTTGATCATGGCTCCAACCCAATCTCACATCTTCAAGGATATCATTGGCAACTTCTCTAATTTTATGAATGATTTTGAAACTACTTCTCATTAATTTCATTAATTTTTAATGCTTTTATATTGAAATTTTCTCAAAATTTAATATTTCTTGACCATTTTGAAACCTCATAATTTTCAATATTATGATGCATTTGTAATATCTTGGGAAGTAGACATTTAATTTTAGTCATTTGAAAACTTGTGACCTCCCAAAGTTAAGCTCATTTATCATGGGGTCCAAGGATGTAATTTAAATTTTTTTTCTAACACCTCAATTTGAACATTAAGGTAACTAATATTTAAAATAATTAATGAAAATGAATTAAAAACTTAATGATTTTTAGTTACCCTAGAATATTAGGAATGTTAGTTCATAACCACCTTGATCCTAAATGCTGCTTTTTTTTTTTTTCAAATTTTGAGCTAATCAAGGATTCAAAAAGGGTTTAATATCATGGAAAAATTGCTAAAAGTAATGCCAATCCTTTGGTGATTGTCAAAACTAATGTTGATCCTTTGGTAATTGTAGATGATGCCTAAATGAATGCCTAAGATTGAAGGTCTTTTACAAAGTAAGGAAAAGAGGCCAAAAGGACACAAAAGGACATGCTCATGGATAGGTAGTTGATATACAAATGAAGACTCAAGTATCACATGTTTGCTACCTAGAAATCCATGGATCAACAAAGAAAAATTTTAGTCCATCCTTCATAAGGTTTGCATGCAAGAGAAGCGCTAACATAATAGCTAAGGCTAGAAGAACCACCATTCCTAAGAATATCATGAAGAGTCATCATTAGTAGATTTTTGAAGAATTTTGTAATTTTGTAAACTTTGATATCTATCTAGTCCTTTTGTGATTTTGCAATACATTCATTTAAATCAAATTTTTAAAGGTAACATTCAATTTTTGTAATGTTAGTTAATCTAGTCTTGGTCACCCTCAGTTTTTGTAATAGAATTTCATCCATTTTATACAACTCAAGGATGAGTTTTTGGTAAGTTGTGGGAGATATGATGAAGCAGTATTTATTAAATGTATCAGTCATTTGTGATGTTGCAGATGCTACGTTACATCTACTACATCACATCTTATTTTCTTAATTAGTTGCTACATTACATTTGCTACATCGTAGTTATGTCAATGCAGTTAAATGCATTAATGCTCCCCTAGGGATGCATCTCCATCAATGCATATGCATCAACACAAGGGTAATAAATGCCTATAAATATGCAAGCATCAGCCTCATATTATGCATCATTTTGATTAATTTTGTAGCCAAAATCTTGCAATTTTCTTCTATAATTTTAGCAAATAGCTAGTGAGTACCCATAGTGTGAATTTAAGTTTATTATACAACATCTTATTCAAGTAGCATTTTACCTAGACATATTTCATGAACAATAATAATATCGAGATTTATTCATATTCATTGCAACACTTTAACTTAGAATATATTTACTTTCAATATAATCTACTTCCTGAGTACTTAGTTAATACTTATATTTTTATGCATATTAATTAATTGGCAGAATAAGCATTATTTCTTGGTTCGCCCAATAGCATAGTGTTTGGTAATCCCAATAGTAAGTACGTGAATTCAAGACATGTATAGTAAGCTAGGAACATACACTCATCACCCTTAGGCTAGCTTAGGATTTATCTATTTGTTATTAATTAGATGAAATAACTAATTTCTATATTATTATTTAGTTTAGTTTAAGGTCCCAACAACATCATAATCATATGTTTGACTTTGAACTAAACTATACATGATGAAGCCACCACTAGTCCAAGTGAGAAGACAATGATCCACAATTAATGATTAATGATCTAGATACCAACTTAATACCATCCATAGAACTTGACTATATTGAGCATGAACATTTGTGATCTATATGGTTGGGTGTAGGGTCTACTTTATCATTCATCAATAAGGGTTCATCATCCTCAAATGTGTCATAGTTAAAATATTTATCTCTATTTGCTCGATCATGGTGATCTTGTTTGTGCTTCCTTTGGTGCCTTCTATCCTAACTTTAGACTTTGCTTCTATCCCTATCTTGATCCCTACAAGAATTTCTATCATGGTTTCTCTTGTTGTGATCATATTAATTCCTCTTGTGATGATCACAAGGTGTTTTGCTTTGATTCCTTGATGGAGCTTTATCTTCCTATCTACATTCATCTTCAGGAAAACTAGACAATGAAGATAAAGAAAAATAGGGTGAATTGAAAAAACTACCATGGCTTCTGTATTTCTTCCAATGGTTCCTTAGTTCGTCTCTTGTTTTATTGAAGGTATTAGGCCCTAAGGCCCTTCATGTTCTATAACTTACTTCAATTCCTTCTAGACTATTTACTAAAGTTGAATTTAGTCTTTGATATGTGGGATCTTTAATGTAGGAGATAGGAGGATGAGAGGTAGATCGACAATGATTAAAGCATCCAAACCAATATTATTTGTCCTATCCTTTAGATTTAAATATTGTAGGTAATGCATCCTTACCTGTATCATGTGCATAATTGAACTTCATAATGATATCTTACCTAGCCTAAGCCTTCATTAGCTATGATATTAATAGTGTGTAATGCATGTTAATGTTGATGGGGTTGAAGTTTAGAATTAAAACTCATGCTTTATTTTATCATAAGGTAAAGGAAGAAGATGAAATGTATTCAAAAATTTTAATTTATGAATTGATGAGTGGATGTACTTATTTATGACTCCAATTGACAAGTTTTAAATTTTTTTCCATCACTTCTTTTAGTGAGGATTATCTCTTTATTATTTTCTAGCATGGCCCCAATATTTTTCTATAAATATGAAGTCCATATAATGTTGTAATACTTAAAAATTAATAAATAAATATTGTGGATGGATTTTTTTGCTCTCATTTCATTTTATCTTCTCTCATTTAGTCTCCTTCAAATTCACAATCATTGTTAATATTAGCATCATAAGTTTCATCTCATCTTTAGCTTTATTAGTCAACAATTATTTTAACACTTGTTCACCATCATCTATTCATTAAGAGACTAAAGAATTTTAATTAATAGTATCATCATCTATACTCCCTATTTCCAATCTTCCTATATAAAAATATTAACAGTCATTTATCAATTAAACTATTGAAATTAAACTTAAATTCACATAAGTCTATTTAAGTCATTGTCTTAGGTTTTGTAGCTATCCTTTACAACTTCAAAAATTTAACTCATTCAAATTCAACTTCAAAGTTCAATCATATTCAATTTTTATTACTTGGCATAACCTAAGCACAACTCATGGTATCACTAAATTCAATGCCATGACTTCTAGTTAAATCATGATATTCCAAAAGTTCAAAATTTTCTCAATTTCAAAGCTGAACTTGAAATATCATCATCATTAGATCATACCTTCATCTTCAATAGGCTAATATGGTTTAGATAGACATGTTTTTTTGTAACACTATTACCTTCATAGCTATGGTCAAGAGTAGATCTTAGGAGAGGAGCTTGAAGCATTGATGGAGTTGATAGATTGGGTAGCAACACAATATTGCTTTGTAGGTTCCTTCACCTAAGCTATTCATCTTTGTAAAAGAGGAAGGTGAAACTAGAATATTGAGGATTTGAATGAACATATGAGACCCTCGCTTACAACAATCCACTCTAATTCTCTTCAATGCAAATACTATTATCATCCTCGTGAGTGTTCTCATTGCATGATGAGCTATCAATCTTGTATGAAGAAGCCATGTTCTAGTTAATAATGTATGTAAAAGAATTAATATATTAAATTTCTCTAAAAGATAAGTCACTAATATCTTTACAGTGATCATTTATGATATAATTGATCTAGATCACTAGCACAATACCTAGCAATAGTACCAATAATGAGTAGTGAGTATTCCCAACATGCAATCATATGATCTATAAGAATCATGATAGATTGTGTGTAATCTATGGATGGGACTAGTGTGGTATCTAGATCACAAAGGATTGATTTTAGGCTATTATCTTCATATTTAGACTATGATGAGTCGCGAGGTACCCCTACACCCAACCATATGAATACGAGCATTCATGCACGATTCGGTCAAACTCCAAAGATTAAGTGCTTATGCGCTTACACAGAACAAGGATGGGTTATGTAATTGTTGTCTTCCCAAGCTTACTTATAAGGCACAATTATATGGTTAAGTAATCTTAAGGTATATTATTTTTTATGCTTTTTATGTTTTATGTTCCTGGTGCTTAAAGTGGAGAAATGAAATAATTTAATAACTAATTTTATTTAACTAGTTAACTATTCTTTAACTAGTCCTAACACTAGCATTAGTTCCCACTTGTTGGACACATCTTGAATTAGTGTAACACTACTAGGATTACCAAATGCTAGTTCTTACTAGGTTACCAAGTGTTCCACGTCTACTCGAAGTGGTCATATTGAGTGTGCTAATTCGTTGACAATTAACAAGGCAATAGAAATAACATTAATTAACTAATGAGAGTAGCAAATAATAGCAAATAACATTTAAATGAAATAATTAAGCTATTCTAAATGTTGCAAGGTTTATCACAAAGTTCTTCGTTATTTCTAACACAAGGTGTGCTTAGGTACACAATGCTCAAATAAAGATCCGTTCACTTTATGACTCCTACTACAGGCACTCAAAAATAATTCTAACTCTAGGAAGGAAAAACTACAAGAGTTCGGCTAAGGGACTAAGAAACTAACTGTGAAACCAAGTGCCCCTGTCTCTTATTTATAGGTGATGAGACAAGTTTCGATATCGCATGTTCGATATCGCTTTGGCATCTCTAATATTGCGTATCTGATATCGAGGGTCCGATATCAGGACTCATCACACCCCCACAACTAAATGAAAACTTGTCCTCGAATTCCTTACAAAATATTGGGAAGGTATGGGATTATTGACTGAATGACAACTGACGATGACATGGAATTACAGACTCAAAGTGCCCGGTGAACAGATCGACAAACATATTACAGCATTGGTGTTTAAAACCATTGTGGTGAACATTGTACATAGATGAAATCCAGATCCTCAATTGATAGCTTGAAGAGAGAGAGAAAAGAAAATGAGGCATGTTGCTACTGATGTCAAAAATGTGCACACCGTTGTTCATCCATGGCCACATGATCAAGCTTGTTCCATGCGTAAATGATTTTTTCTCCAGTTCATCCTAAGTGCTCCCTTCTATTCTAGTCCATTGTTCATGTGATTGCCATTTTCACACACAACACAATCATAAATTAGCAAGGATAGATAAGATATAATGTAATTGATAACTTGTCTTAATATGAAGCACCTTGGCTAGGTTGTGGGTATGGCAGATACTGGGTTAGAGGTTTGTAACTGATAACTACCCAAGGTGTAGGGGTGAGATAAGTAATGAAATGGAAAAATTTGCGATAAGCCCCCACGACTAAGAGTGAACCTCCAGTAGCAATAGGGTGGGAAATGAAAGAACAAGAAAGATGAAAGAAATAACAATGGTGAAGCCAATAAAACAAAAAACAAAAATGGATGTCATGGATGGGGTGAAACGAGAAAGAGTTGATTGCAAGAAATGTTTAAGGGAAAAAAAACTTAACAATTATACCAAAAAGGAATACTAGTGGGTCCTTCTCAAAGCAGGCTTGTGCCATTTATGCCCTGACAAATCCACAAACCAAAGAGTCCGTAGGCTCTAGGAATGTCATATGGAAATAATGGTTAAGAACTTACCCACAAGAATTTACCAAAGAATAAAAATGTGTCAACCAGGGTATAAATTAATCATAAAATTGGAAATGAGGTGGAATATGGAAAGCAATACAGAAAGAGAAAATGGAATGGAATGGAATCCCAAAATTAAGGTTGTGGAAAGTCCCTTGTGTAGTATGTGATTAAGGTGAATTAATAAAATTTGGCCCAAATCCAAATTAAAACTAACCACATCTAGTGACCTTGCATCAACACACTTGACCAACCCATCCTCCGAAAGCAACAAGAATGCACCCACAAAGCCACCACCATTCCAACAAGAGAAAGATAGAGAAGCAGGAAGCGAGAAAGGGCCTTAGTTAGAGGGAACCTTCAGGCATGGGTAACATGTCTTTCTAGTGCCATAACCAGTGCTTGTAGCCTATGTTTATTTATTATGTCTAAGGGGTGTACTTTGAATTCCCACAAGTTGTTTGTTTTGTTTTGTTTTGTTTTTTTAAGTAAGAACCACACCATGCAAAGACTTATTCAATTTAGTTAACTTCCTAATGTTTGGTCAATAGTAGAATGGTGGAAAACCTATGAAAAACATCCAATTACTCAAGAGAATAGCCAACAGAAATGCCTCAAATCCCATTGAAGTCACACCCTTTTTAATCCATTTGAATCTTTCCTTGGTTTGAAGAATACCAAGCCACCAATTCATTAATAAGTTTTCTTAGAAAAAGGAACAGTACATTTCCAAAAATAAAGGGAGACCATAGAGTTGTATGGATGAATGGATGATGTGGACTCATTGCCTGCTTTATCAAAAGAACCCATATCTTAGCATCAACATTAAAAGTCAAAGGAAAAAACCAAACATTAGCAATCAACATCATTATAGTACAATCCACCATCATGAGCACTTATTATATGAGGAGTGAGAGTAATTCAAATAAAATGTAATAGAGAAAGAAATAGTAAAAATGTTAATAATGGTGTAAAACAAAAACAAGTACATATGAAAAATGTGTTAAAAAAAAAGACAAAAGAAACTGAGGGCATAGAATGACTAGCATTGGTGACCATCTCCCCCACAACTGAGTGAGAAGGAGGAGATCCGAAATGATGAGCAATGTTGTCCATTAACGGAGGTAGTGCTAGTACTGGTTGTTTTAGGCTCATGGAAAGGTTTAGTTTGTTGGATGTTGACCAATAAGTTCTTATCTGGGCTTTCAAGTTTATAGATCATCATGGCCCCTAAAGGAAAAGTTTCATGAATGATGTAAGGTCCTTCCCAAACATTTGAAATTTAGTTTGTTGTGGCACATGTGCAGGATTCCAATAGAGAACCTTATTTCCTAGTTGGTATGTAACTTTCCTAATTTTTAGGTCATAATGTTGCTTGTTGAAGGCCTTGTGCAATTCTTTGGATAATAGGGCAGCTAATCGATTTTCATCTAGCAAGTTAAGGTTCATTAATCGCTTTTTTTGTGCTAGACTAAGGTCAAGGTTAAGGTCACATGTTGTAGATAGTGTACAAAGCTTAGCTTAGATAGGGAGTGCTGGCAGTTTACCGTACACTAACTTATAGGGAGAATAGCCTATAGGGAGTTTCCATGTGGAGCGGTATGGCCAAAAAGCATCATTCAATTTGGCTTTCCAGTCCCACCTATATTTGCTAATGGTTCATGTCAATATTTTTGTGATCTCCCTATTAGTGACCTCAGCTTAACCATTCGCTTGAGGATTATATGGTGTAGTCAGCTTATGCTTAACTCCTAAGCATTGCATTAATTTTTGAAAGGTCACACCTATAAAATGTGTACCATTATTGAAAATAAGTGCACGAGGCATGCCAAACCTGTTTATGATTTATTGTTGAACAAATTGTGTAGTGGTAGATGATGTATAGTCAGTAACAATGACTACTTCTACCCACTTTGTAAAATAATCAACAACAATAACAATGTAGGCTTTTCCATTGGACATTGGTGTGATAGGCCCCATAAAATCAATACCCCATATGTTAAAGGGTTCTAAAGGTTGAATCCATTTTTTTGCATCCTCCATTCTAGTAGTCATTCCCCCAATGTGTTGTTAGCACTCACAAGATTGGACGAAATGATGAGCATCTCGAAAACAATGTAGGCCAATAATATCCTGCAAGCAAGATTTTAATGGCTATTCGTCTCCCAGCGTAATGACCCACAAAGGCCCTCATGAGCATCTTGGATAACTCACAATTGATCCACATCGGGAACACACCATCGGACCAAGTCATCAGAACATACCTTATAAAGGTATCCATTGATTTCCATAAAATATTTGGCTCGGTGAAGAAACTATTGTTTCTTTTTAATATCTAGCCCTTGTGGTGTTTCTTGTATGAGAAGATAGGTAAGAATGCTACTATACCAATTTGTATCTATGGTTAATTGATTTTTTATTACACCTGCAAAGAGGAGTTCATCAGGGAAGTGGTCAAAAATTGGATATTCATCCTCTTTGTTGTCCCATTGCAACCAAGATAAATGATCAGCAACAACATTCTTGGTGCCTTTATGGTCGATCATTATATGATCAAACTCTTGCAAGATCATGAGCCATCGTATGATGCGAGGGATCACCATTGGTTTATTCATTAGGAACCGTATTGCACTATGATCCATGTGTACAAATATCTTATAGCCCAATACATAGTGCCTAAATTTTTCTAGTGTAAACACCACAGCCATTAACTCTTTTTTGTTGTGGTGTAGTTGAGTTATAGGGATGTTTCTGGTCATCTAACTATGTAAGTACGACTCCTAAAGAAAAATTAGATGTGTCAGTCATTCTATGGAATGGTTTGGACTAGTCAAGAGCTTGTAGAATAGGTGTTTCTACGAGCTTATGTTTCAAGGTTTGGAAAGCTACCTCACACTCCCTAGTCCATTCAAAGGGTACATCCTTCTTCGTTAATTCTACCAATGGTTTTACAATCTTTGAAAAGTTCATGATGAAGTGTCTATAATAGCCAGTATGTCCAAGGAATGATTGTATGTCTTTTATAGTTTCAGGTTGACAAGTGATTCCTTGGATGACTTTAATTTTATCAAGATCTACCTCCATCCCCGTTTGCAAAATTTTATGCCCTAATACAATGCCCTCTTGGACTATTAAGTGGCTTTTCTACCAACTGAGCCTTAGGTTAGTTTCTACACATCATTTCAGTACTTGCTCTAATCAATCCAATGCTTGTTCGAAGTCCACTCTGTAGGTGGAGAAATCATTCATAAAGACCTCCACACCATTCCCTATTTGCTGCTAAAATATACTTAGAATTGGACGTTGAAATGTTGCTAGGGCATTGCATAAGCCAAACAACATTTTCTTATATGCAAATGTCCCCTAAGGACTTGTGAATGTAGTTTTGGCTTGGCCTTCTAATGCTATTTGAATTTAATTGTATCCACTATAACCATCCAGAAAACTATAGTAGTAATGCCCTGCAACGGTATCTAAGACTTGGTCAACGAATGGCAATGGAAAATGGTCTTTAAACGTTGTTATGTTTAATAGCCTAAAGTCTATACACACCCTCCATTTACCTACCTTTTTAGGCACAATGACTAATGGACTAACCCATTCGCTATTAGCAAAGGGGTAGATGAACTCAGCTTTTAGAAGTTCTTCAATTTCTTCTTTAACCACTTGCTTAAGCTTTGGGTTTAGTCATCTTTATGGTTGTCGTCAAGGCTTCATGGAGGGGTCAATGTAAATTCTATGGTGGCATATCCTAGGATCTATTTTGTTTAATTCAGGATATGACCAAGCAAAGGCTTTTGACCATTTGTTTACCATCTTCAGCAGTCTTTCTTTTTGTTGAGGAGCAAGCTCAACATTAATGATTATCGATTTTCCATTCTTGAGAAATGTGTACTCCATATCGGTGGGCAATAGTTTTAACTCAAGGGGCTCTTGCTTAAACTCGTCAAGGATTTCCAACTTCCCCCAGTTGATATTTTCGATGTCAGGACTTGGAAGTTGTCGATGAAACTACTCTAATGTATCTATGTTATCGATATAGGTACAAGTCAAGCTCTCAGTTGGTTCCATGCATAGAGTTGAATTTCTCTCTTGGTCAACTATCAGCCACTAGGTGCCTTCCTATCTTGTGGCTACTACATATAAGCATCTTTGTATGTCAGTCACTTGTGCACCTTGGTTGCATGTAGACAATGTTAAGCATTGTACAAACTAGGCCTTCTGCACATAGTTGCACCCTATGTCACTGTATGCAATGCATGAAACTTTTTTCTTCTTGATTTTTTCAAACATATTTTTCTTTGATATTTCTAGGGAAAGATTATGTATGCCTAGGCATGCATCAATTGTACTTAGCCATGCTCTTTCCATTATGATTAGGAAGTCTCCCTTACAGTTGTTGACCTGAATCACTAGGAAATCGGCTGGATACGACCACCCACACATATTGGTAACAATTTCCTCCACTAGTCCCAATGGAACAGTGATGGACTGATCAACCAACTCAAAATTAATGTTACTCTTTTTTAGTGGAGGCAGGTTCTAGGCTTTGTACATTTCTTAAGAGATTAAGTTAATACTAGAACCTAAATCCAAAAGAGCTTTGCAAGGCTTATTCCTAGCAATTTGTAAATATATAAGAGGACTTTCAGGATCAGAGAATTTCCTTAGAAGATGGCTAGCTTTGATCCAATCAATGATGATGTGAGTTAACATGATAGTATGCGTTGAGTGCAATCTTTAGTAAGGCATTTGGAGAATTAGCCGCTTGTGGTTGTAAGGACTTTGTGGGACTATTGGTTCTAAAGAAAAGTCCTTTCTTTAATCGGTTGTCCAAACCAATAGTAGGTTGAGGATTGACAACCCTTATAGCATTACGTTACTATGGCTGGGCAGGAAGTTCACCCTACATAGTTGAAGTAGGTGGTAATGGAGCTAAGGATGGAAGAGGTGCAATCGGATGAGAAGGATAGTACGTTTGTGGAACATCATTCCTAGGTGAAGGAGTTCTATAGTACTCGTGGGTCTGGTAATGAGGCTAAGGGACAATGTGACTAGTGGAGTCACATGCAGAGATTGGCTGCTGAACATAGTACCTGTATGGGTCAGGTTGATGGTAAGGGTATTGTTGATGTGGTAATGGCATTCCCCATGATTGTGGGTGTTGCCATTATTGATACTGTTTATTTGGCTGTGGTGGAGCTCCACTTAGATAATATTTCAAGGGTTGGTGGAACTATCTTGGGTTACCTTGAGGATAAGGTAACCTTCTAGGTGCTTGCCATCTATTTAATCGTGGGTTTAGTGCATACACCCCAGACTCTTGTAGATGTGAGACTACTAGGAAAAATCCTTTAGGATGGTCATATTGGCATATCTCACATTCGCCATCACTATTTGTGTTTGAATCCACAACCTCTTCAATGATGGAAACGTTTCCCTTACCTTTGTTATGTGCAGACTCAACTTCTTTCTTTTTCCTTCTCTCTTGGTCACTACTTTGAACAGCTTGAAATTTATCATCTAGGAAGTTCCACATTTGATCTACCTTTGCTGATACATCTGATGCAAATTTTTAAATGGGCAAAGTGTTCCTATTCACCATCTCTTCGAGTGGTGACTCTTCTTCATCCTCACAAAATCTAACTTCCTTCTTTTGGAGGGAAGGATCTCTATTGTATTCCTTCACACTTTCTCTTTTCCTTAACTCACCTTCCTCCTTGGAAACTTGCTCCAACTATCTTTGTATTTGATGGGCTCTAAGCTCAAATAGCCTTCCATGGGCATAATTCCCAAGGGTTCTTCATGTTTCGTACCTAAGCCCATCCACGAGATGGTGTATTTGCTCCCTTTGTGAGTAACCATGGCCATAGCAATGATGTAATAATGCATAATATCGGCCCATGGTAGCATCCAAGGGTTCATCTCCTCCTTGTTTCCATCCTTGGATTTGCTTATGTAGGTTGGACACTCGGGAGTACATTTGATACTTATCGTTGAATAGCTCTAACATGGTACTCCATCGACGAATGGATTCTGGTTCTAAGGACCGGTACCAGCTTTCCACTTTCTTGATCAATGTCCATGAAAAAAAATTTAGTTTTTGCCACTCATTTTCTATATTTGCAAGGCACATGCATCATGAAATGGTTGTAGATGGTTTTGAGGATCAGCATTGTACCC
>MNCI01008651.1:814426-830906 GCA_015680685.1 Gnetum montanum
CCCTTCAAATTGTGAGATGTTGTTCATGTCTAGTCTTTTGATCCTACTATCCTTTTGGTGCCTTCTTGAAATCCTAACAGCCTCTATTATATCTAACATACTTTGGGTGGTGAGTAGGGGTTCATCGTGATCGTATTATCTATGGCATCTATGATGCCTAGGCTGTTCCCTACTCTCCCTTCTTTCGTGAGATATCTCTCTGGACTGCCCTCTTCCCCTTTCTCAAATGTTTTACCTATGATCTCTGTTTTGCTTACCATTGTCCTCATGGTCTTTCCCTTTGCAACTATGCTTAGATCCAAAAGGAGAGGGGGAAGGAGATGATGAAGGTGAAGAGGAAGAAGGACTGGCACCATGACAATGCCTGTCACTTTCTCTTTGGTGGTCTCGGCCTCATTCATAGTTACAATCGAAATGTCCATCAATGTCATGTGTTCGTGTTCCTTTTTTCAATCCCCGTTGGTATTAATACCTAGGTTATGAATAGTTGAGTGAAGATTATGATACACAACTCCTTGACTGAAGTCAATGGGAGGAACATCATTTTGTGGAAAACCTCCCGAGGTTGGTTCACCACCCTCATTTTCACTTAGGACATACAGAACATCCTAAGACCATTTTCCCTTCATAGATTTGTAATGTCTCTCTTGTTCTAAGTCCCTTTGGCGTTATTCCTCCATGGGTTGATACTCTCTTGAGTCGTGTTCATGCACAATGTACTCTACTTGTAAGTGTTACATACTAATTTGTGTGAGAGCATGAAGAAGCATGCTTGGGACTGAGCGATCGGGAGGTAACACTATGTTACCTTCTAAATCACACCAACACAGTTGTTCATCCTGGTGGAGGATAAAGGTAAATTTTAGTATATACTCATCAGGATGAGCATATACTACACGAAACTATTGGGGCACTAGTGAGTTATCATGTGTACTACGCCTTCAATTGTTCATTGTGTCAGACCTAGTCGGTGAAGCACTCTCATAAGAAGAAGGAGACATGATTGATTATTTAGTGTGCAATACTCTCTTTTCGATAATTGTAGGATAACTAACCCTAAGGGTTTTTTCCAATGATGGAAAGATTTTCTAAGTTCTAATCAGTGCATAAATAACAAAATCCCCAGCAACGGTGCAAATGATGAGTGACGAGATAACTCTATGCCCAACCATATAAATACGAGTGTTCACGCATGATCTGGTCGAACTCCAAGGATTAAGTGCTTATGCGCTTACACAGAACAAGGATGGGTTATGTAATCATTGTCTTCCCAAGCTTACTTGTCAGGCACAATTGTATGGTTAAGTAATCTTGAGGTAAATGATTTTTTATGCTTTTTATGTTTTATGTTCCTGGTGCTTAAAGTGGAGGAATGAAATAATTTAATAACTAATTTTATTTAACTAGTTAACTATTCTCTAACTAGTCCTAACACCAGCATCCATTCCCACTTGCCAGACACATCCTGAACTAGTGTAACACTACCGGGATTACCAAATGCTAGTCATTACTAGGTTACCAAGTGTTCCACATATGCTCGAAGTGGTTGTACTGAGTGTGCTAATTCATTGAAAATTAACGAGGCAATAGAAATAACATTAATTAATTAATGAGAGCAACAAATAATAGTAACTAACATTTAAATGAAATAATTAACCTATCTGAATGTTGCAAGGTTTATCACAAAGTTCATCTTTATTTCTGGACACAAGGTGTGCTCAGGTACACAATGCTCAAATAAAGATCTGTTCACTTTATGACTCCTACTATGGGCACTCAGAAATAATTCTAACTCTGGGAAGGGAAAACTGCAAGAGTTCGGCTAAGGGACTAAGAAACTAACTGCAAAACCAAGTGCCCTTGTCTCTTGTTTATAGGTGACGAGACAAGTTCCGATATCGCATGTCAAATATCGCTTTGGCATCTCTGATATCGTGTATTTGATATCGAGGGTCCAATATCGGGACTCATCAGACTAGTATTAGTTCTATCATGTATAGTTTAGTCTAAGGTAAGACCTATGATCATTAATGTTATGTGGTTGTGGCTAATCTACATGGAAACATAGAAATTAATTAATTAGTTAATATAATTAATAATAAGAAAATAAATCCTAAGCTATCCTAAGAATGATGAGTGTTCATTTTTAGCTTATCATACACATCTTGAACTAGTGTAACCATTGTTGGAATTACCAAGAAACACACTATTGGGTGTACTAAGTGATATCACTATTGGGCTATCAAATGGATACACATTATGCTCAAAATTTATTGTACTCATTCCACTAAATTTTATTGCATTAAAACTAAATTCTATGCTAAGTTAGAGTGCTACAATGAATATGAATCAATCGCAATCTTCTAGTTATGGATTGTATTCAAGTACAATGCCACTTGAATAAGATGTCATACAATCAATTCAAACTCATACTGTGGGAACTCACTAATTATTAACAGACTATAGAAATAAACTACAAGAGTTTAGCTATGCTATTGATCAAATGATCCATAAACATGATGGGTGAACCATATTTAGAAGCATTTTTTATTGCATCAACATAGATGTGTCAACACAACATAGATGTGTCAACACAACATAGGCTTAATTGACTAAGCAACGTCAATGCATCAACATTGACTAAGCCATTTTGAAATCATCCTTCTATTATTTATCAAAACCATAAAGAAAAAGTTATGTTTACAATCGTATTGAGAAAGTTACATGTTAACGAAAGAAAATAAATTAATAAAATAGATGCCCATGTATTAGCATAGTTTGGAGAGTTTTAACATAAAAACTCTAGGTTAAAAAGAAAATGGGATAGGGAAGTTTCATAATCTGAAACAATTTAATTATAAGTAAGTCTCAAGATTTAAAGTCAACATGATACTTTATAACAATTATAGAGGGATATAATAATGTCTCAACTGTGTGACTCAAATTGGAACCACTTACTTACTAAGCCTTGTAAGATAATGAGATCATGTTTATTATAAAAGAGGATCAACTTCATTAGGAATAAGTCTAATGATTTTTCTATTCAAATATTGACCAAGTATATGTTCTTTAATTATTTTAATAAAAATACAAAAAATCCATGCTAAGAACATCCCAATGATTTTTTAAAAAATTTATTGCAAATTCCATTAAAACTTTAAGCTTTATCATTTGCTAAGCTAAACACTCCATCTTTAATTTGAGAAAAAGATATATTTTGGTCAAGGAGATGCTTATGACATTCAAGAACAATTTCTTACAAATGATCTAAATTAGGAAGAAAATTCTCATGATCAAAACCATCTAAAGAAAAGAAACAATGAAAACAATGTATTTTAAGAAAACTGTTAATAATACTAGGATTAGAAGTAATATGATCATTTGTTGACCTTTTGGTAAGTCAAAATCTTAGAAAATGGAGAGAATTGGAAAATGTGCTTGTGAGTCTTCATAGGACTAAGGATGACATATGATGAGACTAAGCCTAGAACTTTATTACACAATTTGAGTGTGAAAAGATCTACAATGTTGCAAAGATTTAGAAGGAATTACAAGGATTAAAGACATCTAGAAGTCCAAAGAAGATGACCTAGTGTCTACGAAGATGTCTCATTTTGTATTAGGACATCCTAGTTGCAAAGCTCAATTTTAGGCTAGATGTCCCAAAAAAATAGCAGACATCCCAAGTATTGTTGAGACATCCTCATATCCAGTGAGACATCCCATCTGCAATATTCAACTTTTCAGCAAGATGTCTCAAGCTTGTTCAAGACATCCCAGCTAACCATTTTCTATCTGTTATATGAACTCCAACAGTAATCTGATAAGGACAAAGGCTATAAAAGAAATGATATCTTTATGAAAAGGATAATCACTATTCATGTGAATTGACCATCATCGTTTACATCTTGAAAACTATTTTGTACTTTAATTCCTTATCTTTTATTGTATATTGTAATTGTTGAGAGCCTCAAGCAAGGAATCCATAATTGTAGTTACATTTTCTCCTTGATCCTTCTTCTCTTCATTTGTAAGCTTTGCAAGGTTGATGTGCTTCTTGTGAAAAGACATCATTTGAGCTTGTTGGGACCTTGCGTGTTTGGGTGTGTTTTTGTGTGAAAATACCCCTTGTGGAGCTCAAACTTTGTAAAGGTTGTGATGTCCTTTTTTGAAGAACAAAGTTCATAGGTGTGCAAGGATTCTACCCTATGAGTGTGAATGTACCCAATTTGGGAAATCATGTACATCTATGTGTAGTGTTTGATTTATAATTGGTGGAACTTATTCAACCTCCCTCCTAAGTTCTTAATCTTTACCATCAACTTCTAAAAAATCAATAATTAATTAATTAACTTTACCTTTCAAAAATAAATACTTTGCATGATTTTTCTAGGAAAAATGAATGTTAATTAAAGCACTTTTTGCATTATGCATATCCCATTTAAATTTGGTAGAGTGAACATAAGTAAGTTATTGTTGAAGACTAGCATCAATGGGATAATTTTGAAGAGCAAGATTGATTTGTTAAATAAAAAGGATCATCACCGAGTGGAGCAATGCTTATATCACTAATGTGGGGACCTGGGAGGAGTGGTGGTTGAACAGAATCTTGACCTCTTTCAAGTGGTTATACCCAAGCTTGAACCTAGGTCTTACAAATTCTAAAACAAGCATCTTATCATCACTCTAAGTAATTGTTTCTAAGGATTTATTTGTTAAATATCATTTTTGGTACCAACATGCCCATGCTTGGCATGGGGCCTTTGTTTTTTTTTTTTTTCTTTTTAAAGAATAAAAAATTAAAAAAATTAAAAATAAAAAAAAGATGGGTTACCCTAACCCTAAAATTTGCTATAAAAAGCCATCAAGGTGATGGAGTTGGAGGGAGGAGAGGAGGAGAAGTCAGGCCAGGAAGCCCTAGGCCAGTGAGGCCAGGGCCGTGAAGCCATGGACTGAACCTCCTCTTTCTCTCGGTGGTTGGCAGTGTGTGCGGCAACAACGGTTGGCAGTTCGCAGGGCATTGGTGATGTTTGATCGCAACTACACATGATTCTTGCGGCAACACAACCATGCATCTTGTCGGTGGATCTTCTCTCTATCTTTTTTTATTTCAGCAAATGGCATGTGGTGGACAGTGGATTTGTGCATGATTTTTATGCAGTTGGCTGTCCGTAGGGCATTGGTGATGTTTGATCGCAACTACACATGATTCTTGTGGCGACACAACCATGCATCCTGTTGGTGGTTCCTGTTTCTCTCTCCTTTAGTTTTTTTCATGTTTTATCTCTCTCTATGTTTTCTATCTCTGTATCTCTCTATCACTTGGTCACATGGCTCTTTCCAGCTGAGACTATTCCTGAGTTTCTGTACCCATACAGGAGGTGCCCTAAGCTATAGTCTCCTCAAACGAGTTTTTCTGGTGTTGGCATGACCAAAATTTATGCATCAACAATCATTACAATTTTTTTCCAATTTTCCTTCATCTCTTGAAAGCAGGTGTTGGATCTTAAAAAATAATAATAATAGAGAAAAAAAACTCAAAGTAGATTAGATCAATGAAGAGAGAGTCTTAAAAAAAGCCTAAAAGTTTTGGAGATGTCTTTTTAGGTTTTCATTTTTACAACCAATCATGAAAAACCTTCCACCTGGGGTAGGAAAAGGATTAGACTTTATCTTTATTTAGAAGCATCATCATGAGTTTTCACTTATTACTAAAGAGTTTGTTGTAAAGAGAAGAAGAACATTTTCTTTAAAGTTAAAAAAATACATCAATAAGAAATAATGAATAAATTGCAACAGAAGTTGAATGCTTTTCATTATTGAGCTTCAAAAATAAAAAGAAATTAATACTATAAAAAATAAATTAATTATTTGACTTTTCTTTAGAGCTTTTATGGTTGAAATTGTAGTCAAAAAGTTACATCTTTAAGAATTTGATATTTACTCCAAAAGATAGGTCATAGTGATGCTCTTGCTGCTAGGAAATAATTGCACACCGAAACTTCCAAATAGAGTAAAGAACACTTCCAAATGTAAAGAAAGAAAGTGGATAAAGCATGTTGATCATCAAGAATGATTTCATGATGCTTTATTAAAAGTTATTACAAATTATGGATATTCTGTTGTTTCTTGATAAATTGCCTACCCAAATAACAAACAAAATTTTTAACATAATTTATAGGATGCAACCCTTAATCAATAAAATAGGAATTACCATAGGGTCTCATTTCAACATTCTAGATAGACCTCAAAATATCTTTTCAATATGAAAAGAGAAGTAGAGATACATTCATATAAAAATGATCATAACATTAGACTAGAGATTTAAAACCAAATTCTAAATTAAGAGAAATAGGTAAATGATATGATAGTTCAACATCTTTATGATCTTTGATATTTTCATTTAAAAAATTAAAAAAGGTAATTAGAAAAATAAAATTGATTAAGTATTTGAAAGATTTAGTTATTATCCTTTCAAAGTTGGACCATGTAAACTAATCATCATAAAAAGCATAGAAACTAGAAGCACTAAATAAACATAATTATTATTAAGATTATATGAAGTAGAGAGATCATGACTTGAAAGTTGAAAAGAAGCTTCAACAATTTTATCATAAGAATCTTTTAACACGTTATAATTGCCACACAAAAAGCTAAGCAATATTTGGCAAACTTTGGAGAAGAAACCACCATAAAATAATTTTATTTACAGAATTAGTAAGAACAGAAATGCTATAAATACTAAAAGGACTTGAGACACCTTAAGGAACTTTTCAAACTTTAGAATTATTTTTTATTAAGAGATCATTTTATTAAATAAATAATAGTTGATCATAAGAGTTGCACCACAATGACTTGTATTCATCATCATCATCATCATCCTATCCTTGTTCCAACATGATGACTCATATTATGGTTGGTAAATAACATTGTAGAATTCTAAAGAATATTGTTATAGTCCATGACTATATCTAAATTTGAAATTTTAATATCTTGGAGAAGAATAAAATCATGACATAAATGTTGTATGTTAAGAAAATCATTGACACCTTTTATCTAAAGTCTATTAATAAGATAGTAGAGGCTCCATGAAGGCATCAACATTGGGTAGAATGGGAGGAGACCCTTACATTGTTAATAGAACCAACCCCATCATAAGAAATTATTATATATCTTATTCAAGAATTATAAAAGAACTAAAAATAAAGGAAATATCTTGAAAATGTTGATCATTATGAAAATTTGACATGTATTTACTAAGAGATGAATTTCTTCATTACTTTATATTTTGTAAATCCCCTTGGAAATCATTTGAATGAATAATAGGTTTCTATGATGTCTTAGAAACATATGTTTATTTTTTCTTAACTAAAGTATTATTTGGAACTAAAGCAACTAGAATCTTCCTTGAAAGCATATTATGCTAAGATACATTAAAAGAAAATAAAGGGTTAGTTGTTGAAACTTTAGTAAAATATACGTTAGCATGATCTACAACATCTTGTTGTTAACATGCTTGCATGATCATATTTCAAAGCATTTAATCATATGACACTTTTGATAGAAATAGTAATATGAATTTAGAGGATTATAATATAAAACAAGGTACACATTGTTAATCTCACTAACACATAAAAGAATTTCTTATTTAAGTGAGTCAAGATTTACCTTAATCATATATGGAGTTCTACGGTGATGAGTGACAAGAGTGCTTAACTTTCAACCATATAATCTACAAGTGTTATGGTAGACTATAATGTAATCTATGGATGAGGCTACTATTATTGTTTAGACTATAATAGTAAGTCCTTGTTAGTATGGTTCTATCTAAGTAAGGTGTATGATGGGTTGATGTTCTATGGTAATGGCTAAGCTAAATGAAAATATAAAAATTAATTTATTTATTTAATAAAAAAAGAAAAATAATTCCTAAGCTAGCCTATGGCGATGAGTGTTTATTCCCAACTTGTCATACATGCCCTGAATTGGTATAACTATCATTGGAATTATCAAGTGATATACCATTGGGTGTACTAAGTAGTACCACTACTAGGTTATCAAACAATTACACATTGCATTAAATACCAATCATGCTCATTTTTCCAAGTATTATTATTTATAGAATATAAATATTAAACTAATTACAATTAAAGATAGTTTGAATTAAAAGTAAATTCTATGCTAAGTTAGACTCTCAATCTTATTGTTGATCATGGATCATGTCAAGGTATAATGTCACTTGAATAAAACTCTGTACAATTAAGTTAATTTACACTATGGGCACTTGCTAACTACTATAGGAATTCAAGAAATGAGACTATAAGAATTTATCTATATACTAACTTAATGAAGTCATAAATACCGTATATGGATAGTATTTATAGGTATTTATGATAACTATGACTTTGCATCTATGACTTCATATCATATACTACAATGTCAAATCTATGACATCACAATCAACTACAAAATTATTCATCATACCCTCACAAATAACTAAGAAATTTTCCTTAAGTTAAAACAAAATTGGAACAAACTTTATTATAAAATTTATGGAAGTAATACTAACAAACTGACTAATTAACTGATTGAGTGTCATATTACAGGAATTTATTTAAGTGGTCTTATAAAAAATGAAAAGCTCTAAATAGACATAAAAAATTATAAAACTATAGGAGGTCTTCAAATTTTACCATCAAAGAATCTTTAAGTTTTTCTTCATGGTGGTAGCTCTTCTTTCCTTAGTAGTTCTTATGGTGGCTCAACTATTCTTAGTACTTCTTATTGTCTATTCATGAATCACTAATTGTTCAAGCAAGATTTGCAAGTTTTGGCATGGTTGAAATTTTCTATGAACATGGAAGCATAGGGAACATCTTGTTTTCCTAAATAAACAAAATAGTGAAAGTGATGCGCTAAAATTTTAAGTGTCCTTAATTAGTCCTTTGATTTATTCTATGAAACATCTTGTTAACTATTATATTTCACTTAGCGAACCTTTGACTCCACATTTGTAGCTTGTAGCTTCTACTTCACTTAATTGTGGAGTTGGCATCCATGTTCATAGAGAGAGAATGTGACAATGACTTGTTTTTTCAATTCAGTCTTAGGCTTACTAGTTGTCAACATGGCTAAAGCCATGTATAAAACTTATCTAGCTCTAGGTAGTGTGTAATGTCCTTGATTTGTAGTTTTGTCATCTTTTTCTTTTTCTAGTTTACTATGTTAATGCCATAAAGGATATTCTTCCATGTAGTGTTAGTTGATTGTTGCAAGGTGATGTTCAACTTGATCTTGATAATTTTGATTTTCTTTTCACTAATCTCCTTTCATTTTCTAACTCGATCTATGAAGTACTTCTTGAACACCTCTTTCCTTTTTGCTTTGTTTTTCAAGACCATAATCTTAATTGTAGACATTTGTTGAATTTTCCAAACCTCCATCATGAATATGTTATAGTGCTTCCTAGCTAAGCTCTTGATTTTTAAACTTATCTCTGGCATTTATTCCCAAAGGTGACATAGAATTTCTTCTATTTGTTTTTTCTTTTTTCATCTTTGCCAGCCTCTGATTTTCTACAACAAGGCCCTTATTCTATTCTTGTAGCATGCTGATGGTTTTGAGATGGTCATGCATTATTTCATTTTCCTTTACTTCTCAATTTGCTATTGCTTAGCCACTCATCGCTTGATTTCATGTTTACAGAACTAGCCAAGTTACTTGAAAGCAATGAACCATATAGGTTTATCTAGTTGGGCTACTTCATGTTATAGTTTTTAGATATCAAACTTTAACTATTGCAACTAAATTGGGCCTTAGATGAAACCAATTTTTCCTTTGTTGTAGTAAGCTTAGATTTCATGGCAATAACATCTTTAGGTATGTCAAAAAGATTCTTCATTTGTTGCCCTATTTAAAGCAATATATCTAATGCATTTTCACATTGCTTGGTAGTCATTCTTTATTTCTTTTAGGTATCCATCCCTATGGACACTTGGATGTCCTTACTAGTAGCAAAATTGAAAATTAGTTTCATAGGAACTTTGATGAGTTTATCAACATGATTTGCCAACACCTCTGTAGTGATCTCTTGGCCTTCTTGTAACATTACCATAATTATAGCATCTTCACCTAATTTAAATATAACTTGGATTACAATGATATTTTTAGAGATCTATGACTAATCATCCCTTCTTATGGTTGCATTGATTTTCCTACTACAGGGATCCATTATAGCCATAAATTCCTTCCTAATAATGTTGAACATGTTTGTAAAGTCTTATTCCCTATAACTTACTATCTAAGGTATCTTCTATAAATGGTTTATAGCAGGACAATATGCATTACACCCACTCACAGGTAGCTTAGTACTAGTGGCTAGTACACTAGTATGTGCTATGTTGGATGTCATTCACATGATCTTTGTGGATGGTATAGTGACTATGGGTGTAGATGTTGTTGCTAATGCAAAGGTTCTTATTATTGTAACTTTAGTATTTGGTTGTGAAAGCTCCTCTTGGATCATTTTGTAGGAACCATCTTTATGATTTCAATTCATGATGTAGTAAGAGTGTTCCTAAGAGTGTCATTAACATATTAGGTGATTCCTCCTCTTTGGCATGATTTTTTAATGAGACATGGAAATGGGAGAATCTTCTTGTGTTCATTCTTCATGAAGCACTTCTTAATTTCCATGAAAAGGAGATGAGGTAGGCTGATTGAAAAATATCAACTAAGTACTATATATCCCTTGGAAAAGAAGGATGTGCTTTGGTTCAACCTTACCATTGAATTTGTTAAAGATTAACAGTGGAATAAGGTCCCTTGCAGTAGTCCATAGTAGAAATTTTGGCTTCTTTAGTGTCGATTATGGTTACCATAAGTACAACCATGAGTAATAGGATGATTGTACTATAATCTAATGTATCATGGTATCTAATCATGTGTTGTGGTGGTTAACCATATTAGGATCAAGTTGTGTTGCAATACCATGAACTTGCCATGAGGAATGATTTGACAAGATAACAAGAAAATTAATTGTAAGCAAACCACAAGCTAGCCATGAGTGGTGGTTAGAACATGGTGAATGTTTTGGCCTTTGTGGTCTTTGTATACTTCAAATTTGGTCGAAATGTTAAGCATTGTTGGAATTAGCAAGAGTCATACGCATGCTCAAAGAGGTTGTACTTATGTGCTTAATTAATATGCATGGAAATGTAAATATTAACTAAGTACATGAAAAGTAAATTGCATGGAAAGTAAATCAAATCTAAGTCAAAGTGCTGTAATGAATAAGAATAAATCTCAATCTTATTTCCATTCATGAAATGTGTCTAGGTACATTGCCACTTGAATAAGACTCCATACAACTAATTTAGATCCACTCTGCGGTCACTCACTAACTGTTCTCTAAGATTACAAAATAAAATTACAAGAGTTTAGCTACTCTACTGAAAAAAAATATCAAAAACTAATACCCAAACCATGCACCCAAGCACTATATTTATAGGCCAACACACATGCCACATATCAGACATTCGACATCGCTTCTGGATCCCGATATTGGAGCTAAACAAAACATGGTTCATCATACCCCCACGACTAAATGAAAACGCATCCTCAAGTGAAAAATAGGAGGAACAAGTCCCTTACATAATATTGGAAAGGTATGGGATTATTGATTGACATGCAAACTATTGACTGACTTTGAGTGTCACGTTACAAAATTTTATTTGAGTAGATGCATACAAAATGGCAAAGTGACAAAAAGACTAGATAGACATTGAAGATTACAAAATTTGCAGAGGTCTTCAAAAATCTACTAAAGATGATTCTTCTTGTTCTAGCTAGTGGTGGTAGAATTTTAACCTTAATTTTTATGTTGATGCTTCTTTGGTTATGCAAAACATTCTTGAAGGATGGACTAAAATTTCTTCTCATCATCCCATGGATCTAGCAAACATGTAAAGTTTGAGCTACTATATTGTATGTGCTATGATTTATCCATGGACATATGCTTTGTTGTCCCACACCCCCTGGCTTCATTTTCATGCCTAAAAAAATACCTTTTTCCTTAGGTGTTTCTTTTAGCATCACCTGTAGTCACCAAAGGATCAACATTAGTTTTGGTAAATTTTTCTTAATAATTAACCTTTTTTGGATCCCTTAGTTTTTAGTTAAACACAAGGTGATTACAACATGCTATGCCCAGGACTATGAGGTAACTAAAATCATCAAGTTTTTCACATTATTTTGATCAATTACTATTAGTTACCATGATGTTTAAAAATAGGATGTTAGAAAAATTTTAAAGTGACATTCCTAGCCCCCATGACTAATAAGCATAACTCTAGAAGCACACAAGTTTTTAAACAATTGAAACCAAAGGTCTAATTCAAAATATGGCCAAGAAATATTGAACTTGAAGGATATTTTAACAAAGAAGTAAGAAAAAGTAAAAAAGTAATTGAAAGGGATGAGAAGTAGTCCCAAAATTATGCATAAATTCAAAGAAACTATCATTGATGTTCTGGAAGATGTGAAGGTTAGTTCAAAGCCATGACTAACAAAAGTTATGCAAGTAGGTCCTTCCCAAAGCAGGCTCTTGCCATAATGCCCTTGCATAACCACTTCTATAAATGTCCATGGGCATCTTAGAAGTTAAATGTAGATCATGCCTTTGTTGCAAACAACATACCATTGCCATGGTTAGGATGTTGCACTATACTACACAAAACCAAAAGGCTCATAATCACATGTAGCAGTGAGGTGAATAATGGAATGAGAAGGAATTACAAAGATTAGGATGTAAGGTACTTGACCATGTCCACAATAGGTTCTTGTGACAAGTGTGATTAAAATGATCAGCATACCTATACATCCAAACCTATACCAAGTCCATACCATGAACAGTGACCTCACATTGATGTGTTCCATATTGCCAACCACCATGAGTTCACAACCACCTCAAAGAACAATCATCACTCTAAAAAGAAAAGAAAAGAAAAGAAGGAAAGAAGGGCCTTAGTTAGAGGGGTGCCTTCAGGCATGGGTAACATGTCTTTTCAACCCCATAACCAGTGCTTGTAGCCCTGCTTGTAGCCCATTATTATGTCTAAGGGGTGTGCTTTGAATTCTGATTATTTTTTTTTCATCATTTTTTTTCATTTTTTTTTTGTTTTGTGCATTTTTTTTAATGGGAACCACACCATGTAAAGACAAATCTTCCTTTTTATTGGTTGATAGAGGAGTGATGATATGTTCCAAGAGGAGTCATAAACCACATGAAGAAAGTCAAGAAGAGAACCCAACAAGTCCCGTTAAGGTCACACCCTTTGCCATTTCCACTTGGTCATTTCCTCTTTCTTCAAGGTACAATGATCATTGATGAATTTTAGTTTTATAAAAGAAGAACCAAATTGTTTCCATGAAAAAGACCTTTTATTTAGAGAACTAGAGGTATGGATGAGGTGGTCTCACTGCTTTACACAATTACTTACCCAATCATCTTGATAGCATAACACAAAAACCCAACACATATTGTTGACTTTTGCATCATGACTTGGCAATATTATTAACAAAAACATAAAAATACATTCATAAAACAAAAAGAGAATGACTCAAGAAAGGAGAAAAATATATATATATAAAAGAAAAATATTAATAAATGAAAAACATATGAACAATCATAAAATTCTAGAACTAATAAGCAAATTAGTTACTTCCATGCATCTTTGAAATAGTTTTATATTCTTATTTTCAAGCCACTGGGTGTCTTCTAATTTAGTGGCTACTACGTAGACTGGCTTTTGCTCACACATGTGCTCTTGAACTTATGGTGGGTTGGTATAGGGGTTGTGTTAATATTTTGAACTTCTAGCCCACAACTGCACCCTTTATCATTATTGGTGATGCATGGATTCTTTTGTCTCTCCACAATGATAGGTTTATCATTTATGTCTTATGTTGGAGTGGTAATGGGTGTTGGCTTTTGCGTATGATTAGGAGACAGTGGTTGTGAAAAGGGAGGCACTGCATCAGGTTGGCATTGTGCTAGTTTAGATGATGTGGTCAATCCATTAGTATTTTGCTTCTGCCTATGGCCTTTCCTAAAGAAGGGACATTTTTGAGTTTGCAGTGGGGACCTATCGGTATTGACATGTTTATGCGCATTTACAACACCAGTGGCATTCATTTTTTAATGTTGTGATGTTGAACCTTCCTATGTTGTTGGAGGTGACATATGATGGAGGTGAGTATGAGAATACTAAGGATATGATGTAGGATGAGAGGTGTAAGGTGGTGATCTCATATAAGATGTTTCAGGATGATGATATTCAAGAGAGTGGTCATAGTGATTTGAGGTATAGGTAGTAGAACCAGGTGGGGAAATAGCTTGTTGAACTAATATCCGTACTAGTTCAACTAGCAGTAAGGGTAGGGCTAGTTTGATGATGGCCTCCCCCATGATTGTGGGCTTTGCCATTACGGTTGATAGTAGTTTTGAGGTTGATAAGAAGTCCCACTAGGATAGTACGATTGGTTGTAGGACTGTCTAAAATTACCTTGTGGAAAAGGAAATCTCATGGGCATGTGCTTCTATACAAACTTTGGATTTAATGCCCCTACCCAATACCCATGTAGATGCAACAAGACTAGGCAATGGCCCTTTGGATGGTCATATATGCAGATGTCACATCCAGTATCTTCGTCTATGGTTGAGTTTATAGCCTCACTTCCTTTAGCTATTTTTCTTATTTGCCGAAATGTGTTCCTAGTTGTTTCTTGGTTATGCTTCCTTTATTTATTGTAATCACTTGATTAATTTTGCACTACTCTCTCCTCTATGATAGTTGCCTCTTTTTCATCGATATGGATGCTTTTCTTTTGAAGAATTAGGTCCCAGTTATTTTCCTCAACATTCTCCCATTTGCATAGCTCTTCTTCTTCTTTTGCCATATGCTAGATTAGCTCTTGGATCTGACGGGTTTGTAGCTTGTATAATTGACCTAGAGCATACATCCCAAGGATCTCCCTTGTTTCATTATGAAGCCCATCTATGATGTGGAAAAGTTGCCTTTCCTTAGAGAAACCATGGCCTAGGCATCTATTCACTAGGGAATAATATCTATCTAAGGCCATGTCTAGGGGTTCATGTTGTTCTTGCTTTCATCCTTGGATTTGTCTCCTCAGGTTGGACACCCTTGCATAGGTTGGTATTTCTCATTGAAAAACTCTAGTAATGTGGACCACCATCGAATTGAATTTAGTTTCAATGATCTATACCAAACTTCGGTTCTATCGATTAGTGTCCTAGGAAAGAGCTTAAGCTTTTGCCACCCACTTTCAATGTTGTAAAAGGCATAGGCATCCTGGAAGGCTTGTAGATGATGTTATGGATTAGAATCATAGCCTCCTGTGAACTTAGGGATATTATTCATATCAAGCATAGGTAGGCAACTTTCCTTGCGATGCCTATGAGGTATCTTAACTACCTCTATGATCTGCATTAGGCTCTTAGTGGCCAATAAGGGTTCATTGTCATTAGACAATGTTGTGATGAAAATTTCTATTTCTATTCATTTGATTATGACAATATTGTCTATGCTCATTGTGATGTCTTTTATTTCGCACTTGGGTCTGATTTTTAGTTTTATCTTGACCCCATAGTAAAGCTCTATCTCTATACCTATGTTCATCTTCGTCAAAACTAGACATTGAAGAGGAAGAAGAAGATGAGAAGCTAGGAGAATCGCCATGGCTTCTATAGTTCTTCCTTTGGTCCTTTGATTTATCTTGTCTAGGTTTAGAGGAGGTCCTAGGCCTTGAGGCCCTCCTTGTTCTAGGACTTTTTCCATCTCCTCTAGGATTGTCTACCCTAGTTGAATGTAGTCTTTGAGTGTAGTAAGGGTCTATGAGCATAAGAAACCCCTATTTGAGGTTGTTCACTCCAATTTTCTTTAGTATATATCCTATCATTTCTCCTACAAGTGTTCTCATCATACGACACATTATTGGTCCTGTGTGAAGAAGACATGGTTTTGTCTAATAATGTGTGTGACTTAAAATATTAATGTTTTCTAAAGATAAATCATTAATACTTTTATAACGATCGTTTGTGATATAACTAATCTAGATAACTAGCACCATCCCTGGCAACGATGCCAATGATGAGCAGTGAGGTACCCCTATGTCCAACCATACAAATCATAAGTGTTCACACATGATCCGGTCAAATTTCATGGATGGGACTAGTTGTGGCATTTAGATTGCTATGCCTTGATCACAGTTTGTTGTCTTTCCACTTGGACTAGTGGTAACTTTGTCACGTATGGTTTAGTCCAAAGTGAGGCATATGATTTTTATTATTTTATATTTTATTTTTCTATGATTAACAATAGGTTAAAACTTAATTTATAATCAATTTAACTAATATAATTACCAGTTAATAATCAACTACCCTAACATAAGTATCTAATCC
>MNCI01008651.1:837226-864955 GCA_015680685.1 Gnetum montanum
ATGATTTTTATTATTTTATATTTTATTTTTCTATGATTAACAATAGGTTAAAACTTAATTTATAATCAATTTAACTAATATAATTACCAGTTAATAATCAACTACCCTAACATAAGTATCTAATCCCACTTTTTGTGCACATCCTAAACATGTATAGCAATGTTGGGTTACCAAACATTAAGCGTTGTTGGGATTACCAAGAGTCATATGCATGCTTGAAGCGGTCATACTTATGTGCTTAATTAATATGCATGGAAATGTAAATATTAACTAAATACATGAAAAGTAAATTGCATGGAAAGTAAATCTAATCTAAGTCAAAGTGTTGCAATGAATAAGAATCAATGTCAATCTTATTGTCATTCATTGAATGTGTCCAGGTACACTGCCACTCGAATAAGACTCCATACAATTAACTTAGATCCACTCTGTGGGCACTCACTGAATGTTCTCTAAGATTATAAATAAAACTATAAGAGTTTGGCTACTCTACTAGAAAAACTTATCAAAAACTAATGCCCAAACCATGTGCCCAAGCACTATATTTATAGGCTGACACACATGCCATGATATCAGATATCCGACATCGCTTCTAAGCCTTGATATCGAGTATACCCAATATCGAAGCTAGGCAAAACGTAGTTCATCAAATATGAAGACTCAAATTTATAGTAAAGATCAAAATAGGTTTTACAACCTCTGGACAAGTTGATATTACTTGAATTAGAAGATAAATAGCAAATACATGTCCAATTCTTCTAACGTATGGAACATGCATAAAAGTAACAAAAATATGCATAAACTCTTGAATCCTCACTTGAATTCAAATGCTCTTAGAAACTTAACATAAAGATGTAAAAATCCTTCCACAAGCTAGAAAATCTTAGAAAAAGCTCATGCAAAGAGAAGCTTGGAAGTTCTTCACATGAACATGAAACCAAAGGGAAATTAGATTGAATCTATATATTGAAAGTAAATCCCATGAAATAGATCATAAAACCACTTCTAAATTCCTCAATACTTCATTACAAACATGAAAAAACTTGTAATTAACATTAAAAATTTGAGAGAACATGAAACTTGAGCATGCATGTAAGAAACTTATGAGAATGCATAAAATGTAAAAAAACCATGAGAGAAGAAGATGTGAGAACTTGAAAGAATAACCTATGGAAGGGGGATTAACTTTTTCAATACGTGAGAACCATTGCTATAATAAAAAGGGAAAAGGGAAGAAGTTACAAGAGCTTTTCCAAGCACTCAAAACTTGCACAACACTCAAGAATTAAAGGAAGGAAGAGCTTCTTTTGAAACACTTCAAGAAAATTCATGTTGCACATTAGGAGCTTGGTAGCTAAATCTGCATTGTAATTTGATAGAGATTCAAAGGCAGAAACAGTTGCCTTGTTTTCTCATAAAAATCATACTATGTGGCCTTGTTTCAGCAAAGTAATGAACAATTTTTTTTATGTGTAAAGTGAAATTTACAATCCACACGCTGTCAATTTCATTAATGCCACTATGTGAAGGTCCAAAAGTTAAAAACAATGCCAAATTTAGCAGCAAAAGTTAAAAACGTTGGTGGCCCATACGCTGCAATTTGGGCCATAAAAATAAGTTCCATAACCTGTCAAAACATAACACAAAAAACAAAAAACGCAGGTAACTCATACATTGCACATTTTGGTCATGAGAATGGCCCAAAAACATTTTGTAACTTTTCAGAAAGCATTCTGAGACTGTGATGGACACCAAAATAGGAATTTCAATCCTCCTATTTATACTAGATTTTACACCATTTTGAGAACTTTTTGGTAAATCTTTTGGACACAGAGAAAAGCATTTTCTAGCAGAAAAAGAGACCTAGTTTTAGCAGAGAACAAAGAAATCAATGCAGATTTCATAGCCTCTTGCAGCCTTTTCAAACAACAGAATAGTGCAAATCCAATGCAGGACACATCTCGCCTCCTGCACTAAATTTCAAAGTTATTTCTATATTTTTGGGCTTTAACTCACAGATCTGTACTCTCTCAACCTATTTATTTATAATATATTATAGTATTTTAATACAAAGTTTTTGCAGTTGTTTGGCCATATTATGTGCACATTTCATACATCTCTCTCCATCTCTCTCTGTTCTTGGTCCGGTGCTAAATTCTCATTTCAAGTGCTTCAGTTTGTTCTTATTTATTACGTACAGTAACAGACTCCCTAAGTCCTTAAGCAACCAGCCAAACTGTTTAAAGCACTCCAGATCCTTTCAAGGCCAGATCCTTTCAAGGCCTATGTATCTTAGAGCTAAAACTATTTCTAACGAAATCTCTTACTTTTCCAATATTGATTTTTTCTGTTGCTTTTGTGGTGTTATGAGGGCCTTCGCCTAACATGTTAGCCTTAAAAACCTGTTTGCAAACGTTTCTCTGCCTATTTATACCTTGTGGCAGTAGCGTGTCTGCAAAAACAAAAATTATTTTTGGGTTTTCGTGTAACCTAATGTTCACATCATAGCCAATTTTACCCATATACTTGCAAAAAAATGAATTTTGCAGTTACCGTGCATAACGCTACCCCTATTTTCTGCACTGAGATTTTACACCCAAAACCATTATTTTTATTGTTGCAGTGTGTAGTGTTTTCCTTGTTTTTGTTTTTACACGCTAAATCTTTTCTAATTTTTTCTTAGTTTTATAGGTTAATTAAAATTATTATTTTAGTTGTGGCCGTAGTTTTATACATTGCAGCTTCACAAGGTGCAATTTCGTATTCATAAGCTATAGCCTTACAGGTTGCACATTATGAAGTCCCACATTCTGCAACTTTACATGCTATAGTCTCACACGTTGTAAGTCTCACATGTTGTCACGCTGTGAAGTTTTACACATTGAAATCTTGCGCACACCAAAGCTTCACATGTCACATGTTGCAATTCTCATACGCTATAGCTCCACACGCTGTAGCTTCACATGTTGTATTTTCACATGCTATAGCATCACACGATATGAGCTTCACAAGTTGTGAGCTTTACATGTTATAGCTCCATATGATATGAGCCTCAAACACTATTAGCTTATAGTTTGTTTGAGATGCCAAAAACCTTTAAAACTTTCACATTTGACCAATTAATTAGTCTCATACGTTTTATGACTTCTGTTCCAACTATTCATCATTTCCATGGACTTGAACTAGGAATCTCGACTTGTGTAGACAAGCCTAAGGACCCAACCATAGTAGAGTGTAGACGATTCCTTATGCAATTAGGACTTAGCCCAGTTCAAGTAAACGTTGATGAACAATATTATAACTTCATAGTTGCAAAAATTTAAGCGTGTTTACGCATCCCACAAAAGGAGTTTAACTCCAGGCATCACTATGAGTTGTTCCACAAGGATGGAAAGGAATACATCCCTTCACCATTGACCATATTGAATTATCCATATTTTACATGCACTTGTTGACATGGTTGATAAGTGCACATGAGAATGGTGAAGTGAGTGAAAAGGCTAGTTTAGGGTCTCACTCAAAAGATCAAGATGAGTTTAGAGTTGATTACAAACTAGATATGTTCTTAGGGACCTTTTGGAATGATCTGTTCTAGAGGTGACAATGGTCAACTTTGTGCCTCCTACTTCAATCTATATCGTTGCATGTTTCATAGTCACTAGCTATCCAACAACAAAAAGTGCATCTATTAAGAGCTCCACAAGGCTTAAATTAGGCCTTTCAATTGATCCAGGACCTTACTAAGAAGCTGCAAAAACTCAAGATTAGTACAACACAAACAATGAAAGTCCTGAACTTCTACCATGATGATCTCATCAACCCCACCGTTTCCCAAATAAGCTTGCCCGTAAACATGTCTATCCCATACTTCACGAAATACAATAGGGAGGTAAACCCTAATGCATACCTTATCACCTTCCATTCTAAATGTCCCTTGTTGCAAGCATGGGCATACACAATACTGCAGAGTTTTCCTATGTTCTTAAAAGGAAAGGCTTTGGAGTGATACTAAACCTTACCTAGAGGTTCCATCTTCTTCTTTGAAGACTAGATGAACCACTTCAAATACAACTTAAAGCTTAAAACAACATTGGACCAACTTATGAAAATGAGGCAAGGGCCACTTGAATCAATCCAAAGGTCCATTTACAAATGGAATGCAACGCTCAACGAGACACCCCCTAGCCCATCTCTAAAACCCACCTCTTAGCTATCTTCAAAGGAACGATTAATGACTTTATTAAATCAAAGCTTTATTACTTGAAACCCATCTTGCTGAGCCCAACCTTTTCACAAATTAAGAACATCAAAGAGACGGCCGAGGCCAACCGTGGCCTATAAAAATCAACAAAGAAAAAGCTTCTTTTGACCAAATTGTCAATATATATTAAAAATACATAACCATGCTAGTTTATAATTAATTAATTTAATTTTTGTAGAGAGAGATAATTCAGGTAGATACAAATTACAAATATATAGCTGAACCAAGCGTGGTTTTTATTTTATCATAATCCAAGAAAAGCTATACCAAAATAAAGTGCTTTCGTACCCTGCCACAGCAACCAGGGCTCAACAACAATCCACGACGTACGGAAGAAGATATCTAAACACCTTTACAAATTAATTTTTTTTCCGAAACAAGCACATTCCTTGAAAACAGAATGCCATTTTTGCAATATAACAATGGTTGAGTCACCCACTTTACAAAGCAAATGCGGTCCTGTGCTAACTATACCAGTGCTTTCAATCACTCTTTTTGGCCACTGTAACAGAAGCCTTCTGTTCCACTTTAAAAAAGGGTAACATATTATGATTTGCAATAAGGACTACAAGAACAAATACATTGGCAATAAGAAAAATAATGCTTGCCAGCCATAGCGGCACAAGAACATTCAATCCTTTAAATTCTAGCAAGTACGCCCAACCCAACCAGTGAACCTGTGCAACAACCCATGCTACAATACAAAGCAAACCCTTCCATTTAAGATGCAACCTTGTCCATGGCAATATAAGTGGCAGAAGACAGAAAAACCAAACAAAATACTGTGCCGTGATGACCTGCAAAATTAAGAAACAACTTGTAAGAAAAAGTACTATAAAAACACAAGAATTTGATGTTGATGAGCAAATAGGACACATAAAATTGTTAATCAAAATGATATATGAAAATAAATAAGAAAGAATATAATTCTCTTGCCTTGTTAAAAGCCACAAATGCCACTGTTTGTGCAAAAATGCAGAATGAAAAATCCTTAGCAAAGAAAAGGATCAGCACCAACTGCACCATAAATTGTGGCAAGAATGCAAAAAGACGTTCCAACAAAGAAAAGTCACGGTCATGATGAAGATATATGTAGTAAAAATAGATAGAAAAATTGTGTCGAGGGTCTGTGCGAGTGAGGTGATACAGAAGAGCTTCATGCAGGAAAATTTGCCCATAAAAGTAGTAGCAAATACTAGTGAGGATGATAAAAACACCCCCTGATAGCAGCCCAAACAGTATCCTCTCTCTGTTCAGAAAATTAAAGCTCAGCTCCAACTTAACCGTGTCTTTAAATTTTTGGTAAACAGATGATCCATCTGGGCTAGGTGGTTTATTTTTCTTGCCCCATTGATTGAGTGAGTTATAATGACCATCTAAGATTATCAGAATTGTCAGAGAATAAATTATAGGATAAATTCTAAAATGTACAACTAGTCCATACCATAACGCAGCTTGCATAATTTGGCCTGCAAGCATTAAAAACTTGATTAAGAACTTCAGTTGTTCTTCTATTTATCATATTCAAAATAGAATGAGAAGTCCACAAGCATACAATCAATCATACTAGGTACCTTTCATAAGACATAAAACAATCCATAGAATAATTGCACAAACAATTGGTTCACAATTTCCTCTTGTGCCAATTGTAAATGTAAAGGGATTGAACAGCCATGCCGCAACACAAAGTATGGTGTGCTTCTGCGGAACCCCACGCAGCTTGAGAACATGATAAATCAAATGACCAACAAGTAAATCTGCAAAAAACCTTTTACAGAAAATTTATGTAAGCTTACGCAAGATCAAAAACTATTTAAAAGAGATATCACTTATTGTATACGTGCACAAGGTCTACAAAACTATGTAACATAACAGCAGGAGATGAAATGGGCAAGAGAAGACAAATTTGTTGTAAATTTCCTTTTTTTATCTCAAGTTCAAAAGACAAGTTTCATGTAAGTAATTGTTAAAGTTGACCACAGTGATTGCGTTCAGAAAACAAACCAGGGTACTTATCAAGAACAATCATAGCAAAAATGCACCGACAAATCAGCCAAAAAATTTATTTTGTATTTTGCGCTAGTTCAGAGATCCAAACAGAAGTTTCAAAGTCATTAGACAGAAAAATAAAAAAATTATAAATTCTTAGGACAAGTTACAGGACTAGCATTGCAAGGATAAGTTAAAAAAACCGAGAGTTTTGCTAGCGTTATCTCCTAATATTTGGTGTGATTTGTTGAGGAAGCATACTCTTAAAAACTTGTAGCCCAAAATAAATGAAGAAGAAGAATGCCATACTTAATATGGCTCAGCGTGTCCTTGTATGATACTTGTTTAAATTTTGTAATGCACCCTTCAATGTTGGCATAGTGAACCAGCCATTAAAGAAATCAGAATTTCAATTCATCAAAATAAAAAATATAAGCAATTATATAACTACTAAAACAATAGATGATTAATGAGAAGCACACATGATACAGAATCATGAATCATGCATGTTTGTGCAGGGTACAAAAGCACAAATATTGAAATTTTATTACTACTGCAGACCCTATGAATCTATTCAGCAGTGGAAATGTACATGCTATGAGTTTTGGAAACATCATTAAAAAAATTACAAAGTATTCTAGGCAAGCTTTGCAACAAATCAACCAAAGTGATAATTATAATATTTTACTTATGTCTAATATACTCAAATGGAAGATATTATAAGAAAATGTTGTGTTCATCTTTAATTTTAATTTGATTGCACAGTCAATATATTCATTCTTCATGAAGAATTTTGAGCCATTTGCTTATTTCAACACTCAAATGATGAGATCCCATTTTTAACCTGCTAATTATGGAAAGCAAATAATGAGAAATAACAACATTTAAGTACTTTACCTTTGAATTAAGCCCTCCTCTAATACTATTCAAGTAGATATGTTTATTTCATTATACATTTTTCCAGAGTTCTCGAAATACTATTTGTTTCACCATTTTGCCAGCCTGATTAGGATCAGAATAAAAAATGTGCTCCTGAATATTCTATTTATTGGGTCATAAAGCTCCGTTATGAAACCATCCCTCATCTTGAGTTGCCAACATCAACTTTTTGGAGCATTTATCTAATGTGATTTCAGAGAGATTATGAATTTGAGCCATAAACTGCCAAATAGCGTCAACTTCTAACCACATTACCTTTACTTTAAGAAGCATAATATCATATAATGTCCTTTTCACTTTGAATTTTTTTTTGCAGGAACAGCCTAAAAGTTTCTTCTATCTGTTTCCATTATTTACTTGATAGATCATGACCCCATGCAACACACTCATAAATAAGTTAATTGGACAATAGCATAATCGAGTTGCTTTCAGGCATCCAAAGTTAGAACAGATTCCTTCAAGGAAAATCAGGCTTTCATACAAATATTAGAGAGCATCAATTAAGCTAGGGAATGTTTGACTTCAAATGCAGTCATATCAAACAAAGTCCAAAAGCAAACACAGGATGCAGGAGAGGACAAAAAGCCATTATAAAAGACTAATTGATCATGATATTAGTTAAGAAGTGAAAATGATAAACCTTGTAATACATTTATAATTGGAATCAGAATGTAACAATTTCCCTTAGTTATCATTTTCATGACTTTACCTTATGGAAATATTCTTCTACCTTTTAATCCACTCATCCTTGCATTAATTGTATTCCAAGAAAACAATGTGCATGTAGATTTTGTGTAGAGGCAGTAGGGGATGATAAAGAACATGCTAATTCATTTATTGTATTCATCACAAGAACTTCCTAATGCTTCTTCTCATAAATAGATTACGGAATATGTTCAAACCCTTGTTTTTTCACTAATCAACTCAAAAATAACTTAGCTCATCTACTTGAAATTGTTGCCCAGATAGATTGCAGAGATTAATATAGGCTTTCTTTGGGGAATTCTAAAAGCTTCAAGACTGTTTTTTCTAGGCTTACCATTTTGCCATTTCAATATAAAGGACCTCTATTGTAAATTCATTTACCTCGTGTTTACCAGTAAACAATCTTTTGCATGGTGCTATCAAGTCAGTCAAACTGCAAATCCAGGTTCAAACAAACACATTCACTGAAACTTCAATCTTTTGGATGTCCTCTACCTTTATTTGGTAACTTCAATATTTTGGATTCCGTAAAGTGAACTTCAGGTACTTATATTAAGGGTAACACTGGTTATTAACCATACAAAAATCACAGAGCCTTATGGTATCGCTGCAATATTCTTGACAACAGATCTAGCTCTTTAGGAAAGATTCGGCGGAGGGGATGAACTTTGTGCCTAAGATCGTTCCTTTATTTAGAGACTATCTAATAGGGAAAAGGGATGAAAGCCTGGTTCCATTTTCCAACAATTTTTACTGTGACACACTTCGATCAAAAAATTTGTATTCACGTGCAGTAAACTTGGATTCATTTCAAAGAAAGTAACAGACATGGGTAATAAACTAAAAAGTGTACATAACTCAGAAACAACCATTTATTTGCACCTGACACAGAGAGAAAAAGGTCATACGGAAATTCTAAGTAATAAATTCCAACGCTGGTGTACATTGACGCAAAGCTTAGAATCACTAGCATCATTTTAAAAAGGGAAGTGGGGGGAATAAAAAGCTAAACAGAACTTTTACAGAGAAATACTTACCAGCAGCAGAGAATAGGATTTTGCCCCAGGAGGGATGAAGAACAGCATTGGGTATGAGCAAAACTGCGAGAAAAGGAGAGTATCGATAAGTAGCTCTGTCGTATGGGGATTTCCCGGCCGCCATGAGAGTTGCAGCATCAGAGAAAACTAAGTAATCGACATCGGTGTAGTGAACCTCCATGTGGGCATCCTGCCATTCGCCATAGGCTATGAGGATCAGCCTCAGTGCAGCAGATATTATCATCAGAAATCCTCTGTTAAGCATTCGGCCTGTGATTGCAGAAGATTCATCATTATCATTTTTCTTGATCGCAGTAGCCCTCGACATTTTCTGGGTACACACTCTGGTTTGCAGAGCTCATGGAAGGAGGATATGTAAAAGAGATCCTAACACTAAGGATTGCAGGCTTGCTTCCTTCAATTCGCAGAGGCTGAAAACCTGAAACCAGGGGATATATAACCAACAACAAAAACTGCAACTTTGCTTCAAAGTTTCCTGTTTGCTTCACGGCCTGCAGTAATGCACTAGCAGTTTCCAAGATCCAAGTTTTTTGTTTTTTGTGTTTTTTTTAATATAATTTAAAAAATTCTATTTAGGTGTCCCTAGAACAAACCGTTCAATATCCAAAACTTTTTCCAATACCTTAAAACAACGTATTTTCTCTGTAAAGCAACGTATCACATTCAACCGAGGCTTTAAAACAATGTATTAAAATGAACTGATGCATAGGCTTAGACAAAGTGTTAAGTAGGGGTAGCGGAACACCGAGGAACATAGAGTTCTTGGGGGTGGGGTAAGGGAAGCTAATTGACTGCTAAACAATACACCAAGGATTCCTATTGATGAATGGGTTTGTCTTCCAAATTTTAGAACAATGTATTAAAAGGTGAACGAGTACATAGATTTCACTAAGTGTTGATACTTTAAATAATGTATTAAAACGACCTGAGTGTTTAGACCAAGTGTGTACCATGTATACTATCTATTGTAATAGTAATATTGATGAGTGGGTTTGTCTTCAAAATTTTAAAAGTACCTTTCTTTTTTAGCTTAATTTAAATATTTTGGAGAATTATGTGATTAAAAAAAACTTGATAAATGGAAAGAGAAAAAAGTTTACCTTTGTTAGAAAAGTTTTAATTGGTAAATAGATGTTTTAGTCTAGTCATGTTTATTACTCTAGTTGTTGGGCTCCTACAAAAGCTTCTTTTGATAGAACTAATTGTATTATTCATCCATTTCTTTGATCTATTTAGCAAAATAGTAAAGTTTTCTACAATTGCTTTAGATATTTGCACTACTAGCAAGAAAGATTGAAGACTTGGCCTTATTACTTGCTATAAGTAGGATGTTTCTCTCTCAACAAAAGGCATTGCAAAGTGCATTGATGCAGATGATGTTTAGATGTTCCTATTAAGAAACAAATTTATTCAAGGAAAATCTAAAAATGATAACAATTGATTTTCTAATAATTTTCTTCTTTGTTTTCTTTTTCCTTAAGTCATTCCTATTGTCCTAGTTTCTAGTTAAACAAATTTGAAAGACATAGGGCAAACTTAGCAAGTATTAGAGTTACAACCATATTACAGTTTTAGAAAATAAGCAAATTAACCTATGGTGGCTTCCTTTTAATTAAAGAGCTTGGGCTACTAATTCATCAAAATTGTGTACCACTTGAGCAAATTTAGTATCATTGCAATCTCATGTTTATATATGCATGGTAGATGGATTACATGGTCTTAATAGAAAGAAAAAAAATTGAAAAATTAACTTTTGATCTTGAGAATCTATTTAAAGTCAACTATAGTTTCCATTAGGCTTTTCCAAGCATTTTTTTAAAAAGGATGATAACTCTATTTTTCTTTTAACTCCAAAGTTACATATAAGATTATTATCAAAAATAATTTTATTTATAACAAATTCATTAAGGCTTGGAAAATGCACTTATCACCACACTTTTAGATGAGAAAAATGGAAGATATTTGGAAAGTTTCTACCTTTCTAAAAATTCATTTTTGTAGTGTCTTATTCAACAAGGTCTTCCTATTAACACTCATTTTAAACATATGGGAATTGTTCCTCCTTTTTGTGAAAACAAAGACTCATTTTCTCATGTTTTCTTGAATGTCTTGTTGTAGAGCATGCTTAAAATGAACATCTAGAGTTTACATTAACTTTCAACCAAGCATCAATGATATCATTCTTAATAATCAACTTGCTTTGTCTACTTCTTTTCTATCTTTGGAAATGTCTTCAATTGCTTGTTCTCTATTCTCTTTGAAAGCTTCGATGTACAATTATTTTCCAACAACTAGAGCATAACTATGATCTTTTTTTTAGGAGTTAAATATTCTAAGAAATTGCCTTATATTCCTTGCTTTTTATTACCTCCACCCACAGATGCAACATATTATGCAAAATCCAAGTTTATCAAAAAGAATTTCCTTTTCAATGTATAGGACAAGCTATGACAAAATTTAAATTACAAGGTAAAGTTTATATATGTGGTAATGACTTTAATGCAAGGATTGGTTATAATAAACTTGATATTTTAAAATGGCAAAATAATCAAGGATGGCAAGATATGCAAGATTATGGTGAAATTACAACTGGATTGGAAAGAACATCAAAGAATAAAGGATTATCACCCAGAGACTCAATCCTTATCCTACCAAGGTAAGGTCCTAGGAGGGGCTCAGGCAATAAGCAAAACCTAACATCTTTTAAGTGGTTGTACCTAGGTACGAACCCAAGTCCTATAACTTTAGAAATAAGCACCTTAGTATCACTCCTAGTGATGGTCCCCAACAAAACATCAAAGAATACTAAAACAAATCAGATAGGAAAGCACATGTTAAAATGGGGACAACACCTTGATCTTATCATTTTAAATGAGATTTAAAAATTTCTATCAAGCTCAAGATTTACTTTTAAAAAAGAAGAATTATGTTCATTATATCTATATTTCAGACTATACTTATAATCACATTGTTACAAGTTCCCACAAAGCTTAACGTATAAGAATTTGATAACATGCTATTTGTATCTATGTCTAGATTATTAGGTCCATAAACATCAATACTTTTTCCAAGCATATCTAAATAGTATAAGAATTGATAACATGCTATTTGTATCTTGTGTCCAGATTATTAGAAGGTCCATAAACATTAATACTTTTTCCGAGCATATCTAAATAGTATAAGAATTGATAACATCCTATTTGTATCTGATGTCCTATATGAAGGTCCATAAACAGCAATACTTTTTCCGAGCATATCTAAATAGTAATTGCTTAAACACAATTCCATTTTTAAATTAGATTGCTATTATATTTTCTATGAATGCCAACTATGGCTTATTACCCTATTAAAATTATTTGCGCCTCATCTTATGGGAATTCATGTCAGAGAGAATAAATGTAGCTTCTTAAATTGCATGCCTCAAAACGTGTTGAATTAATAACATACATTTTAAGTGCATAATCAATTTGTTTCCAAGAAATTTTGTTACAGCTTCAGTTTGCTAATATCAATTTTTGTCCGTGGATATGTATATGCCTCATAATTGATCTTTTGACCTAAGCAACTCAATTTTGTGAATGTATTTATAAGATCCACCTGCAGTCATCAAATTGGATAAAGGAAAGAAACTATTATTTACTTCCGAAATGATGTTAAAAGAAACATATACCAAATATCCTTTAACACAAACAAATTTACCTCATAATCCGTTTGTGAGATGGTCTCACGGCTACGCTGGTATTTTTCAACCCAAGGAGCTAGCTCTGGGTCCGATACCAATTTGGCTTCCATTGCTTCTTGATTTGTGCCTAGGAACGCAGACATTACAACCAACTGCAAGTAAACAAATATATCATCTTATTAACATTTTCAGAAAATTCAGTGAATATATTTAACAAAAATTTATTCTTATTTAAAAAAACATAAATGATGCCTTTATAGGTTTGTGTGACACAATGCAGTGTTTTATCATTTTGCAGAAAAATTATTGAAACTATGAGTCTAATAAAATTACGTAAAATTAATGATAAAGGGTGCAAGTATTCCTATATCCATGCAGCCAACTAATGAAGAGCATGATCGCATTAAGTTTTAGTTGAAGCTGGAAAATGGGATAACATGCAGCATGAGAACAGAGTATGCCAATTGTGCCTATTACAAACCAGGAAAAATTAATAACATGTATTATTAGAATGTTGCAGATCAGGTTTCCTTATAAGAAAATTGCAAATCTTGAGTCAAACTTTATATAAGATATTCAAGATACACTATTAGTTCTATAGCATTGTATAAAAGAAGTGTTAAAATTACAAGATAGCACTGTATAAAAGAAGTGTTAAAATCACATGAATATTGAATGCATCTGTTGTACTCAGGATTTATTGCTACTGTGCATAAACTAATTTGTCTTGTAAATCCTTATAGACGTAATTAAACTTCAATTTCAGTTTCCATTTCGAATAATATAGTTCAACATTATGTTTATATAATTTTATCGAGGAAACTATCACTCTTTTAGTAATGCCCAGACATTAGCATGCACAACAAGATCGAGGCAGTGTTTTAATAGTTTTATATTACATGCAAGAATAAGGTATTCAGACGCCTGCTTGAAACAATTTTAATTCAGCCTAAAATTAAATTTATATCATTCAAAGAGAGTAAAGCTGGTTAATGCTCATCATTGGAATTAAGCATATACAAATAAAGAGGCATGTTTATTTGGGTAATAGACAATTCAAAGCATTGGGGAAAGAATAATATGAACTGTCCAAATTCCTGATTTATACAACCAACGAAACTGCCAGGTAATTATAGGATTAAATTGGTTCCTTGAAATGATTATTTTATTAGAAACTTGATCCTATTATCATAGTTAATCATTAAGATCCTAACACTAATCTCACTCTCCCAAGCCATTTTTCCTAATTATTAAAGTATTATTAAACAAGTTTTGAATGTGATCCATAACTTTTGGAGGAAGCTGAGATACTTAAGAAAGATTCATAAAGGGGCTTCCACAGTATGATCCTACAAGGGCGTAAATCCTACGATAGTTTTCTAAGTACTCCCTGCAGGTGTTGAAGTAATGATTAAGGAATTTTGGGCAACGCACTGACCACTTTATATTTTAATACTGGAAGACAAAAAATTTAAAACAACCATACTAAAAGGCGTACATAAAATTTCCCATCCTTGATTAGAGGCCATCATTAAGCATTGCATAATAACATCGGCATTCTCTTATATTTTTTGAGAACAAATGAAATTTGACAATGACGGAAATACCTGTCTTGGACCTAGTCCCACTTCTGCAAATCTACTTTTTATTTCAGCAATTGGGGCTTCTTCCCATTTTATGACCCTTCCCTCCGGATCAGGTGTGTCTGCATCACTTCTTCCAAATTGCTTGTCAAAAAGTCCCCACTGAAGAAAAAAGAACAGGAGAAAAATCTTACATAAGATTTGAACCCTCAACTCATTGTTGTAGCAAGTGCCCTTTTAAACACTATCTCATTAATTGAAGGTCAGTTTATTTTTGTTAACGTTCTTATCAATAAAATATTCTTAGTTGTTAATGAAAATGTTTATTTGCCAGGATTTGCCTATACTTGTATAATTCTATCCTGACTATGACTAACATGAACGTCTTCTATCAAGTCCCCATATGACATGAGAGAAATCCGAATCCATGTTCTAACAATGAGGAGTTACTGCCCTTGTGTTGTTATAAATTTACTAAACAAAATCAATATTTAGTACATGATAAGATAGCATGTTGATGTTTTCTGCTCAAAAAGGCCACTGAATAAAGGAGATAAAACCAAAACCTGTCCATTTGAGCCAAAAGCATTGTATAATGTTTGGCCCTTTTCTTCATTTCCACCACATTTGCGGACTGCAGCATTAAGAAAAGTAATCTTTGTTGCACCTTGTCCTACGAAAATCATCGGGAACTACTATAAGAAAGTTGATGCGTCAACATAACCATTCCAAAAATTATTACCATGTTTGAAGGTATAGATTGAAGTCACATGGATAATCACACAATGAAGTAACAGATCTTATGCCAAAAAATAGCATTGTTCAAATAAATTAACTTTTTTATTATTTTATGCTTATAACATGTTATTTATACACTCAGAAATGAAATTTTTTTATTTTATTAAAAGACAAAAAATATCCTGTAAAAATAAATAAAGGCAAAAATGTAAATTAACATTCATGATGGAGAAGTAAGTCAACTATTATAGATTAATGTTATATAAATGAATAGTAGATCAAGAAGCATATGACTTGAGTGTACAAAAGGATTAACCATTGAAATAGAACTTAAAGAATTTAATCAATCATTGTTCAATGCACTGACTAACATTTAAAACGGCAACATCGCATACCTGCAAATTGAATCAAATCAGAGTATGATACTGGACCACCTTTTGAAAATGTATCAATTTCTTTCTTCACATTCTCGATGAAATTAAGTGCTGGTACCAATCCTTCATTTTCAGGTCTTCTTATCTCTGAACTGTTATAGAATTTACAGTTGTTGATTCAAGGTAACTTGACATATGACAGAAATGGAACCTATAAGGAACTTTGCCAAACGAAGCTTCCATCCAACCATACTCACATAATGTTTACCAAACTACAATCCGATAGCAATTGAAGAGACTTAAAACAAAAATAATGTATTTGACAAACCTGAATCTAATAGATCCATTTGCTCCTCCAGTTTTGCTACTCTGAGTCACCAGTTTTCATATATTAATTTGGAAAAACAAACAAACCAAAGCAGCAACTTCTCACAACCACTTGCTAAAAAAAAAAAATATTTTCATTCATCTCAAAATCAATGTTTGAATTGATAATTTCAGAGGAGACTGGGCACCTTATTGTACGTAATTGCATCATTCAAAGCCATCCTCATAATAAATAGGATAAGATCTGGATTAGCCTACATCCATTAAGGGGAAGAACTTTAACAGAATACAAAGTTGCAACTTCTGTTGAAGTAAATAAATTTCTCAAAGTAATGACCTGTAGAGAAGTTTTAAGAGAGGCCCTTATCTTTGCTGAAACAAAATACATGTCAAAATGTCAATGTCTTAGCAATGATAAAGCTTTAAGAGTCATTTTCAAGTTTATTGAACAAAAAACATCTATTATATTATTGGTTTTTGAAACTTACACAAGAGTTCACTGCGTTGCTGCCTCTCAATCAAATCTGCTGACTTAGCAGTTTCAAGTGAAGGAGACATGCTCCAAATCATGGCCTGGGATATGACAAATTCAGAAGTGAGAAATAGAATTATTGACACACAAAATTATGAGATGTAATTGTCCATCTAACAAATGGACAATAGAATAACACTAAGAACATTTGTGAAAATCTATGTTCTTTGTTAACGATAGTGGTATATCAATGTCCTCATGTCATATATGATTCAGTACTTTTATGGAAAAGGCAAAGGAAAATATGTCAGTAATATAATAAGAACATATGGCAAGGAAAACCAAGCAGGTCATCTTCACCGCATCATTGAAGAGAAATTTAGAGAAGATTAACAACTAGTATAGTATCATATTGTAAGAAACATTCATAAAGTAATGTAAGATTTTATCTCATTAGGAACATGATGTACTTAGGACTTTTTATGGAACCTTTTGCTATGACCTTGCCATAATAGAACCAGGGTTTTCCGTTTGGCAAAAAAAATATTGTAAGAAACAGAAAATTTCAGAAGATATGACTATAAGAATAGTAAAGAAGAAGAAGAAGAAGCAGATCATCTTCACCTCAAGTTAGGAAGGTTCAAAACCCTCAAATAGAAGAAAAAAAAGCTTAAGCATCTCTTGAATTTCTCAAGGAATTAAACAAGAAAAGATAGTTCCAAACTTTACAAAAGTCAAACAGTCACTTAAATTTTCAAATGAACAGAAAATAACAATAAAAACTATCATGAAACTTGTTTAAAATGAAAATAAATAAAGATTTGATATATGTTTAGGTAGGTGGCTGTGGGACCAAAACTTTGACTATATGCACCCCCACACCATACAGCCAACACCATACTTTTGGTCGAAATGAAGCAGAATAAAATGGTGCCTCAAGCACAACTCAAACTCCAAGCTATTATAAACAAAACAACAAGATTACCAGTTGAACTATGCCCTCGTTGGGAACTAAATATGATTTTAAAAAAGGATAACATAAATACTATACTTAAACTTACAAATAAAATTAGTGATTGCTGTCCTCCTAAGAAAGAAAGATTAAAAATGTTGATTATAAAGGAGGTTGTCAACTAGAATGCTCTTTTGGAAAATTAAACAAAAGGGAGAGTGGAAAAAACATTTCTACTACACTGAAAGACTATGAAGCAGACACAAAACAAAATAGAATTAAAAAATCTTTATTGGTAGAGAATGTTAATAAGTGTTCAAAATAAAACACACTTTGTCTACACTTGGTTGTTAAGGTATCTAACGGAAGAACCAAGATATTATAAACCAGCTGTACAATCCCAGCAGGCCATAGCTTGAGCTGATTTCACCCACTTATCCATGTCACAAAAAACATTTGTATAGCAAAGGTATCACACTACCTCAGTTATAGATCAAACTTGCAAATTACTGGTTGACAAACCAATCAATTACTAGTGAAGCTACACACACCTATATTGGTTCTGAACGATGATTTTTGTTTAGAAAATAATAATAGATAATGAAATACTGTTAATTAGCTCTTTAAAGAATTAGGTAGACGTACTCGAACATTCTTTTAAGGCAAAAGTGACATTATGGTTAGAAAAGAAAAAAAAAAAGAGAATTCAAAATATGGACAAGTTAACTGAGTTTTTCTGTACATGCTATACTCACAGTTCCCATTACACAAGAACCAAATGTTACATTCCTGCGGCTGATATTTGCTTCCTGTAAAGCAGATACCTTGATTACCCGACACTGAGATCTCACCTAATAATCATAACAAGTTCGGCTGTTAATTAAAAAACATGATTGTGCATTGAATCGTCTCCATAACTTTTGCTATGTTAATATATAATGAAACATCAAAATATGAACAAGAATAAATGATTAAAAGCTTCATCTGAAACAATGATATATAATTTTGTCCAAAAGCTCTTAAGGAACAAATAAAAACAATAGATATACGAATTATGTAACTATTTCAGACCATCGTAGTTTAGTTTGCACGGTTGTTTTGTTGGACGAGTTATATGGATATGGTATATGGAAAATGATATCAGACAAACTGCTTGACCGTCAAATGGAATGTTTTATCTTAGCTTCTTTGTACTTACTTGATACATATTTTAGTTTGAATGTTGTGGCAGATCTTGACGGAAGAAATTTCTCAAGCACTAGCACATTGTCAAATTCTTTCTTTAAAACTATTTGTGTGACCAGGGTAAAGCAAATGCTTTGATCTGTTGGCATTCTTAATGGACACACAACATTCTCCGCTGTCATGTCATGCCAGGACGGATACTACATTACCAAATCTGACCAATCAAACCTTTTTCTTTATCGTTTTAAATCTCGACTAAAATAGGCGGACATAGTTTTACAATCTATTCCCACAGCTTTTCAAGGGAAATGGAAAAAGTGGGTAAAAAAATTGCAGTTGCAAAATTTAGAAAGCACTTACATTGGGGCCATAGTTGCTGTTAGAAAATCTGAAACTAAGAGGAGCGAATATCGAATGAGAAGAAGAAACTGATGAGAGTTGAAATTGCAGAGGCACTGCAACAGTGTTAGCCATGAGTGCTGCTGCTGCTGCAGGATATCTGGCTCAGTTCAATCCCATAGTCATGTGAATCAGAAGCAGAAGAAAATGGGGATAAGCGATTTCTGGCCTTATCTGGTGTCATCGGCATACCCATACATGATACAGCCATGTTCAGTATGCTTGTGTCTGTGTCTGCCCCACTCTGAAATTGTGACCAATGAGCGTCCTCACCAAGATTTTGCTGCAAGTGAAGGGGACACCCAAAGAGATGATTATGTGCAGGTTTCTCTTTCATTTGCGGATTTGGCAACAAAATGTTGTTGGTTAATACCATAATTTTCAGATACCAAGGTTTACCATCCTACGTATGTATTACCGTCAGTGATTCCAGATAGAGCTGTGATTCATATCCAAATTTCAACAAGAATGCCCACAACACGTGGAAGCCAATCAACTTTTACCGGCTACTTTAAATGTAACAACGTTGCCTTGACTTGACATTACACCCCAAAGAATTCCCTTAGATCTAATGAATGTGGGACTTGGGGAATAAGCCTTTAAACAAGTAACCCTTGGAAAAGTTGGAAAAGAGGGAGAGGCACAACACCTTCATAACAAGATAAAATACACCTCAAAGAGAACCTCTATACTCTAAATGAGGATTTAGTACACAAGTCATCATCAGCGCAAGGGGAATAATGCATCTACAAAGAGCACCTCATCTCTAAACCTCTCACAATTTGGAACAAGGTTTGACAAGGCACCACATCAAAACCATTCAATCTTGGTTGCCTCTATATCTGCAACCACCTGCAGAATCAAGGCCATGTAGTTCTCCATGTGAAGGTAGTATGAAGAGGACTTAGAAAGGGATGCAACAGGAGGAAGTCCTACTACTAGCTTGGTACTGCAAAGCTAGGATGGGTTTTCAAACACTTGAGTGTCACTCAAGGGCACATCAAAGTGTTCCATGGCCCCTAAACCATGGGGAGAGACTAGGAGAACCTCCATCCTAGAACCTCTCTCATAATCCTCTGCTACACAAAAGAAGCAATGTCCTCAGAGTGGAGCCTAGGATAAGCTTCAAGAGTACACTTCAAGTATGGGTTTGAAGCTCTAACAATTCCGAGGAGTCCATCAACTCAACTGATGCTAGGCTTGAAGAAAGGTACCAGCCCTAATACCTAATATGTCCCTCCATCTAAGACCTTGCACGAAACACAACCCAAAAACTTTCCCTACTCTGTGACAAGAGGGATAAGTCTAACCGAAGGGCCAACGTTTCTAAGGGGTCCCTTAGATCCAACCCTTATCAAGTCTAGAGACTTGTCTTCCTGCATAGACCCATACCTATGCAAGAGAACATGCTCTTCTTTCACAAGTTCAACCAAGTTCCTTCCTGAATGGCTTCTCAGCATCCATCGATTCTTTTTTTTTTTTGTCATTGATTTTGAAGGCTCACCAAGATCACTTTCAAACCTAGTGATGGACTTGGGAAACCGTAACTGAAAGAAAGAACATACTCCAAAAGAGCCATGTCTCTACAAACAACTTAGGCTTGCCAAAACCCCAGGTTCTAATTCTGGCAACAATACCCATGGGGTCTCACTAGTCCAACCATCTATGTAATGGATCACCACATCTATACCATTCATATATTTTCTTTCATTTTCCCACATCAACATCTGTTTAGGCTAGTAGGAGGGAAGTTGAGAATGATATCCCTTCAAAACAAGGTACAAAGGCAAATCTCTTGAATCTAACCTTGCCATCTACAGACTTAGTAGCACTGCATCCATGTTTCATCGTCCAATACTATAATCCATATTCGTAGCAAAAGAGAAGATCCAAACTTTTTTTGGAAAACTTCTTCAAGATGCTATCCTCGCATCATGACACTGTTCATCAATGGCACCCTTTTGAGCTTGTCCAGCATCAAGATTGCTAGCTCGAATACTTGAACAAGTGGAGGATGGGTTGGAGAGCCAACCATAAGATAGTCCTTCGTACATCCATTTCATACCCATTGCTTCCACATGGTCCGTTACAACTGCTATGTCCCATTTATGAAAAAGGATCTTATAGCATGTCCTTCCCACTTCGAGAGGTGGAACAAGCACTATTTTATGAATGCTTAGTCCATGGAAGCATGTAGAATCACATTCAAGAATAACTAATGTCATGAATTTTCTAAGGAACATCGAGGTTCCCAAAATGTGAACTTTCCTACCATGCTAGGAACAATCGCAGCTCACAATCAACATATTTCATTCGATTTTTGAACCAAAAGGGAAGGTCCTCTTTGGGAAGTTCCTTCTGTAAGTAGGGACAACCACTTGATTGCACCATATCCATGGTACATGTCAAAGTAGTCCACATTTCCAACACAACCATATCGTCCAACTACTACCAATTAAGGAAAGATAGATTCCTAGGTCTTACCCACATTCGATTCCATCTCAAAACTCAACTTAAAGAGCCAAAGAGTTCATCCTGCAAACTTCCACAAAGAGGGGTTTCATTTCACCATAAGAGGTCTAGGTTTTTATTTCATATAGACTAGTCCATTCCATTTACAACAATTGTGGTGCACAAGGGCACACCACTACCTATTACCATCAAACCCAATTGATGAGCAGCAAAATACCCCTACACCCAACCATACAAATCACAAAGCATTCATACATGATTTAGTTGAATTCCATGGACTTTATAGTTTTTGGTACACTAGCTTTCTAGGAAGTGAACCTCACCCTAAGGTCATTCGTTGTTTTCTCGATTACACTTGTGAAGCATAATGGTATGGTTAAGAGTAATCAAGGCATATCATTTTTATCATTTAATGTTTTATGTTTTTGGATGCTTGAAGAAAGAGAGAGATATAGTAATTTAATGACTAATCTAAATTAACTAACTAACTAGTCTCTAACTAATCCTAACATAAGCATCCATTCCCACCTTCCACACATGTTCTAAACCCACATATCCATTGCGAGGTTACCAAGTGCTACGCTACTAGGCACACTAAGCACTAACGCTGCTAGGATTACCAAGCGAATACATGTTACACTTGAAGTAGTTGTACTTATGTATTTAATCCATCTAGCTTATCTCGCTTAATTATCTCAATTAGCTTAATTACTGGAAAATATTGAATAACTAATTAAAAACATTAACTGCATAAATTAAATATTTAATCTATTCAAAATGTTGCAAGGTTTATCAGAAAGCTCATCTTTATTGCCACACACACTATCATGCTTATGTACAACAATGCTTGAATAAAGATCTGTACACTCAATGACTCCTGTTATAGGCACTTGGGAGAAATATTCTAACTTTCAAATGTAAAAACTACAAGAGTTTGGCTACTACTAAAATCTTGTTGCTATAAATGTAGTTGGTGAGCATGTATTTATAGCTAAAAAACGGACCCTACGTTGATGGGGCCTCAGTGATGCATCATTGCATGCATCAATAAGGTCTTGTCGATGCCTCATTGCATGCATCGACGGGGCCTCATTGATGAGGCCCAGTCAATATGGCCACATCAACGAGGTCTTGTCAACACAACCAAACCACGACTCATCATATCCCCATGATTGAATGAAAACTCATCCTTAAGTTCCTTTATAAAATTAGGAAGGTATGGGATTATTGATTGACTCTTAATAAAACAAAACAAAATAGACTAACTTGACAAAACTAAGTGCTTGAGTGTACAAATCAATACATTACAAAAATTATGGTGTTCATGATGCAAAATTAAACACCATGACGTGACTCTTCAAACTTGGATAGCATGTCCTTTGATGATGTAAAGTTGGTGGAGAAGGTTAGACAGTCCTAAGAGGTGGTGGCTCCTAAGGTTCTAAGGGACCTTCACCAACTTCAGGCATGTGTAGTGGTCGAGGTGGTGGTGGCTATCCTATTTTTGTTGCAACTTCTAGTGGGAAGCAGAAAGCATTCAACAATGCTTTCATTTTCTCCTTCTTAATTCTAAGATCATGCACCGTCCATGTAGCTTCGCCAATGTGGGTTGGAATGGGCACATCCCAGGGACATGGGATTGCTAGAAAGAGCTCCTCTACATTGATAAACCAAGTAGCGAATTGTTTGCATTCAATGTCAAATGCTCTAACGACATCTTTCAGCTCCTGGTAATCATTTAGTCTTTTGGCCAAGTTCTCAGTAGTTGATTGTTGATCCATGAATCATGCTCTAAGAACTTCAAGTTTAGCATTTGTAGTCTCAAGCTTCTACTTGGTGACTTTATGGTGTTTGAACTTTGCCTCATATAGTAAATACGAGCTAGCCACTTATTTTTCCAACTTTGACTGCGGTCGTCTAGTAGTCAGCATTGCCAGGTTCACATAGCGGAGATTGACCAACTTCATCTATTCTGTCGTTTCTTCAATTTGCAACTCCCTTAGGTGAATCTCCATTTTGTTATAAGCATCAATCCTATCAATGATGGGCTACCATACTTCTATTCCTTGTTGAATTTGCTAGAGGGCTTCATATACTTTTACCTTTGTCAGTTGGATGTGCTTCTTGTTTACTTCCTTCTATAAGCTAACCTAGTCTCTATAGTGATTTTTAACTCTTTCAAACTTCAAAGTTTCATTTTTCTAGGAAGTGATCTCAATGGCAGACTTTTGGCGTAAGGCATGGACTTCTTTTATAAACAGATTCCAATTTTCTATGGCCAATTTTCTTAATTCAATATTCACCCTAGCTAGCTGCTCCCATTGTTGATGAATGAAATTCTCCATTTGTTCTTTTTGGGCATCAACATTGCATAGGTGATGATTTTCTATGGTCAATGCCTCATTCTCTTGGCACATCTGAACCAAGTCCTTCTAAACTGAATATGTCTTTGCCTTTGCTATAAACTAGTTGAAGATTGTCATCACTACTTCCTCGTCAACCTTCTTGAATCATTCTTAAAGTTATTGGAAAGCTTCATCTTTGGTTATTGTTAGGCTAAGGAGTGTGGGATTAGCAAGATAGGCATGTAATTTGACAACCTCTATGGCCAAGCATTGATTCTGTGCTTGAGCCATTTCAAGTTGCCCCTCCAAGATGATGCATTTGGCATTGGGACATATGAAGGGTATGGTCTGTTTGGCAATGGCCTCCCCCACGACTGGGGTTTTTACCACTGTGGTTGAATATGGTATTTCTGTACGAAGTTTGGATGTAACATTCCTCCCCAATGCTCATGTAAATGTGAAAATACTAGGCATTGGCCTTTAGGGTGATCGTACATGTAAACATTACATTGATATGTATGATTGACAGTTGAGCTCCTATTCTTATCGTCTTCAACCCTTCGTTTTGATTGTTGCGTGGTGTCCTGTCTTGTTTCTTGATTTGGCATAGTTCCACCTCTAATAATATTGGCATATTCTTTACACTTTTCATGTATCCATTCCATCATCTTATTGATCTTTGCCTCAATTTCATCTAGTGATTGTAGTGTTGGCAAAGATAGACATGGTTTCACCTCCTTGAGGTGAGTTGATTTCTCCTCTTTATGATCATGGACCTTTGCTAGCTTGAAATTATGGTCCTGTTGAGAGCTTTCAACATTCTCCCATTTAGCTATTTCTCCTTCTTCTTTTGCTACCTGCTTGATAAGCTCTTGGAATTGGTGGGTTCATAGCCCATATAGTTGACCTGGGGCATACATCCCTAGGGTCTCCCTTGTTTCATTACGGAGCCCATCCATGATGTGATACATTAGCCTTTCCTTGGAAAACCCATGGCCTAGGCATTTGTTTAACAAAGAGTAATATCTTTCTAAGGCCATGTCCAAGGGTTCATGTTGCACTTGTTTCCACTCTTGGATTTGTCTCCTCAAAGCTGACACTCTTGCATAGGTTTGATATCTTTTGTTGAAGAGTTCTACCATTGTTGACCAACGTCGAATTGATTTTGGTTTTAAGGACTTGTACCATACTTTTGCTTGGCCAACGAGTGTCATAGGAAAGAGCTTAAGCTTTTTCCACCCATTATCAATATTATTCCATACACACACATCATGGAAGGCTTGTAAATAATATTGTAGATCTAAGTCATAGCCTCCTAAAAACTGTAAAAGTTTTTTAAATCAAGCCTAGGTAGACGACTTTCCTTGTGATGCCTGCAGGATATTCAAATAGCCTCTTGTATATGAATTAGGCTCTTAGTGGCCAACAAGGGTTCATTGTCACTAGGTGGGTTATGAATTTGTGAGTTGGGACGATGTTTTCTTTGTTCATGAACATAGGAGACCCCTGCATAAGATTGAGTACTCCAAACTTCATCTTCATCATCATATAATTAATTGGTTCTCCAATGAATTGCCTTACTAGTTGTTGTGTTATCATAGTCTTGTAAGAGAGACATTGTTGTGAATTTGTGTGTGACTTATTTGCAATTACTTTCTTTCTAAAAGATATATCATAAAGGCTTCATTACAGCGATCTTGGATGATGTAATTAATCTAAATAACTAGCACCATCCCCAACAATGGCACCAATGATGAGTGATAAGGTACCCCTACACTCAACCATTTGAATACAAGCATTCATGCATGATCCAGTCGAACTTTGCAGATGGACTAGTTGTGGTATCTAGATAGTTACACATTGATTGTAGTTTGCTGTCTTTCCACTTGGACTAGTATTTACTTTGTCACGTATGGTTTAGTCTAGAGTGAGGCAAATGATGTGATCCTAAATTAGCGCTACTCCTAGAGATAATGGAAAATAATCTTGTTTAAAACTAATAGGTAATGAGAAGCAAAATATGAACTAGCCTAAGTGTGATGAGCATTCATCCTTAATCATCAGTGTGCATCTTGGACCTCGTGTACTACTTCTGGGATTACCAAGTGCATATTACTTGAGCACTTCTAGATATGCTACTAGGGCACCAAGTAGTTACGCTTAAATGTTCGTGATTAAGCTGTACTCATTCTGCATTTAACAACAGGAATAGTAAATGATGGCAAAGAAATATTAACTAAGAAAATAATAAATAACAATAATAATTAAACAATTAAAGACTAAGTGAATGTTGCAATGATGGAGTAATCTTGATCTTTATTGTCGATCATGTGCATGTCCAAGTACGGCACACTTGAATAAAGGTTCTATACAATTACAATCATCACACTACAGGCATGCACTGGGGAAAGAACTGAAATGAATTGAAAACTGACAAAAAAGACTCTCTACTTACACTTACTTACTTCCCTCTCCTATGCGCCTAAATGTGGTATTTATAGGCCTATACAAGAATCACGATATCATGTATTTGATATCGTTACCTAGGCTATGATATCATGTACTTGATATCAAGGATCAGATATTGGGACCTAGCGAAACATGATTCATCAATGATAGAGAAGTAAATTAATTAAGCTAAAGGATAATGGAAAGTGAAATCTAACTAGCCTATGTGTGATGGGTATCTATCCTTAATTATCCACATACATCTTGGACTTCACAAGACTACTTCTGGGATTGCCAAGTGTATGTCACTGGTTATGCCAAATGGTACACTTCTAGATTATCAAGTATTTACACTTAAACACTTGTGATTAAGGCACATGCATTTTGCTTAATAACAAGAATAGTAATAGTAATAAATGGAAACATTTAACTAAATAAAGCAGTAAATAAAAAAATAATAATCTAAGTGGATGCTACAGTGATGAGAGTAATCTTGATGTTTACTGCCAATCATATAATGTGTCCAAGTATGTCACACTCGAACAAAGGTGTCATACGATTACAAACATCACATTGCGGACATGCACTGGGAATGACAATTCTGAGAAAAGAAATTGAAAAGTAAAACTATCTTTCTACTTCCTACATTTTACATGTTGTCTCATCTGAAAGCCCAAGTGCTATATTTATAAGCAAACCCAGATGAGGTGACGTCAGATATCTGACATTGCTTATTAGCTTTGACATCAAATATAGCTCCAACATCGTGTGTTCGATGTTGGGGCCTACCAAATGACAATTCATCATACCCCCACAATTGAATGAAAACTGGTCCTCAAGTTAAATAAAATGAGGAACAAGCTTCTTACAAAATATTGGGCAAGTATGGGATTATTGACTGACTCAAACAATGACCAAAATAATTGATTTTTTGCATGCCACAATGATGCAATACAAAAATGGAACACATTATTATAAAAAAACAAAAACAAGACTAGGAAGCTCATGTGGTGCTCAGAGGCAATGGCTCTTCCATCAGCTGCTTCCCTTTGTTGCTAGGCCATTGAAATTTGTATCGATTAAGCGACGCCTATAACTTCTTATCCTTCATCCTTGGATCATGCACTGTCCAGGCTACTATGCCAATGTGTGCCAACATTGGTACATCCCAAGGGCATGGTGGTTGTGGAAACATCTGATTTGCCTTTACACACCATGTTGCGAACTATCATCGTTCTTTCTCAAAAGCCCTAACTTTGTTCTAAGCTCATGGTAATCTATTAATATTTGAGCTAAGTTCAAGGCTACATATTTTTGTCCTTGATAACTAGCTTTGACCACCTCTAACTCTAAGTTTTCCACTTACAGCTTTTGCAAAGCATCCTTTCGATCTGCAAACTCTTTCTCATATAGCGCATAAGTGGTGCCACTTCTTTCTCTAGCTCATTTCAGGGATGACTTGCTGTTAGCATGGCAAGGTTGGCATATCTAAGGTTAGCCAATGCCATGTATTTCTTTAGATCCTGTATCTGTAGGTCCTTGTTTTTGAATTTTGCTTGTTAGACTAGGGCATAATTGTCCAAGATGGGCTACCACTCAAGGTTCTTCATTGATAAGGAGTTTGATGAGTGGCGAGGTACCCCTACACTCAACCATACGAAACGAGCGTACACGCGCGATCTGGTCGAACTCCGCAGACTAAATGCCTTAACGCCACAAGAAACACTTGGGGTTAATCGTTCGTTGTCTTCCCAGGCTTGCTTGTATGTGTCACGGTGTATGGTTAAGCAAGTCTGAGGT
>MNCI01008651.1:868448-887748 GCA_015680685.1 Gnetum montanum
TCACCTGGAGAAACCGGCTGCTGCACATAATAACCATAAGGATCTGGCTGCCGGTAAGGGTATTGTTGTGTTGGCGGTGGCATCCCCCATGACTGTGGGTATTGCCACTGTTGATGTTGTTCGATGGGCTGCGGATGTGTTCCACTTGGATAATACGCTAAGGGTTGGTGGAACTGCCTTGGGTTACCTTGTGGATAAGGTATCCTTCTGGGTGTTTACCGTTGATTAAGTCTTGGATTTAATGCATACACCCCAGACTCCTGCAGATGTGAGATGATTGGCCAACATCCCTTAGGATGGTCATAATAGCAGACCTCACATCCACCATCATTGTCTGAATCAGAATTTTCAGCCTCATCGGAGTTAGAGATTTTTCCCTTACCATTGTTATGTGCAGGGTTAAAGTTTCTCCGCTTGTCTTTCCCTTTATCACTACTTCACTCATCCTTAGACTCTTCTACGATTTTCAAAACTGTTTCTATTTGTGAGTCTAAGGAATCCCACATTTGGTCTACCTTAGCCGATACCTCCGTTGTTAACTTCTGGATCGGCATGGTCTTCCTGTTCACCAACTCTTCGAGTGGTGACTCATCCTCATCACAAAATTTCACTCCCTTTTTGCGAAGGGAGGGATCGCGGTTGTATTCCTCCACACTTTCTCTTTTCCGTAGCTCACCCTCTTCTTGTGCTACTTGCTCCAACAGTACCTCAACTTCATGGGCTCTTAGTTGAGAGAGTCTCCCCTGGGCGTAAGTCCCAAGAGTTCTTCTCGTTTCATTTCGTAGCCCATCCACGAGGTGGCGAAGTTGATCCCGTCTAGCGTACCCATGGCCCGGGCAATGATGTAGCAATGTGTAATAGCGGGCCATGGCAGCATCCAAGGATTCATGAGCTCCTTGTTTCCAGCCTTGGATCTGCTTACGCAAGTTAGACACTCTGGAGTACGTTTGGTATTTGTTGTTGAACAGTTCAAGCATCGTACTCCACCTCCTGATGGTTTCCGGTTCTAAGGACCAGTACCAGCTTTCCGCTTCTCTAATGAGTGTCCTTGGGAACAACTTGAGTTTCTGCCACTCATTTTCTATGTTCTGCAAGGCACAGGTATCGTGGAATGCCTGTAAATGATGTTGAGGATCAGCGTTGTATCCCCCTTCAAAACGTGGGATATTATTTATATCCAAACGCTTGATCCTACTGTCTTTGAGATGCCTTGTGGGAATTCTAACTGCCTCTCTAATGTCAAGCATGCTTCGGGTTGCGAATAGGGGTTCGTCATGATCGTCCCTTTCATGACGTCTGTGATGTCTACGTTGTGGTTCCCTATTCTCCCTACGTCCATGCCCTTGTCCTAACTCCTCTCGACCTTCTTGTCGAGGCATTTCATCTTGTCTACCTTTGCTCTCCGCGTTACGCTCATGGTGGCTACACCCAGATGTGGAAGGAGAGGATGAATGATGTGATGAAGGGGAAGAAGAAGGGGATCCATCACCATGGTGATGTTTCTTGCCTTCTCTTCGGCTGCTTCGGCCCCGATCGTTGTGACGATCAACGAGTCCGTCATTAGTGCGAGTGATTGTTCCTGCCGTGAACAGCTGGTGCTCACGGGGATCAGAGCCTGGAATATGTATCGTTGATCTAAGGCCCTGATGCCTAACCTCTTCACTAGAGTGAGGAGGAGGAACATCATTTTCTAAGAAACCCATCGTGAGGGGTTCCTCTTCTCCTATTTCACTAATGACGTGGGGAACCTTGCCCTTCAGTAGTGAATGTTGGCTCTCCTGCCTTGCATCCCGAATACGTTGGGCGTTTGTGGGTTGATAGTCCCTTGTATCATGGTCATCCAAAATGTATTCTGTGAACATCTCATGCATGCCAATCTGTACCAAGGCACGGAAAAGCATGTTGGGAGCAGATCGATCTGGGGGTAACACGATGTTACCTTGCATGTCTCTCCACCGCAGTTGCTCATCTTGATGGAAAACAAAGGTAAAATCCGGCACATACTCATCGGGATGAGTATATGTGACCTTAGATTGTTGAGGACATGGTTGATCTCGGTTATGCGTATGATGCTGACTTTCTCCTGTATTGTCCTTAGGTGAGTTGATTTCGTGAGAAGAAGCCATTTCTATTGGTGTGCTAATTTCACCGTTATTTATTGTTCTTGATTAACTGATTAACCCTAAGGTTCGTTTTAAGCTCACAACGATGTGAGTGATATCCCTTATGTTAAATTGGCGACAAAACACTTAGTCCCCGGCAACGGCGCCAATGATGAGTGGCGAGGTACCCCTACACTCCACCATACGAATACGAGCGTACACGCGCGATCCGGTCGAACTCCGCAGACTAAATGCCTTAACGCCACAAGAAACACTTGGGGTTAATCGTTCGTTGTCTTCCCAGGCTTGCTTGTATGTGTCACGGTGTATGGTTAAGCAAGTCTGAGGTATGTGATTTTTTTGGTATTTTCGGCTTATCTTCTATGCTACCAGGAGAAAGGGTTGAGAAAACTAAACTAACTCTAACTAAGATCTAAGTCTAAATTAACTAGCGTCAGCATCCGTTCCCACTTGCCGGACACACCCTGAACTATGCAACTGCAGCTTACCAAACGCTAATCGTTACTGGGATCGCCACACGTAACGCAAGTGCTCGAAGTGGTCGTACTGAGGCACCTATTTAGCCTACGTGTGATAAGCAGCCGATTCCTTAGCCAGCCGTACACACCCGTGGGTGCTCGTAACTAAGTCGTACTTATCACACGATCTAGCCTAGCAATGAGCAGCCGATTCCTCAACTAGCCGTACACATTAGACCCGGGAGTTACCAAGCGCAGAATCCTGGAATACGCTACTGGGTTACCAAGCATCCAATGCTCGTAATTGAGTCGTACTCATGCATTGCGTCAAGCAGCCGATTCCTTGACTAGCCGTACACGTCCGTAGACGCTCGTAATCAAGTCGTACTTGAACGCACTAGGAAAGCAGGAAATAAAGCAATAAATGAAACCACGTGCTGCAAGGTTTATCCAAACAAGTTCGTCTTTATTGCCGTACACAACTTGGGTTCAGGTTACAAGCTGCTCGAATAAAGAGCCGTTCACTCTAGGACTCCTACTGCGGGCACATGGGGAAAAATTCTAACTCTGGAGTGATCAATCTGCCAGAGCTTCGCTACACTAGCCAGGATTGGGAAATAAGGGGAGCGCCGCCTCTTATTTATAGATATGGCGGCTGGCTGCGATATCGCGTACGCGATATCGCAGGGATAGACGCGATATCGCGTACGTGATATCGCATGGGATGCGATATCGCGGCGGTCGCGATATCGCGGCCTAGTGCATATGGCGTCTCATCAGAGTTGATGTAGGCTTTGGCTATCTAGATTTCTTTCTCATTGATTTTTTTGTACATGCCAACCTAGTCACAAAAGTGCTCTTTCAATTTTTCATGCTTTTTGGCCTTGTTTTGCCATGCACTAATTTCAATTGTTGACTTCTAGTAGATAATGTGAACCTCCTCCATGGAGAGGGTTCTATTCTCCTAGGCCAATCTATTCATGTCTTGGTTGACCCTCACTAGTTATTCTCACAACTAGTGGATGCTTCCTTCTAGGATGTTCTTTTGTTTCTCTACAGTGGTCAATCTAGAATTTTCTGTAGTAGGCTACTTATTCTCCTCTTGTACTGTGGTCAGTGCCTTTTTATACACATGAGATTGCACATTAGCAATAGAGGCATTCTAAACCACCATCTCCTTCTCTTGCTCAATAGCTACTTTCTCCTTTGTTAGCTTGGTGAGCTCCTCTGTCTTGAATTGTTCAAGTTGGTCTAGCACAACAAAATGGGTAGGATCCCATCGTTCAGCTTGTAGGGCAGCTAGCTCTTCTTATAATCTCTATATTTTAGCTTTTGCATGCTCTGCCCTAACTTCTTCCATGACCAACTTTTCCTTTGTGGTGATGAGGTTTGATTGGGCTACAGTGACATTGCTAGGGATGTGAAACAAAGTGGTCATTACTTGGCTTATCTACAACAATCAATTAAGCACATCCTCATGCACTGTAGGAGTCATTCAGGTCCCAGCCAGCATTTGTGCATCTTTGGTTCCTACTAGATCTATTTGGGGCACAATAGGCACATTGAATGATTCCTTGATGTGATTTGTGACCACCTCTACTATGCTTGTGGTATCCTTGTGTTGTAGCACCATGACTGTGGCACCTTTTCCAATTTCTAATGTTACTTGGAAGGATGTGGCATTTTAAGAGATCTAGCATAACTATTAGGATCATTCTCCTCCTAACTAGATTAAGATCTCCCCTTATGCTGGGTTAGCTAACACGATGGGTCGTATGGTGTCGTCCATGACTCTGAAGAGATTAGCCCATTCATGCTTCATCAACTGACTATTTCAATGATCCTTTGTAGATGGCTCATCAAAGGCTTGTAGTCTTGCAATGGTAGTGGTGGTGAAGCTTATGCTTGTGGGTGCTATTTAGGCTTGCATTATGTTTTTGTTCATAGCTCGACCTCCTTCTCTGCTTCTTGTTCTTCACCAAGATCTTTTCTTGGTGCTGTCAATTTTAGGAGCTCAAAAAAGTAGGTGTTCTAAGCCTTCCTAGGAATATCATTGGTATATCCCAAAATCCCAGCATGCTTGCACAACTTTCTAATTAAGCAGGGAAATAGAAGTGTTGGTCTCCCTAACTTCATTTCTTCAAATCGCTGTTGGATTTCAGTGAAGTAATACTCGGGAAGATTGGCTACAAATTTACCCATTAAAATGGCACTTCACTTGGCCACATAAGTGGAAACGATTGATCCATTTTGTGGAAAAAAAGTGGTATGTCTTGATCTTGAAGTAGGTTTTCTCCTCTAGAGTCATTTCATTGTATGTCTTGTCCTCCTTGTCGTACGCCTGTCTCAACCACAGTTTCTTTGTTTCAGGGTTAGATCTGGTTGATAGGTGAGCAACCTTAGCCCCTTCGTTAGGAAGGTTGAGAGCTGCAACAATTACTTTAACCGAATAAGGAAGAATCATCCCATAGATGTTAACAGTGGTGCCCTCATTCTTATTATGCTAGAACTGATAAGTTTTTCCTAGGTACCATTTGCGACTATCTGATAAGATGGGCCACAATGGGAATGCCTTGAGTTGCATCCAATTGCCTTTAGAGAAAACTCCATAAATGGGCCAAAGTTCATTTCCAAAATGACCGAACCCAATGTATATTTTTCCAAGGTGGCAGCAAGGTAGTCAGGGGGCAATGTGAGATGTTACCCCTACTTAGGGGCTGGTAGTTCTACCGCCTCTCCTTGGGTCGATTGCCTAGTAGCAGTGGCCTCTTGGTGAATACTGAAGGATTGGGCCTCCTACTTAGCATGTTTCTCATGTTTGCCTTGCTAATTGCAGCCACCACATGGACACTTAGTGGCTTTCTACAACAATTCACCCTAAACACATCTTTTTGGGATCATTTGCAATCAAGCAAAAGTCAAGTGTTACTAAGGTTATGTTCGTTATCAATAATTGACTTATACCTTACTTGTAACCTTAGTTCATTAAGTTCATAGTGCATATGATTGTAGGGTTAGAAAAATTTTCAAGAAAAATACCTAAAAAATGTCTATCTCCTTCTACAACCCTTCGCAACTAATTCCTTTTTCATTATATGTGGCTTATAATAGTGGTTATGGGCTCGTGGGTTGGAAAAATTGGATTGATAGCATTAACATGAGTGATTTTTCATTATAATTCCTAAAATTTTTAACATTCTTACCCTTATGATACCTTCCGAGCGATAGCGAATTTTAGCAAGTCAGTGTAAGCCCTCCAAACCCCCACCCCCCCCTCCTCTGACTAAGGTGAACACTCCAGGGTTAAATAGATTTGAACAACATAGAAATCAGAGTGGTAGAGAGCTAAATATTGCAAGTGGAAGATGGATGTGTAGAACTCTAAGTTGCAAGAGAAAATTTCAACAACTCCCCTAGTAGCAAATGATGAAAATGAAGTTCAAGTGTCGCAAGGGTCATATATTTATACTTTTCGTTCAACCCAACATCAGGTACATGACATGAAGGTCCAAAAATTTTCATTTGATGTAGTGATTGAACATGCAAACTGAAACTCTAGGATTGGTTGGAAGGTTTGAAGGTAGGTTTATCATTATGGGGTAAGTGAATCTATTTTGAGGCATCAAAAGTATAATAAGGTGAAGTCATCGACATGAAAAACATTAGAATGAGTAAGAAAAAGGCGTTGAAATTGAGGTTCTAGAACAAGTCAATTTTATGAGAAAGGGAAATAATAAAATAGAACAATTTGAGTGCTTAAAAGGTCAAAAATGATGTGATTATGTTAAACATGTACAAGTTACAAAAGTTATGCAAGTGGGTCCTCCCCAAAGTAGGCTCTAGCCTATGATGCCCTTGTGTAACCACACCTATAATGTCTATAGGCACTAAAGAGGTTGAATGCAATGTAGACTTGTGAAACAAGACCCACATGTTAAAACCACCAATTGAGATAATATCCCTATGTTGCACAAAACCACAATCTATGATCATTCAGACAACGAGATGAGATGGACTATAGAAAGGATTGCACAAATTGGAACATGAGGTGTCTTGCCATGGGCACAATAAAACCTTGTGTGTTATTAATGGTTAAATTACCCTGTGTCCTTCTTTCCAAGATTCAAACCAAGTCCATACCACATTGTAGTGAAATTGCATTATTTCATCACATCGGTAGACAACCATAAGACCATGAGAGTTGCGAAGAGTAACATCATTTGGTGTTCTATCCAAGGAAGGAGCTTTATTATGGTACACTTATTACACTTTTTTTTAATTGTAAGAAGTTTCCAACCTTTAGGCATGGGTACATGTCTTTCTAGTGGGACTTACAGGAGTTTATTTAGTGTTAGTTTAAGTTGCTCATACTCCTATTTTTTCATTAGATCTATAAGGATATAGTTACAACCTCAACAACATGATAGAACATATAGAAGTGGCCAAAGAGAATCCACAAATCCCCTTGATGTCACATCCTTTACATCCATGCCTTAGTTTTGCACTATTCTATCCAGAAACAAGGATTATGAAGTTATTTTTAGGTTGGGTGATGAAAAAGGTTACCATCATGACCAGGGCAAGAACCTCTTATTAATGGAATGGGTGGATGGATCTCATGATCTCAATGTCCAAATAATCAGTCCCTTATGATTCGACAACATAGAGAAAACCTCACCTCATTGGGCAACATGATCATCTTATTCACAAGTGAGATTACAAAAGAAAATGAAAACAACAACTAGGAAAATGTGGAAGAAATAAGAAAAATTGAATCATGAAATAGAAAAATGACAAAAATTGTAAAATAAAAAGATGAAAAGCACCTAAGAATCCTGAAGATTAGAATGAGGGGTAACCCCCATGACTAAACATTTAGCTGTGGCTAGGATTAATGAATAGGATCCATGCATGTATGAAACGATGGAAACTATCCATACCCTTGCCACTGAGTGTCTATTGGTGGTGTGGTGGCTAGGTAGAAAAACTATTGATCACACACTTGATGGTTAAATTTATGATGGGTCAGGGTATGAGATGTGTTAACATTATAAATGGTTGGTCCATGATTACACCCTTAATCATGAAATGGCATGCATGGATTTATTTGTCTCTTCACGTTTGTTGATTCATTGGCTAGATTTGGAATTGGAGTATTGATGGATGGTGGTCCTTGTGTATGATCAGAGGACATTGGTTGAGACAAGGAAGGTGGTGCACCAGATTGGCCTTGTGTTGACTTGGATGCTGTGGTGGATCCTTGCATGGTTTGTTTTGGCTTACAACCTTTCCTCTAGAAGGGACATTTCTGACATTGTGGTTGGGATCCACTAGTGTCAACATGTCTATGCACATTTGCAACACAAGTAGCACTTGTTTGTTGATATTGTGGTGCCAAATCCTCCTGTGTTGCTAATGGTGGCACATAATGAGATGAATTATGAGAATATCAAGGATAGGATGGATGGTAAGAGGCATGAGGTGGTGATCCTCAGGAGATGTCATGGATTAATGGAACTCGGGAGAGTGGTAGTGGCGGTGAGAAGTAGAGGATGCAGAACTTGTTGGAGAAATAGGATGTTGAACATAATATCCATGCAGTTTTAGTGGGTATGGCTAATTTGATGGTGGTCTCCTCCATGACTATGGTTGCTGCCACTACAATTGATGACCATGTTGAGGCTGGTAATAAGTCCCCCCTAGGATGGTATGATCAGTTGTGGGACTGTCTATAATTACCTTGTGGAAGAGGAAATCTCCCAGGCATGTGCTTTTGCACAAACTTTAGATTTAAGGCACCTACCCAATACTCCTATAGATGCAACAACTAGGAAATGGCCCTTTGGATGGTCATATATGCATAGGTCCCATCCATCATCTTCATTTGTGCTTGAGTATTTAGCCTCACTTTCATCAGCCATGGTTCTTGTTTGCTGAAAAGTGTTCCTAGCTATTTCTTGGTTTTGTATCCTTTATTTAGTGTGATCACCTGGCTTGTTTTGCATGATCTTATCCATGATCGTCTCAATAAGAGTTGTGAAATTTTCATTTATCCATTTGGACATCCTATTAAACTTTGCTTCTAGGTCATCAATGAACTCCTTCATCAGCAAGGTTTGTTGTAGAATCACATTATCAAGAGTAATTTCATTTTCCTTACCATAAATCTATACCTCCTTTGATTAAAGAGATGAGCCTCATTGATATTTCTCAACATTCTCCCATTTGTGTATCTCTCCTTCTTCTTTTTCCACATGCTCGATTAGCTCTTTGATTTGATGGGCTTGGAGTTTGTATAATTGCCCTGGGGCATACATCCCAAGGGTTTCTTGTGTTTCATTATGAAGCCCATCTATGATGTGGAAAAGTTGCCTTTCCTTAGAGAAATCATGGCCTGGGCATCTATTTAGTAAAGTGTAATATCTATCTAAGGCCATGTCCAAGGGTTCATGTTGTTCTTGTTTCCACTCTTGGATCTGTCTCCTCAAATTGGAAACTCTTGCGTAGGTTTGGTATTTGTTGTTGAATAGTTCCATCATTGTAGAACATCATTAGATTTGAATTTGGTTTCAACGATCTATACCACACTTCGTCTCTATCAATTAGTGTCCTAGGAAAGAGCTTAAGCTTTTTCCATCTACTTTCAATGTTGTAGCAGGCATAGGCATCATGGAAGGCTTATAAATGATGTTGCAGATCTGAACCATAGCCTCTTGCAAATTTAGGAATATTATTCATGTCAAGCTTAGGTAGATGACCCTTTTTGTGATGCCTATGTGATATCTTAATGGACTCTGTGATATGCATTAGGCTCTTGGTGGCCACCAGGGGTTCATCATCATTAAACAAATCATGAGGAAAATGTCTATCTCTATTCGTTTGATCATGATGATACTGTCTTTGACCTTTCCTGAGGGTTCAATTCTAGTTTTTAGTTCAACCCTTTAATGGAGTGCCATCTATATACCTACATTCATCTTCATCAAAACTAGACATTGAAGGGAAAGAGGAGGATGAGGAACTAAAAGAATCACCATAGCTTCTATAGTGTTTCTTAGGGTCCCTTGATTTATCGTTTCTAGGTTTCAAGGAGGTCTTAGGCCTTGAGGCCTTCTCTAGTCTAGGACCTACATCATCTCTTCCAAGATTTTTTGCCTTAGGTGAATGTAGTCTTTGAGTGTCATTAGGGTGCTAATGATCATAAGAAACCCCTACATAAGGTTGATCACTCCAATCTTCTTCATTGTATATCTCATTAGTTCTCCAATGAATGTGTTCACTATACCTTGCATTGTCATTTCCATGTGAGAGAAACATTGTTCTTGGTTTATGGTGTGTGTGATATAATATTTCCTAAAAGATATATCATTAATACCTTTTATAGCAATCATGTATAATATAACTAATCTAGATAAGTAGCACCATCCCCAATAATGATGCCAATGATGAACGACGAGGTACTCCAATGCTCAACCATACAAATCACAAGCATTCACGCACGATTCGATTGAATTTCATAGATGGAACTAATTGTGGCATCTAGATCATTATGCTCTGATCACAATTTTTTATCTTCCCACTTGGACTAGTGGTAGCTTTGTCATATATGGTTTAGTCCAAAGTGAGGCATATGATGTCTAATTTCTATGCTACTCCTACTGACGATAGAGAGGTAAATTAATTAAGCTAATGGATAATGGGAAGTGAAATCTAACTAGCCTATGTGCAATGGGTATCCACCCTTAATCATTCATACACGTCTTGGACTTCGAAAGACTATTTTTGGGATTGCCAAGCATATGTCACTGGGTATGCCAAATGATACACTTTTGGATTATCAAGTATCTACACTTAAACACTCATGATTAAGGCATAAGCATTCTGCTTAATAATAGGAATAGTAATAGCAATACATGGAAACATTTAACTAAAGAAAACAGTAAATAATAATAATCTAAGTGGGTGCTACAATGATGGGAGTAATCTCGATTTTTATTGCCAGTCATGTAACGTGTCCAAGTGTGTCACACTTGAACAAAGGTGCCATACAATTACAACCATCACACTACGGGCATGCATTGGGAATGACAATTCTGAGGAAAGGAACTTAAAACTAAAACTATCTTTCTACGTCCTACATTCTACATGTTGTCCCATCTGAGCACTGAAGTGTTGTATTTATAGGCAAACCCAGATGAGGCAATGTTGGATATCTGACGTTGCTTATTGGCTCTGATGTCGAGTATGCAACGTCGAGGCTCCGACGTCACATATGTGATGATGTCGAGGCCCGCCAATGACAACTCATCACTAGGATTACCAAGTGTTATGCTACTGGGCAAACCAAGTAATAACACTGCTAGGATTACCAAGTGAATGTGTGTTTACTTTTGAAATTGGTCGCACTCATTCCATCGATTAATTAATGTGCATGGAAATGTAAATGTTAACTAAGTACATACAAAATAAATTGCATTGAAAGTAAATCTATTTTAAGTTAAAGTGTTGCAATGAATATGAATCAATCTCGATCTTATTGTTGTTGATGAAATGTATATAAGTACAATTCCATTCAAACAAGACATTGTACAATTGATTCAAGTCCACACTGTGGGCACTCATTGACTGTTCTCTAGGATTACAAAATAAAACTACAAGAGTTTGGCTATACGATTGACCAAAATGGTGCTAAATACATTGTGGTTGCTTGCATATTTATAAGCAAATACATGCATTACGTTGATGAGGATATGTTAATGCATTTAGTTGCATCAACGGGGATGCATCAACAAGAATACGTTAATGAGGCTACATCAATGCATCTAAGATGCATTGTTGATTAATGCATTGATGAGGCTTTGTTGATGGGGATGCATTGACGAAGTTGCGTTGATGAGGCTTTGTTGACGGGGATGCATCGACAAAGTTGCCCAACATATCAGGTCTCATCAACCACTAACAAGGAAAAAACTTTAGTGTCTACCCTCTTTTTTTTTCTTTTTTTTGTATGTTTTGAAGACTAAATTTTAAAGATGCCCTTTAATGATGTAAGGGAAATTTCAATGCTTTCCTTGTAATGTAATTTAAAAACTTTAGCTATTTTCTTTATATTTCCTAACATCAAAAAAACATAAATGAGCATATCTAAATTCAACATCAGTTAAGCTTTCAAATCATGAATATTACCAATATGGCCTTTAAAAAAAAAGGCCGAGAAGGCCTGAATATTTTGACCCAGTAACGGATTAAACTCAGTGCAATCTCCTTTAGACTTTTGTTACTATTTATATAGACCCTGCGCTGCCGCAGTGTTGTCTGCCCAGGGCGCAAAAATTAAAGATGAAATGACAAAGCCTCAACTGTTTCTCTGCACAATGATTAACGATTAACCGAAAAAACGTCGCTGTTTAATGTGCAATCATAGAAGAAAAATGAGATCAGCAGCCAATCATAGAAGAAAAATGAGATCAGCGGCCATTCATTTGTAAAAGCCACAGCAATCGATGTAAAAATGGAAAAACGAAAGGGTAGATCAAGAGCAACGACAACAATAAAGGAGAACCGGATCTATGACCGAATTATTAACCATGTGGTCGGGGCGTCGGGCAAAGGGAAAGAAAACGACTGGCACTGAGCATGCACACAATTTAGGAGGCATTTTGCGTCAGCTTAGTTGGTAAAATTTTTCATTATATGAAAATATTGAAGCAGATTCAAATTTTGATAGGATATTCAGTTGTATTTTTAATAATATATTTTTACTGATTTTTAAATTTTAATATAATGTTTATTGTTAATTTTGATAGTCCATTTGATTTTCCACTCTAACATAGCAAATTAATGATATTTTAACAAGCTTAATGCAAATCTTCAAAAAAAAAACCATTAAAAATGAGAGTGCTCAATGGCAGATTTCAGGCTTGAAAACTCATCAAACATTTTATTCACAACAAAGCTCATTATTATCATTATAACCAGTTAAGCAATTTAATGATATTTTACCGAGCTCTGTCCTGCATTGTTGCCTGCTTATGCAAATCTTTGAAAAAAGAAACATTAAAAATGAGCTTGCTCAGTGGCAGACTTCAGACTTAAAAATGCGTTAAACATTTTATTCACAAAAAATCTCATTATTATCATTATATCCAGTTGAAAAAGATTCAGGTTAGAAAGATTTTGAAGGAAGTTAACTTCAAAGCAAGGGATTGTAGAAGTAAGGATATGCTGCCCTCCTGCAATTGAAAAATAAGGATATGCTACTGCTGGATTTCTATCCCCCAATTTCGGCAGTTGGATGATATGAGTTGCAACGATTGGATTCAATCTCATCAACACCAACCTTTGCAGGCTCAAACATTTTCCGTCTCTGTGCAGCTTTCTCAGTTTCTTACCAGAGTTAGCAACTGCTATCAAACCAACATTTGTGCATTCTGGTGGCGAGAGAGGGTGGCAGCTCTTGGCAGTGAGGAAGGTCTTTGCAGGGCCTGTGCAGCCCCGAATGGTAACGCAGGGGAGAGCTGCGCACAGTGGCGGAGGAAGGCAAACCGTTCAAAGGCATGGCGACGGCGGCGAAGGTTTTTTGGGTGGCCGCACTTTGAGATTTGCAGGAGGATATGACATTGTGGATAGTTATCACATAGGCAGAGCTGGGATCAATGATAAACCGGAAAGCTGGTTGTTTGCACCGGATTGTCGTAATTTCATATCAGATGATGCGAATTCTGTGTTAGACTGCAGGTAAGGTGGGGTACTACGACTGAAATTTATCAATCAGGCAGTGTGATGGTTTTATCGCCATGAGGCCCATCGTTTCATATCCTTACATTAGTTATCACTTATCAATGAACTGATGCAGAAGCTTGAGATGATAGGAAAAACAAGAACCAGTTTATAAACTGACGACTGATGATGGTTTACTGGTGATAAAATCATCTTTCATTGCTTGATTTATAAATCTCAGCAGGGAGCCATAGTAACCCTCCACGTTAAGCAACCCCACCTCCACGTTGATTTATAAATTTACGGTTTGCACCGCTGCAAACAAGCAGCTTACCAGGTTATCATGGATACCCAGCTCTGTCAACGTGATAACCTTTAACAGTTCTTCCAAGATACCATATCCTCCTACCAGATTCCTCTAAGACTTCTTCCAAAGTGCCATGTCCTCTTGCTACATTCACGTCGTCAGTACTGCGTACGGGTAACATTTTCAGAGCTGGGCATCTTTACTTCTCCATGGTCATGGACACACAGTTAACTTATTTCTAATGATTGTATTCAGTTTTCTTATTTCTAATGATTGTATTAAGTTTTCTTTGACGAGTGTTTTCTTTCCTTTTTTTTAATACAAGAAATACTTTATTAAAAAGTGAAAATCCATGACAGAGCTCCTCACTAAAGGCAAGAGCAAAATCATTTTCCTAAACCAAAGAGATGAGTTTTCAATAGTGAAAATACGAAAAAGCGTTCCAAAACCCCTCTCTTTTATGCCGATGATCTAATTTACTTTGAATTTTTTAATTATTATTTTTTAAAGATGCAAACACGCCAATGGTGTACTACTATGATTATTTTTTTAAGCATAAGATTTGTGGGCTCATAATATTCCTTTAACAAACGAGTTCCAACTTAAATCCAATTGAGTAAAATGATTATTATTAATCGGCTGATAGTGGACTTAGTAATGAAGGTGAACAATAAGGTGAGTAATAATCTAATAGTGCATCATACACAGTCCATGAGGCATCACCAATGTAGGCTAGTACGAGGATGTCCCATGGACAAGGCATTGTCAGGAATAGTTCCTTGACGTTGATGAATTAGGCTACAAATCGTTGATGTTCAACATTGAACATCTTGACGAGGTCCTATAGCTTATGGTAGTCATTCATCCTTTTGGCTAGGTTCTCAACAACCAAATTGTTGGTCTATAAATCGGCTCTTAAGAACTTCAAGCTCTACATTAGCTGTTTCAAGCTTCTACTTTGTGTCTTTGTGATGCTTGAAATTGACCTCATAAAGGAGGTACAAGCTGGCCACTTGCTTCTCTAACTATGACCGCAGTCTTTTGACTATTAGGATTGCCAAGTTTGCATATCGGAGGTTGGCAAGCTCCATGTATTTTGTTATCTCTTCAATTTGCAACTCCTTTAGGTTATCTCCATTTTGTTGTAGGCATTCAATCGATCAAAGATTGGTTGCCATACATCGTCTCTTTGTTAGAGTTGCTAGAGGGTCTCATTCATTTTTGCCTTGGTCAGTTGAATCTCCTTTTCATTTACCTCTTTGAGAAGCCCAACTTGGTCCCTATAGTGATTTTTCACTCATTCAAATTTCAGAGCCTCATTCTTCTAGGCGGCTACCTCAATGACCATTTTTGGCAAAGTGCATGAACTTCCTCCATTAAGAGATTGTAGTTCTCAGTTGTCAACCTCCTCAGATCTATGTTCCCCTTGGCAAGCTACTGTTGCTGTTGTCTTATGAACTCAACCATCTAGTTCTTTTGTTCTTCAACATTGTGTAGGTAGTGAATGCCTTTGGTCAGAGTTAGGTTCTCCTTGCAGACTTGTGACAAGTCCTCATTAATTGAAGGCCAAAGCCTCTGATAAGGCTACATCAAAGACTATCATCTCCTTTGCATTCTTAGCCTCTTTTAATTTGTTTTGAAGCTATAAGAAAGCTTCATCCTCTGTAATGGCTTGGCTAAGAATGGTGGGATTGACTAAGCGGGCTCTCAATTCTACAACTTTGATAGTCAACTATCAGTTTTTGATCGTGGTTGCCTCAAGTTGGACATTTGCAATGATGAGCTTGCCCTTGGTTTTTAGCAACTTTGACTGGGTAGTAGTGATGTCTTCCAAGAGATCAAAGATCTCTGGAAGCAGTTCCCTAGTTTCCACTAGTCAATTGAACACCTCCTCATGTTAGGCTACACTTAGGCTCCTAGTTCCTACTCCTGTGGACACCTGCACATCTTCGAATGCAGCAATGTTTGGCACAATGGCCACAGGAGCATTCAAGGCTTCTACAACTCAGTTGGCCACCACCTCCACCACTATTTTCTATCCATGGTGTTGCATCACTAGGATAGTTGCCCCCTTCACCTTCTCCAGGTGCATCGAGAAAGTGGTAGCATTCCCAGAGATCTCTAGGAATTGTTGTTGTCCAAAGATGGACATCGTCACTTCTTGAGCACTTGGATTCAATCTCACGAGCACCTACATCCTTTGTGTTGAAAACAGCAACACAGTCTCTTCTAGCCAACTGATGGTTCATGTTACTTTGTTGAGGTGACTCAACATTGGCTGGTAGATTGAAGGCTCTCCACCACTTGGTCTGTGTTGCTGCTGCTACAGGAGTTGCTCAATGAGCTTCCTCATGGGTTCAATTATTACACAAGCCTCTAGCATTATTTCTTCAGTAGGTGGTGGTGGTGATGGTTGCTCCTCTTCAAGTTGCTTGGTGGGCACCTTATCTTTCATCATCTCCTACCAAAATGTGGTAGGGGCATGAAAAACTATGTCATTAGCATAAGGGGCTATTCCTCCCCTTTTGCAAAGTTTTCGAATCAAGTAAGGAAAGGTGAGTGTCTTTCTCCCTCGCTCATTCTCGTTGAGTCATTTGTTAATTTTGAGGAAGATTAGTTAGGGGAGGTTTATAGAGAATTTTTTGCTTAGAGCGACACATGCATAGGTAGAGAAGGTAATGATCTTGCTTGGCCTCACCATTAGGTTTAGGTGGTAGGCTATAATCTTAAAGTAGCCCTCTCTACCTTGGTGAGTGCATCATACTCCTCACAACCCACTCCATAGCACCATTGGACCCATTCCTTTTTGATGTTGGAGGGTCTACTTGTGTAGGAATTTTCACCAAAGTTGCCCTAGAGTCAGGCAACTTGAGGGTCTTTGCAATGGCCTTGACTGAGTAGGACATGTTGCTGTCCTTGCTTGTCGATTGTTTTAGAAGAGGTAAGTCTCTCCCATGTACCACTTCCCACTAGAAGCGAGGATGGGCCATAAGGGAGATGCTTGTAGTTGTGTCTTTACCTTTTCTGGTGCTAGGTCTAAGAAGGGACCAAAGTTGAGCTCCTAAAGCATGACACTTTGGACTTCCTTAGGACAAATTTGTTTTAGGCAAGCCTCAGTCAAGGTGACCTCAAGATTTTATCCAAGCCTTGGCATGTCATCTTGCCCAGATTGTCTTGTTTTTGCAGTGGGAATTTAATGAATATATTCCACTTCGGGATCCTCCCAAAGAGGTCCCATGACATGTGTTTTTGCTTCTCCTTCTTGGGGCTATTGTGGCTGCTGGTCCCTTCCCCCTTGTGGCCACTTTTCCAGTGGTTAGGATGGTCCTTCTTTTTATGGTCTATTTGGCACCATGTGTGATCACAAACATAACCAAGGATTAGTGTTTTATGTGTAACTTATAACACTTTGATACCTTGTCCCATTTGGCTAGCTACACTTAGGCTAATTTCTGATCATGGCAGATTGAGTATTTTAATATTATTTTATTATAATGGCTACCTGAGTTTATTGGTGAGGTTTAACTTAGGTGAATTAGTGATGTTTAATATTATTTTATTAGTTACACCATTTGGGAGTTAGAAAAATTTTGAAAAAATTTTCATCAAAAACCATAGGTTTGTAGCTCCCATGACATAAAGCTCACCTCTAGTAGTTGCAAGTTCGAAGAACAAGTTGATTTGGATAAGCTGTTAGGAAGTTATGGGCTTGGGAAGGCTCTAGGCTTTGAAAATTGTAAAACTCCCCTAGCATGATGAGGCAAATGTGAAAATTTTTCTAACCCCCATCGCATATTGATGAGACGCGATATCGCGGTTGCCGCGATATCGCGTCGTCCCTTGCGATATCGCGGTCCATCTATAAATAAGAGGCAACACTCCCCTTATTTCCCATCCTAGGCTAAAAGTAGGGAAACTCTGGCAGTTTGATCACTCCAGAGATAGAATATTTTCCATGTGCCCGCAGTAGGAGTCCCCAAGTGAACGGATCTTTATTCGAGCAGCTTTGTACCTGAACGCAAGTTGTGTATGGAAATAAAGACAAGCTTTGTGGATAAACCTTGTAGTGCATGGAATAGGATTTATTACCTGTTATTTATTACATGTTATTTATTACCTGCATTAGCGCGACATGAGTATGACTTGGTTACGAGCATTGACGAATGTGTACAGCTAACCAAGGAATTGGCTACTCATCGTGATTAGTCTCTCTCACCCTCGACTCCTAGAATACGGGATGAGTACGACTTGATTACGAGCATCTACAGGTGTGTACGGCTAGTCAAGGAATCGGCTGCTCATCATGTTTAGGCTAGTTAAGTGCCTCAGTACAACCACTTCGAACACGTGCGTTACGTGTGGTGATCCCAGTAATGATTAGCATTTAGTAGCCATAGTTGTATAGTTCAGGGTGTGTACGGTAAGTGGGAACAGATGCTGCCGCTAGTTAATTTAGACTTAGGTCCTTAGTTAGAGTTAGTTAGCTCTCTCAACCCTTCACCCTTTAGCATAGGAGAAAAACAGAAAAGCTATAAAAATCATATACCTCGAACTTACTTAACCATACACTGTGACAACAACAAGTAAGTCTAGGAAGACAACAAATGATTAACCCCAAGTGTTCCATGGGATGTTTAGGCATTTAGTTTGCGAAGTTCAACCAGATTGCGCATGCTACACTTGTTTCGTATGGTTGAGTGTAGGGGTACCTCGCCACTCATCATTGGCGCCGTTGCCTGGGACTAAGTGTTTATGCGCCGAATAGAACATAAGGGATATCACTCACATCGTTGTGAGCCTTAACGAACCTTCGGGTTAATCAAATAAAAATTTTATAACGGTAATTTAGCACACTGATAAAAATGCCTTCTTCTCATAAGAGCAACTCACCACCTAAGGATCATACACGAGACAGTCAGCAAGATAAAACACATAACCAAAATCAGCCAAGTCCTAAACAATATAAAATGACATATACTCATCTCAATGAGTATATCCCCAATTTTACTTTTATTCTCCATCAGGACGAATAGCTGCGGTGGAGAGATTTGCAAGGTAACATTGTGTTACCCCCAGATCGAGTAATCTCTCGCATGCTTTTCCGTGCCTTGGCATAGATTGGCATGCAAGAACATTACGCTGAATACGTTGTGGAAGATTTTGACATGAGGGATTATTATCCCATTGATGCCCAACGTATGAGAGACTTAAGGCAGGAGAGTCAACATGCTTTTCTGAAGGGCAAAGCCCCACATGTCCCTAGTGAAATAGGAGATGAGGAACCCCTTATCATGGGTTCTTTAACAAATGATGTTCCCCCTCCTAATGATGGTGAGGAGGAAGGATATCAGAATCTACAATCAACAATCCATATCTCTGGTTCTGATGCCCGTTAACATAAGCTGTTCACAGAGGGAACAACCACTTATGCTAAGGATGGGCACTTAGATCGTCACCATGATCGGGGCCGTAGCAGCTGAAGAGAAGGTAAGAAACATCGTCATGATGATGGTTCCCCTTCTTCTTCCCCTTCTTCACATCACTTACCCTCTCCTTCCACATCTGGGTGTAGCCACCATGAACATAAAGATGAGGATAAAAGTAAGAAAGATGAAAGACCTTGACAGGAAAGTCGAGAGAGAGGACAAGGGCAAGGACGTAGGGAGAGTAGGGAACAACGCAGACATCACAGG